>JAHQIW010000528.1:0-329409 GCA_019055375.1 Parelaphostrongylus tenuis | reverse complement strand
GTTAGCCTTGGAAAGACACCGGCTATGTAGACTCTAAAAGAAACCGACAGCAGGGAAAAAAGAGGTCACCACTCGAAGCACATACACAGAAGAGAGACCTTACCCCCCCCCCCCCCCCCTCACAAACACATACTAGCGCACCTAGTTACAGATCAAGGTCTTTTGTGGGCCACAAAATGGTTCTGTTTTGCACCCAAAAGCTCTGAAGCACATAAATCCGAATTCCGACGAGCAACCCACGAACTCCGCCAAATTTGTTTCTTTTTTTGATTGAGTTTTTGTTGGTATTTCAATAGGACGGCTTCCAGTTAGGCCCCGTTTAAAGCCCCCAACCGTTTATTATCTTCCATGATTCCGTTTTTTAATCCCCTCACCGTTACGTCTTCCGTAATTTATTATATAACTTGAGTGCTAGAGCTGACAAGAAAAGCACAGCGCTGTTCGATCGCTGATTTCAACCTTTCTCTTGGTAAAGACAATTGCGCCTTTGTGGTAGCGCTAATGCCGGCTTAGACCATCACGGTGACCGCGGCTTTTGGTTTTTGCTGCTGTGAACTTCTGCTGACCCTTTTTGAAAAATTGACGTCGAATTTGGCGACTGTGGAGTGATCAGTCCGTGATATTTCCTCATCCGTGAAGAGTACCTACGATAAACGAACACCAACGTACAAATGAATCATTGGGAGAGCCTTTGAAATCTTTTATCTTTTCGTTTATGAGATGAACACGAGAAATCTTGCAGCAGTGCAGCTTCAGCTCATTCTTGACAATGTTTCGGATGCTCTCGTCGCTGATCCCAAGCTTTCCGAGCCGCATCGGCCATTCCGCTGATGAAATATGGTTGTCATACTTCTGGTTTTGAGAGAAAGGTACAACAGTCATGTTACGAATTTCATGAAAGGCTCAAAATTCATTGTCAGATAACAATATTTCGTGCGAGGTCTCAAAAAACACTTCAAACGAGAGGTTATGACAATCATGCCTTGCCATGCACGAATAATCGAGTGTATAACACTTGGGTGATTTCCTCACTTAGAGGCACGTGTAAACATTTTGGCTCCAGCTCTTCTACAAAGGAGATATCTTCAGAGGAACTGACTGAATCGGAAGGCATCGTGCAACTGACGAGGCTGCAATACCGAAACACATCTCTTGCACTGTAAAAGTGCCCCCAGCATGCCTCATGAAAGGCTCTAAATGATTGTCAGGTTACACAAAGGAAATAATAATGAAAATCGCCCTAGTAATCTACTACGCTCTTGAAACTCGGCTACTCAAATATGAAAATGGCAAACCTTACGCTAAAACCATCACCGAAAACAAAGTCACTTTGGAAAGTCGGAGGCGTTTCTTATTTCAGGTGGACATATGAACAGTTACTAATTTATCGAGGCTCAACGAGAATATTAAGCTCTGTAATGGCTTTCAGGAGATTGTTACAAGTTTATTATGGCTAACGTTTTTTCCTTTAGGGCAGCGGAGACTGTCGTGCAATGTTCAAGGTATGCTTCGGTGAGAGTTTTCGTAGTCAAAGTACAGACGAATCAAGTGCAGAAGGGAGCTAAAAACACTTCTGTGCTAATGATCCATCTTGTCAGTACGGATTATGTCACTGCACATAGATAAGCATTGGTTCTCGCAAGCTGCAATTAAGTATATTCGCAACTGAAGAAATTCTGCTGAATCTGTCCCTCACGGTCATCGTAAAAGGCTTCAGTTTCATTTAAAAATAAGCGCTTCTTTATGCTTGGTTAAATTGAGATGGGTATCAGTTGCTGCTTATAGACATCATAGCAAAGAAGACCATCCATTGTGTCAATTACAAAAACCCTATCTTCAACGTCGGGAGTAGGAAAATCGAAATAAAAAGCGAGATAATCATATAGGGCACACCATAGAAAGTAACATAGTGTTAAAGCAAATCAAATTATTTCATTGCGAACGTCGCAGCTATTCCAATGAAGTATTAAATTTCAAGACACCCAAAGTTATCAATTGCATATTACAATACCAAAATAGTCGGTTTCCAATGTTCTACCACAGTCTCTCTTCAAGCTGAGGAGCAATGAAGAAAGTGATCTGCCATTTCTACTTCGATTTGTATGACAGTCTTATACTACTCGGCCACAAATAAGATCAGGCTCATACATTTGGACAGCCTACAGTTAGTCATGAGAGAAAGGCGAGCAAGGGTAAGAATAGCTAGGCCTACGTATCTTGGAAAGCTACCAGCGAGCATTATCCTGCACAGGACCTTTGTCCAAGCTTGAGGCTGGCATTCCGCTGAATTCGTCTTCCTCAAAGTCTTGTCGTATCATGCAATACCATAGCTAATCATATACTCAACTCCAAAGGGACGGCTATAGAAATCAATGCGAGCAGCGTCATTTCAGCAGCGGCGTGCGATTTTCTTTGTTTGACTAGGTTTTTTTTTCCTCTATCGTGTTGAAAATTTTGAGTTTCTTGCATTTCTTTGATGCAATACAACTCCTCTACTTGCTCATATGGTGGCGCATGTATAGTTCTTATGTTTAGAGCAGAGCTCTAGTTTACTATGCAATCGCACTGTTTTGACATTCATAAGATGCATTAATTTATACAAGAGATATTACGATGTTGATTCTAGAGTCTTAAATAGTTTCCATAGTATGCAGCGCTCAAAGTTATCACAACTGTTACAAGTCAAAAAATGGATAATTAGTCAATAATGAAATGCTGAATGCGATAATAGTTCATCGATAACACTAAATAATTTGATTACTAGTGTATATCGAGAGTTGAAATCTTCGTAGAATTATAGAAGAGCATGTCATTCAGTGAATTTTCGAATGTCATATGTCCATTTACCCTTGCTATGAGCATTATCCGTTTTTGCAACCTTTGCCACTGTACATGCGACTTATTTTGCGTGTTCTATGTATTTTGTTAGTTGGTTGTCGTAAAGATGATTCCAGTTATCTCCCTCAAGTTCCTCAAAATAACTCTAGTGTGATGGTATGCAGGTGTTTGCAGCCGTTCAACACTAAACCACAGACTTGGACGGTGTGCGTTTGGACGGTCGACTGAGGAAATGCGAGTCAATTTGACCTTATTGAGCTTTATGGGAGGGAGATCTTCGAACTCACACCCAGTATTGCATAATATTGCTACAAATTACATCAAGAGACATTGATGAAACGAGTGAAAGATGTTGTCATCCAAAATCTTGCCCTCCTTTTTGGTGAACATAAAAGGTGTTCAAGAAAACGTGAGATTTCGGTGCAGGAAACTAATCGACTTATACGTGCTTTACATGTTTGATTTTTGATAGTTGATTGTAGAACAGCAAATCTATGGAGACCATAACGAAGATGATGTCTAGAAAAGACGCTCTTATTCTCACGAGATAGGTGACGAGGATATGCATCAAGAGTGGGGAGCACATCCATTTACCAATGATGCTGTTTTTATGCTGGAAAAAACGGATACTTTGGATGCATAAGAGTTTTTTGCTAAAAACAACTATAGGGAAGTCGCTCTAGTGGTATCCCATGTTTTATGATGCTGAAGTGTCTCTAACACGCAATTTTATTATATAACTATAAACAAAAGCCGTTCACCCAACGGGTTTGCCTACCTAAAAGGTGAAGCGCACATTTATCTTCGTTGGTATATTGCGTTAAGAAGGTCCTACGGAAAATCAAGTTCTGCACTACATTTCACATTTCTCAAGCTATGAAGTGACTGGTGATAATCAGTGAAAGGGAAGGAAGTACAACTTTTTGATCATATGAAGTATGGATTCAACGTTACGCCTTTGAACTGTTCACCGGTGTTGATTCAAGAGTAAAGGCAGTTTACTGTAGACTGATATAAATTGTACAAGTTGTTATTGCTTGATATCTTGCGCAGAAAACTTGCAAAATTAGTGAATTCCGAAATTAGGGGTATAGAAATCGCACTCCTTTCGCAGAAGCACCTCACAAGTGATGAATGCAAACTCTGTCAAGGCCTGTTTCTGCTGGACATGAAAAAATCCGACGTATGATCGTATGATATCTTCTGAGATTCCTGTAACGTCAAAATGCCTTTCTGAATTGAACTCTTACGATGTCGTCAATAGAATTAGGAAAAATGTGCTGGAATTCGCTGTTATCACAAGCGTGTAGCCTTTGTAATGAAAAGTTGAGAGTTCAGGACACTTGATCTTTTCCTTACTAGGACTAAACTTGTAGAAATTCCTTCTAAAAAGATGTATCGTTTCATTGCAAAAAACTTCCTTCAAATCAAAATTTTACTGTATAACTTCCAAGTAAACCGCTGTAAAGTTCAAACAATGAGCCGATTACACCGAAAGCAGAAAGTTATTCCTTTGCTTAGTAAAGGACACTATGAGAGACTTTTTTCTTCATAACAAGCTCATTATCAACATCAGTACTTCTCAGGTTATCGAATGGCATCAAAATATAGATAGAATGAGGAAAAAACTGATCAGCAACAGTTGGAAATGAACTCCTCAATGTAACGATTTGTTTTTCACCTGAACATAGGAGGATTTGACAGCTAGTTTTATGTTCTGCTTACATCAATTCTACAGAAGTTTTCTAAGTGATATTTCATCGTTTTTGTGGCGATTAAACACATCTAACATGGAACTGTACTTATAAGTACAGATAAACCAGCTATGACGTCCAAGCGACGGGGTAAAATATTAGGCGTGAAATGCAATTTTCTTTTCGCTCTTACAGCGTTCTATAAGAACTATAAAAAAATCAATGACGGCATCGAAATTCCCGAAATTTGGGCTATTGAATGTCTGGTAAAACTTTAATGAAGAGCCATATCGAAGCCCCAGTGAAGCAAATGAAGCAAATAGAGTTCAAAAAATTACTTTATTCTCGCTGCAACAACATTATAAAAAAGCTTTTCAAAAAGCGAACGTATTGTTGAAATCGAAGAATTCCAACCATTCGATTAATTGTCAAGTGTCCGTGAGAAAAGTATTGCCCAGCGAGAAAGCGCTTCAAATATTCGTATACCTCAGTTGGTACACGTCGTCCCTTAGGGGTTAATGGTTTCTGTTCATATCAAAAATCTTACTCAAAACTGGTCAGAATCTCGAAATCGTCAAAAAAAGCCCTACTGCATTATTACAGAACACCGGTGAGTTCTCTCACATTTTCATCAATAATCCTACTCAAAAAACAAAATAATTTGTTAGTGAGAGCCCAGTCACTCTAATGTGCTCAAGCTCAAACAGCCTCTCTACCATCAATGGATACAACGCAGTCGTCTGTTTCAGACAGACGGTCATACAGACAGTGATTTCAAACCAGTTACGGACGTGAAGTGCTGAGTGAGTGTTTTGTAAATCCCATAGAGTGTTTCGTAGCTATCTGAGACGGCAATTTAAATTTTCAAATGATGTTTTCAAATGCTGTCAAATGAATTAGTTTCTCTCCTGTTTTCCGTGCAAACACTGTTTATGAAAATCTCGCTGTTCTATTTCTGTTTCGCCATACCACATTATTCCACAAGCCAGTTGCATAACATCTGATATTTTATTAGTGTGTGCCATATTGATTGCATCTTTCTTCATTCTGCATCTAAATCGTACAATATTAGCTGGACATTGAGCAGGCAGCGTACTTAAGGCTATAGCCAGAGCAGAACGAGAAGCGTCCCAGCTGTACAGGGACCTGTTCCGACCACTCCTACAAGTGTAACAGATCACTAGGGCTGAGAAAAGGTTCTGGGAGATATTTAAGAGTTTAGTTTTCATGAGCAAAACAACAAAAAGCAACAATAACTATTCGTTTAAATTATAAACCATCACTGTCCATGAGTTTCTGCCATCGTTCTACATAATTCCGGATCTGCTCGAAGTATAATTTTCGCTCCTTTGAATTAAGAAACCCTTGACAAATTCGACTTACAACTATGTTAAACTAGCTGAGAACATTGCACGAAATGATCGATGTAGTATAAAAGCCTGTATGGCACATGCCAAATTAATTTCGGTTGATTTCAAATGAAGCGTGCAATCCCTCTTGTAAGAGAAACGCTGGATAAATTTCAGACATTTGTGTGCCTGAAAACTGAATTATATATTTCAGTATCGTAAAGGAGAAGATTTTTTTTCTTTTTACATTTTTTTGCACATGCCAAATTAATTTCGGTTATTTGCAAACGAAGCGTGCAATCCCTCTTGGTAAAAAGAAACGCTGAATAAATTTCAGACATTTGTGTGATTGAAATCGAATTCTTATTCAGTACTGCAAAAGGCAAAATTTTGTTTCTTTTTCTTTTTGCATTTTTTTGCACATGAAGGGCTCCTCATTATCAGCAATTCCATCAATCTTGTTGTCATTAATGTAACTGGAACCACAAAAACTATATACGTTAACGCAGCTTGGGGCAGTCAAGTACGCCAAAATGTGTAAGCGAGTGTTAATATAAAAGACCGTGCTTTTGCAACCCAAGATCCATCCATGCAAAGAATCGGAGCGTTCGTCGTTTGACAATCCTTTGAAGTGTTATAGGTTTTGGGCTACTTATGAATACTCTTTTTATCTATGGTAAAGCAAAAGTTATCGAGTTTTTTTTTTTGGAAGTTTCGTTTGCGCGCAAATTTTCATTAAAAAACATAATTAATTTCCAGAGTATATATCTTTCGTTTTCAGTTTTGTCTTGGATTCAAGTTTCGTTTTTATGCGCAATTCAACAACAAAAAACAACAATAAACTGTTCTATTGCAGTCATATAAGATATGAACAAGTGACTTTCATGTTTTCTGATTCGAGACCAGATCAGGAACCAATATACTCTTCAATCACTCCTACATCTGTTGGGCGAAATAGTTTTAAAACTAAACGAATCCCACGCCATCCCAAAAAGTGGTTGAATTCTTTCGTCATTCCTTACGATGACAGGGTAATAGGCATTTTTCGTAGTTTAAAACGACTTACACGTCATTTTACCATAATTCATTTTATTCTTATAACAATCATTACTCCGTCAGATCACCACACTCGATCAAAATACTCGTAAAATAGAAGCTCAACACGATTATTGATTTCCAGTTACAATTCGAGCCGTTAACCATCAAGTATCGATACAATATTTCACAAATGTGTACTCGTTAAATGATTAATTATATACAAAATGATTGAACATCTCTAAACACTCTACGAATGCATTAAATCCCATACAGCAACCAAATAAACGTAACTCAATTTATAACGGTAATTTTTTTTACATATTCAAATAAGACATTATTACGCTTTATCAATTATTACCTACGAAGTTATCACATGTAAACGTGGAACTGTTCTCTTGGTACTAAACAAGTGAAATTATGCACAAACACTTCTATTACATATCATAAGTTGTCCCGCCATAGTAGTAGACTAACGAATAAGAATAGCGCAAGAGTCATCAAAAAATATATTTGAAAGAGTCATTTATGATCCTCCATGTGGAAAACTTCTCCACTGTTTTCACGACGAGCTTCTAATGCCTTTTGTAATTCGTTCCAAATCTCCTAAAAAATCTTTATGGTATTTACGAGCGTTTATCAATACCACAAAATAAACGACACTTTGTAGAAAAAATTAATAATTACTGATCATTTGTCAACCACCAATATTATGGAAGATGTAATCCTTTCGCACATTTCTGTAATAGATGGGGGGACGGGGCCAAGTGATTAGTGGTTCGATGCAAGGTTAACTCCTCACCTTCTCATCCTCCACCCTAACATATCCAGCAATCATAACGAAAGCCCTACGGATCACCTCAACCTATCTATCCTCGAGATTGCAAGAAGACATGCTCGAGCATCATTCCACGACGTTTCGCGAAAAAGATAAAATCTCAAGCAAGCAGGGAGACTAATCAATGCTCGAACTACTGGGACTCGCAGGGTAGGATAAAAAGTGTGAGTAAGGTTAGGTAAAATGATAAAAACCGATTCTGATTTTAGCCTACCGTATAGTGCTTTCTTTTCGCCTCAGAAATTGGTGTTGTGCCAAAATCATCTGTGGCAAGTGGATCGAGACCTTCGCCTAGCAGATACCGCACCGTTTCAATTTGGCGGTGTGACACCGCCTGAAAATACGGTGATTATTGGTGACATAGATGCTCCCTAGACTACTGTATACATAGAGAACTACGAAATCAGTCGTTCCTGCTAAACAGACCACATGTAAAGCTGTTCTCTTGTCATAGTCGGTTTCGACCCAGCTTACTGCCTGCAGCTTCCCAACACTTCAACTGGGTCGATATCACCATGTGCAGCCGCCAAACATAGATCCACTCCTTAAGACATAGGTTATGAGGTATAGATACATAGTTGAGAGCGGTCTTGAGAAACATTTGAAACGAAAGTATGGTATATTAACGGTACCAGCCAAAAGCAATCGAGTGTACAACACTGCCCATTCAATGAAAATTTCACTCAACGGTGTAAAGTGTTCGTCCTCGCCTACTCCTAGTATAGGGGAGTGAGCGCCCCGAGAGAACTGGAAAAAGACGAAAGGATACCGCCTGAGTGATGAGACTGTCAAGCCCGCAACATGTGGATCGGGCTCTATAAGCCACCCCTATATAACAGACCACATGCGTGGCTCAAAAAGTGATTATCTGGCATGTAGAAGTATTGTTTCATATAGACCAAAGAAATGATGCACGATACAACAGGTCTCCACAAAAACATACTTGGTTAATGAAGCTTAAAAAACAAACAGTAATCAAATATTCAAAAACAATATGGCAGCTGTTCAAGGGACAATATGAACTATACTCGAAAAAATCGATGCATGTGATAATCGTTTAGAAAATTCAGCGACTTACCAAGTTTATATCGTGGAATGTCAATTACACCGCCAGCATCTCGAATTACCTCAACACATTTCAGAGCTTTAGCCTTCACAGCACAAAGAAGTGGATTGTATCCAAATAAATCTCTATAATTTTGCCCACTATACTTTAAAACAGATGATAATGAGTCATATATGACTTGGATATGAGAAAAAAATTGGTGATTCAAAAAATAAATTACTGACTTAACGTGCACGTTGACGCCAATTTTCAGCAAATATTTAACAGAATCAATGTTTCCGTTTGATGCGGCGACATGAAGTGCAGTACGAAGATTATAGTCAGGATTCGAAAAATTTACACCAGCTTCCTTTAAAAGAAGAAGAAATAATTTGAAACCTTATATATGATTTGATAGTGAGTGGTGATGATTATGAAGAATTCAAAATCTGACATACATATATATATACATATATATATATATATATATATATATATTATATATATGATTTTCCGGCTATCTGGGGACAAATGGAGAGAAACGACCCCTTTCGCTAGGCAAGAACTTCTATACGAGTGTTAATAATCTTTTCAAAGCTTATCTCTGGCTATTGAGCTACGTGTTCCTTTTTCAGAAAGGCCAATTTGTAACGCCATTGAACTTAAAATGAAACATATTTTCACACCTATCACATTTTTCCGCTGTTACTTCGCTGAAAGCACGAAAAGCATATGAACATGTAGAGAGAATATTGCAGTATCAGAGCCAGAAGTTTCATATGAAGTTCCACTCAGAACAGCGAAAAATTCCTAATTGAATAACAAAAACCGCATTTCAAAGGTGAGCCGCTCCAATTCATCCGATCGGTCACTGAATGTGGTATCGAATCAACGGCCATCAAACCCCCAAACCGCACATTAGCCGATAAACAGGCGCGCCGGAATGTGAAACACGATCTTAATTTCCCTATTACACTGTAGTGAAACGGGTCTTTCCACAAAATAAGCACAGTGTTAATATGATCGAAACTTACGCCATAGTATGGTTACTTACAGCGTGAGTATAGAGTTCTGTCGCGCGAGAAATAGGTGCGTGTGAAACAGAAATGTTTTCTTTCCGCTACAGTGTTACAAAAAGACTTTTTCAAAAACCGCCATGTAGAACAGTAGCCAGAGTCTTGAGCTTTCAAATGATAACTGAAAGTGCAATGGAAAGTCTAAGACCAGCAAAATAAGAAATATATATATATATACAAATATATATGCAATATATATATATATATATGGGTAGATAGATAGGTAGAATATTGAGTTAATACTCATCTTATGTACATACAGCATTCTTGCTCCCTTTTTTCAACGGTCTTCATCCTCCTATGACTACAAAAACTTACAATTCAACGGTAATAAACAACGCCAACCTCTTAATAAACGGTTGATCTAAGTCTGATAATATGCTCTGCGACAACTAAAAAGTCGCGTATGAAACACCTTACTAAAGCGACTTAGTTGCGTTAAGTGACAATTCGATAGCGTTAGTCAATTGACAACCATTTCCAGTAAGCTAACTCTACATTTAGCACTGCACTACCTCGAATCTCCCTTCTCTTAGTCGTGATTCAACGACATTTTTGGTGATATCAGCAATGGCCCGTCAGAGCTGATGCAATGCCGCAAAACATGAGAACCCGGATAGGGAAATTCTGAGTTCGAAGCCATGTGAGGCTCTAAGTTTTGCTCGTATTTCAGCATTCTTCCAATTGTAGTCCACATCGTTTCATTACATGAAAAAGAATGGGGAGTAAATAAAAGTTGAAAACTGCTACATCTTGATCAGTTGACCTAAGCGACATATCTCCGCTCCATTGGTCTGAGGTAACAATAACTGAAATTTGTCATAAACGTACATCTCCACATCCCTGCTATAAAGTTGGGTACAATGTAGGGCATGGGTCACTGAGGAAGGAGGCGATATCTTTGAAACGCGTATGGCTCTGACGTAATAATCTCGGTCGGTAAGGCTTTGAACATTTTTACAGATTATACTGAATCCTGAGATGATTGAAATCGGGGAGTTTGCTCAGTTTGAGGCATGAGATCAAACCGAATGCTCAATGTATATTGCAGTATACCTCTAACCGCTACGTTAACGTACCCATCAATTGAATGAATTGAAAAGACCAAGCAACAGACGGACCCTTATACGTTTTAGAAGTTCCGGCTTGTTCGTCTTGGCTGCATCACAGAACAGTGGCGGTAAAATTATGTCCCTGATCAACTGCACTTCATCACCAGACGAAAGTCGTAAGCACTTCGCAATATGAGGAACTGAAAATTATTTTTCTACAGCCAAAGTACCTAAGTGTTCATCTTTTTAAATAGAAAAGACTCACTAATATCGAGTTCACGCGTGAGAATCGATTCATTGGTTACGGTCATTTCACCACGTAAATTAGATTGAAGCATCTGGAAAACCTTTCTTTGAGAGAAAGGTCTTGAAACAGAGCGAAATCGACGTTAAACTCAGGAAAAAAAGAAAATGTCCGTCAGAACAGAGAGCGCCCAGCATAAACGATTATTTCGATAAGAAATAGTGCTTGGAATGATTAAGAATAAGTGCAATATAGGGTTGCAGAGGAAATAGCCCATTTGATTGACGCCCTGTTATTTTTCCTCATTCATGTGACGGACAAATTCTGGAAGGAGAGTTGCAATAAGAAAACGAGCCACTTCGCATGAAATATCTCGATGTTCTCACGATCTTACCATTTTTTTCGTCTCCAGATCCCATTCGTCTTTACCAATTACGTAACATAATTTAGTCATAGCCGCTTCAGATGTCATATCTGAGCCAGGAATCACACCAATATCGTAAAGAATCTGTAATGCTCAACTATCAACTTGATATGAGTCCTTCTTATGGCTTATTATAAAGAATAGGAAATTAAGAAATGTGAGGGTAAAATCATTATTTACTTGGCAACAGACATAGAAACGTCGCACATACTAGGATTATTTATGACCTAGATCAATCGCACTCTTCACCCACATGGAGTTCTGTGCGGCTGGTACTCATCAAATAACTGTACCACTTACAAATAATAAATCGGTGAGCGCACAAAACGAACGTTTACTATGTGACTGAAATTGAGGCGTTTGCTATAGATTTGAGTGATTTATTTTTCTAAATATTTTGTGGTTAGTTACATTGACAATGAGTATTTTCTCAAATCAAGAGCAAAACTAAGCTTACAAGATGGTGACATTTTAATTTTTTTTTGCACAGTGAAAATGTTTCAATAGGGCTCTACAGTCTTGCTAGTCTAGACCGGCTTCTATAACAAGGACCTATGACTCGATGAAGTTTTTACTTCCTCCGAGTACGGACTGAATATCTGAAGAATCTGTCTGGAAAGGTCTTTTAGGAAGGTCGCTGTCGGTAGCAGCTCAAATTGCTCACATCGCGCATAGGACGGAGGGCTTTTCAGAGATCTATGGTGCTGTCATACATTCTAACATACCTGCTATGATGATAGCGACATTAATAACAGTAACAAAATATAGTGATAACATTCGGGCGATGTTAGCCAAGATTGGGAGATTTCCTCATTATTTTGATTCGAACATATTTTCAGAATAATAGTCTAAGCTCAGCAACTTAATGCATTTAATCGAATGCTTATATAAAGCTTAGACATTGGTGATAAAGCTCAAGAGTTGCTGCCGCCCAATAAAACTTTCCGTTGAAAGGTCTAACAATACATCCATCAAGTTAGGTGTTTGACTCATAATGTATCATTGGATTTTTCGTCTATTCCGGAATGAATACAAAGAATTTTGCGTCATTGCAAATTCGCTGTTCTTCTTGACCATAAACCACAATTTTTCAACATAAAAAGATTACAGGGATTGTGAATAGGAAAGAATTTTAGTAGAAAATTCGCTTTGTGTTGCATATATGTAAGCGATATCTATGCTGCTGTTTGATACGCACTACTATGGTCCAAAACACAAACACTGCTGTTAGCATTTAAAAAGTTTTCAACGCACATGCTGAGCCTATTTCAGCGTTTTTTATATCAGCAGATTACGAAACCTACTGAACTCCGCGCGTACAATATAGAGTACACGAGGCATTCTAAGCCAGGACGGCCGTGTAACCGTGTAGTGTACGTGCATTGCATAGTTAAGCCGTAATTTTTCCTCACATAAAAACAAACTAGTGAGGAAAAAACAGTTTTTTACTTGAAGAACAGATTCGACTTATCACAAAATCAATTCTCATGGAACAATATTAGATATGATATTAGTACTATAAATTGAAATTTCGGAAAAAAATGCAGCAATTCACCGTTTTTGAAAAAATAAACTGAAACAAATCCACAGCTTACTTTTCCCGTAGCATAATTCACATCGACTTGGCCTTTTACACACTGGGAACAATTGAGGACCAAACATCCACGCTTAACTGCTTCCTGAAAAATTTTGGTACATTTTTTGAATAGAACTTTGTCGAGGAAAATAAGAAAGAAGCCAGAGAGACATCAACTGTAGCACCGTTCAAGAAAAAGAGTTGCACGAAAATTTTCCCCCATGTTTATATTCACCTAATAATCAAATCCAAAGAGATCTTCTGATGCTCAAACATCTATCTCGCCACTGATAAAATTTCTACATTGAAAAGAACTTCTTTAAGGTCAGACTTAAATTTGTACTAGCTGCGGTTAGCCAACAATGATGCACATTGAAGCCTTTTTTCGGAATGATAAGGAAAAGAGACGATAGCACACAACAAGAAAAAACCTCAAATTCCTCTGGTCCTGCAATACACAATTCCAAGATGCAAAATCGTCAAAATTCGTACATACTAGGATTGAGCAAAAAGTTCTGGAAAATTTTGAAAGCTTCGTTTTATGCGCAAATTTACAACAAAATAACAATAACTATTCTTCAAAGTATAGACCACCATTCTGAGCTCATGCGGATCCCGGCGCGGCTTCCTGTGGACAAAGTCAAAATGGTGCAACTTGTTGACAAGGGTCCTTTACGAAACATCAAGCTCTTCAGCCAAACCACGAGTGCTCGATAAGGGATCAGCATCCAAAACAGCTTTCAAGTCATGTTCGTCCGAAACAGCTGGCCGCCCAGAACGAGACATCTTTTCGAGGCCAACAATGCCTTCTTTGAATAGCTTAAGCCATCAGCCCACAATCGATTTTGTCGCCGTATCAGCACTTTCACCCTTATCAATTTCATTGACGGTTTTAAATATGGTTGAACTTATTTTTCAATGATGGAGGATCAACACACGCGAATCATGCTGTTCAATAGGCATTTTGGTGTTGAAAACAATGAACTAAATAGATATATACAAAACTGCCAATAAAGAAAAAGAAGTAAAAATGTCAAAAAATGAAACTTTCGAAATTTCCCAGAACTTTTTGCTCAACCTAGAGATTATTCACAACCGCACTCCCCGAAAAAACGAAGTACATAGAAAGATTTCGCAGTGTTCCTGATATAGCAACTGCCACAAATTCCAGAATTCTCAAATCAAGCGTTTCTGGACGGTACTCTGACTAAAAACTATAGCCTTGCAACAACTGTAGACAGTTGAATATACAAGAAAGCTCTTCTAAATAATGACCATAGTGCATAAAATAGTTTACGTGGCGTCAGTTATTTCCAAAAATGAGAGTGCTCCAAACAGATTATCTGACAGCAAATAAAACTTAATAGATCAGTAAGAGAAAAAAATGATTCTTTTCTTGATTCACTTACCGCTATTGCTTCAATGATATCTTGTCGTCTTGATGGCATATTACCGGATCCAAACGTTTGTAACACTACTCCTTTTGTCGGAGGTTGAAGAATAGATCGTACCTGAAATTATTAAACAACGATTATTTGCTAGACGAATTTCATTCACTCTTTCACTATTTCCTATTTTCATGCACTATTACTAACAAGTTTTATTCTCGCCAAAACAATCATTATCAATGTCATTGCTGATAAGAAAGTGGGAAGAAAACAGAACTAGTTTTTGGAAAGTAAATAAAAAGCGGCGAAAAAGTTCTTGCATGTTCAAGAATGTTCCTAGCCTCAGAATGGGGAAAAAAAAAACCAACGAACCGACTCAATACTCATCGATGGAAAAATGCGCAACAGACCGACATCTCGGCAGAGATTATCGTGGACAGTGAATGGATGCACGATCGGACTACGGAAAATGGAGTCGTAGTTCACTAAAAATTATCATGTATGGCTGCAAAAACTTTCTTCTCTGAATGGAAGAATGGTAATAAGAAATCTGCGACTGGAATGAAAGTTCTGAATCAACAATGTTTTAACCATGAATGGCCGAGTTGTGCCTCCTTGGTCAAATTCATTGACGGTAGATGGCTGATGGCTATAGATAACGAAAATACGGCCAAGAGAAAAACAGGAAAAAGACCGTGATGGTGTACTGTGGGCACGTGCCACCTCAGGAAAGATATAGTAGCAGTTTCACTCCACAGTTTCAAATTGTGTTCACACCTCACCGTTTCTTTGGTAATATTTTTATCGTCATTCTTTCATCGTCAAAAATTCTTCTAAGCAATAGAATAAAAAGTAAATTTGACAAACAAAGGGTTAACCTGACTCTTATAAACCTCATTAGTTGGAATATCGGCAAAAACTCGCTAAGGCTTACAAAAGTCATCTAACATATAGACCGCCCCAACGGTCTTTTGCTTCTTAGATATAGTCGAACTATATCCACTTCAAACTAAACTGCAGGTTCTTGAGGCAGTTAGCATTCTCAAAGTGTTACTTCTTAGGGTCTCCTGATGGGCGTACTATTCACTTTGCTTTATTCTGATAGAACTTCTTACATGAAACAAAAACTCCATTAGCTTACTCCAACAAATCTGTTCAAATCCAGAAGAGAGACCATCATTTTCTTTCGTACCACATTTTTGACCAAACTAATCGTTGTGGTGCGGATGTCCCCATGAATGTCAAAGACGGGGATTGTGAAGGCTTAACGAGATAGACAAGAAAAATGTGGTATCCTTCAAGGTGTCAGCTAATTGAAAACTACGGTTTCATAACTTAAATTATTTCAGAGGCCACCAACCACATGATACTTAGTTCAACTGCGCTAAAATCAGATAAAGATTCTTGCAAAAGACTGTTAAGTTCTGATAATCTGATGCTATTAGCTGGAAATTGTACCACTAGAAGTCTTAAAACGCCAATGGTGTATCATAGATGCGGTATAGTTCCAAGACTTCTTAGGCTCTTTGTTTTACAACAGTCATTTATAGCAGTTGTCCAATTTGTGTTGACGGCTGCGCTTCGGAACTCGTTATCTTCTCTACTCAAAAAAAGGATAAAGCTCTCGACGCTGATCAATACCTGGTGATGCGCCATGCATTCGTCTTCAATTTATAACTTCGTATGAAGTGATTGAATGCATATCTGGCTTTTACACTGACTCGCGGAGGCCTACCGCTGAATCGAGTCACTGCTGCTTATCCTCCCAGACAAGTCTGAGACCAACTGCTGGTACCAATTTATCGGACCCGGAGGGATGGATGGCTTGGTGAGTCATGAGCGCGAGATCGAACCACTGACCTTGTGTGCGACGCAGAGCACCTCTAATCACTGCGCCACATACCCTCATCTCTATTCAATAGCACATCTAATTCTAATTGAGCGTGATTCTATGTCCAGTTCTTCACCGGGGCTAATCGTCGGCTCTTATGGATCAGTGGAGTCTGCTGTCTTATCACTCGATTTCCGAAAGACATCTGCACCACCTGTGGAGATAGTGATGCATGCTGTTACTCGACCGATGCAACAACCACGGCGCAAGAGAAAGTCGACAATTATAAACATGACCTTCTGCTCATTTTACTTGCTTTCTCATCCAAAAGAATTGTTTGGGTCCGACTACTTGTATAAGAGAATGAAATAATAACCTTGAATATTGATGTTCATTCTGGCCAACGGCTGCATATTAGGACTATCGAATGCTTCGAGAGCAGCGTTGTCGAGTTTAATGGTACGATTTCCCCGCATTAGCTTGTTATTGAAGTATATGCATACCTAAAAGACGATTAACAAATTTATTCTTCAATAAAAAAAACTAAGTTTTCCTATGAATAGGCAGAGCCCTAACACGACTTAGTAAGTTGCCAAACACTTCGTGAAGGCTTCACAATTCTCTCTGGTGACAATATTCACAGTCTTACATAAGTCTGCTTAGAATGTCAAGTAAATATGTATAACTACATTGATATTGAAATCTTCACTTTCCAAAGACGAATTTGAACTAAAATATACCTAGATCAGACTGTATAAGATTATGAATGGATTGGATAGTAACTGAGTAAAGATGGACTACTACTGACACAATCGCCATCGATAAGAGAAATGATGAATTAGGTCAAGAATGGAGATCTTTTCACATATACATAACCAGGAAACCAAGCATAAATGCGTTTTCACTTAGAAACTCACCTCAGGAATGTCGAAATTTCCAGCAATAATCAAAGCACCAATCAGATTCTCCATACCATCGGAACGTACCTCAGCAACAGGAATCTGAATTTCCTATCATTATTCTTACAAGGATTTTAGGACTTGCATAGCGCAGTGACTAGAAGAGCCTTGCTACACACATGATTTGTGGTTCAATCCGCGCACAGTGAGAACCAAATCTCACATAACTGCGAATTCGACAGGCTTCTGTCGTGCATGTCTGTGAGATCAAAAACATGACTTGATACTTAGGTACTAAAGATAATCACTGTAAAAACCATTCGGTTACCTCCTACAACACCTAATGAAGTCGAATACGTCTAATGTATTAATATATACAATAATATCTTTTCAATTACCATTAGAGTAAAGAAGGAGAGTCAAATGGACTCAGCTGGTCACATCAACAGATTGGCTGTATCATGCAAAAAAGCGGATTCTTACAAAAGAATTCCGGAAATGAAAAAAAGAAAATCAAAGCTACCTGACTTCCCGTAAGAATCACAGGTTTTCCAGATTTTCCATCATAAACGAGAGTGCACTAGCAGTATATGCTAAAGTGTCTGTGCCATGTAGCACAACGAAACCCTCATAATTATGATATGCCTAAAATTTTGAGGGACCTTTATAGAACAAAAATTATTTGATGAGAAAAAATGATTCTCTAAAAAAAGTCACTTTTCTAATATCTGTAGCGATCCGAATCCAGTCATCGAATGTCATATCACAGGAATCTAACAGCGGTTCATATTCAACAATCTGAAAAGTGACCAAAGTGTTAATCAAACTTTTCTCGGAGAAGTAACGTTCAAAATACTTAGGGAATCTACAGCCACATAGAAAAGGAAATCTTAAGGAAAGAAAATTCAGGCAGTTTTATCATCTAAATGTAAATACAACCTTTATTAGAGGCTTCTATCCATGCTTACATGACAAATCTTGCTTTGACAGATGTGCTGTGCACAGGTTTTTTGTATATGCATATAAACACAAGTGTTCATATAAGTGAGGTGAGGATAGCTGGGGTAAAGGACCCCATGTCAGTTTCGTCGTCGTGGGTGAAGTCCCGCGTCCGGGGATCATCAAAGCTACCATGTCTCCGAGACGTAATACTGATATCAGGTTTGTTTGAAAAATAGTAAAACTGACTTGCAACATTGGTGAGCGTACGCGGATTTTATTCTATGCGTTGATTCTACTAAAAACCCGCTGTCAAATGATTGGAAAATATATATAAATTGATTCGGAATTGCTTCCAACAGATAGACTTCATGACATGTTGGCTAAAACAATAAATATGACTTCTATTTAACGATCAAGATTAGAGGGCGAGCCACCCATGAGTAGCAGAATCCATGATGTAATCGCGCACTTTATTGTTGAATATTCAATAGCAAGAAAAGCAGTTACAAACAGTACCACTTCGTTGACGTTGAGACATCTATGTAAGGAGGAATTGAGCTGAATAATTATGCAAAATCAGTTAAATTACTACGCTATTTTTTATATTTTATGACGACTACATCTGCGCTAACTTTGGTGACGAGATGCTAGCACTAAAGTCTTACACAAGCTCATAAACATCTAGTTCTCTGAACCTTATCTAAGTTGAACTTTTTTGTCGAAATAAATGTAGACAAATTCATCTTTTGACAACTGGATACGTCAAGCTATGGAGAAAGTGAGATCGAAAAATTATTTTTAAGAATACAATTTGAGTTCCATGAAGTGAATTGTACATTCAATGAAGTTGCAACTGACAGTTTACATGCACCCAAAATTTGTTTGAAGTATTCATACTGGGATTCGACGGATTGAAATAAAAGAAATGTGTGTGTAGCTGTCTGAATATGTCACGATTACCAGGAATGCTGAATGATATGTAAACCTCGGGCGGATGGAACCTAAACCAGCGCTTCACAATTGCCGGTGGCGTGCGCTAACGGATAGTTGCAGCTAGCTTCGATATCCACGGAGATTGATAGTCGAGTGAATGCCTCGGTAGTGTAGTGGTCTCTACACGCTCCCGGTAACATTGAAACGCAGGTTAAACAACGTCTGAGGCTGCGATATTTCCATTAGGCACAACTATCTTAAATATATAGTATGACATCAGCTTCTATGGAAGCGGTGCAATATAGATGCTACAATAACCAAAACGATCCATGTCATCTTAGAAATCTAAAAATCCTTCTCTCTACACTGGACATGGAATTTGTCTAATGAAGGGTACCATGATGAAATGAGCCTTATCATGGAGGACTGATTAACCCAATTCTCAACCTCTCAGATTTCTGGATGGGATCGGACCGTCACTTCTTTTGCTTCAAATTTTTTTTGCAACGGAGATAAAGGAGCAATTGAAAGAATGAATCCAGAAAGCTACCATTGATCGAGAATTACTCAGACTACCAGTGGGCCTATAGCAAGATTCCGCTCTCGACTACATCGATAAACGATTCAACCGATATAATAATAACACATTCACATCAGGCCAATGTTATCAAAGGCGATAGTTCAGTAGTCTTCAAACACAGTAAGGAACTGATAACCTCATTTCATACAGACAAGAAGAAGAGAATTCGTTGCTCCTCTTTGCAGACGAAAAGAAATCTCAAACAGCAGCCCAAGCAATTTGCCTCACGGAATATTAGGCACAAAAAATCACTAAAGACGACAAATCTAGAAGAGTTGATTACCTAGGACGAACAAAACCCATTACGGAATTCTGGCATACGACGGTAGTCAATGAAAACTTCACTGCATTCAACTCAAATCAGCAAAATCAGTGGAAGCACAATCGAGAGATATGTGGAGGTTATTTATAATTACAAAAACGAGGTTAGAGGTTACGTCCAATCTATAACGAAGCAATTGTCGCTTTGACACCACATCCAAGTTCGCCAAGCCTTCCATCCCTTCAGTGTCTCAAAATTGGTGTCACATCGCCCAGAGCGATGCAGTATTGGTCTGATACATCGACAGATTCAACAAGTACTGTTCGGGTCATATATGCATTCAGTCATCTCTTGCCTCTGATTCATAATATTTTATGTACAACCTCCGATGAACCTAACTTGAACTGCATCTTAAAGCTTCAAGACAGCCATCTTCCGCTCTTTCACACAATTTTCTCCTAGGAACAGAATGAGTTTCAAAGAGACCCGTAATCACTCATAGAAAATTGAAACCACTTTGTAGGAAAATGACGTGTAAATCTATAGAATGTGCTTGAAAACCGGTTTCATAGACACAGAACAAAAGCAAACAATGGCACAAAAAGTATTATAAGTATATCTGATGCATAATAAATTATTCATTCTTTTATTTTCTATAGTTTATTTTTCTCACATCTATGACCATCAATCTGTTAGGCTGTCCCATAATTTATTTTGCATTTCGACCTTTCTGCCAATTCAGTTGTTATTCATTTGGAGAAACCGATTGGTCATCAATATAATCCATCTTGATCATTGATATGCAGCCAATTGTTGAGCAAAGACTGGATGACTTCCTCCCGGAAAAAATGATGATGATGGTCAAAGAAGTTGTGAGGTCACTCTTGAGTTGGTTGTAGTCTTGGATTTGTCCTCGCAGATCTTGTTTCAAGGCGCGGAAGAGAAGATATTGCGATGGGCAATATCAGGGTCGTATGGTGGATATGGTACTGTGATCAGGCCCAAAACCTCCAAAATGTAGTGAGTTAACTTTGTAGAAAAAGGTTTAGTCTATGTGCGAGCTGACCATCGAGACACCACTTTGCGGTAGCCCATTTCATTTATATGTAAGCGATGATGCTATGGCCGTATCCAAGTGTCTGCCCAAGATACTGGAACATTTCCCAACATACCACAAAATTCTGGCAACAAACCGATATCAAGTAGAAAAAGAAGAATAAACAAAACAACAGTGCAAAGAAATCATGGAACAGCCCAATTTTGAGCGTATAAATGCTGCTACAAATAAATTAGTTCAGTGTCTAACTCACCCAGTACACAACCCGTTTCTTCATCAGCCTCACTGGCGGTAACGAGTAGGGCTTTACTGGTGACCTACCAAAGTTGCTCTCGATGTAATCGCGATCATTTAACGGTGGAAGCGTTCGCAACACTTCCGGTAAGTAACCAGAACATGGAAAATACACTGAAAGAACAATAAAATTCAATTTCTATCAAGGACAACCTTACTTTAAGAGAATTACAAACATGCCGTCACTTACTTTTATTTGAAATTATCTATTCAATGTTAACAGAAAAAAAATTTTACAGCGTCATAAACTTTTGTTTCTATTTTTTTTACACCATTTCTTCCATTAAACTTGAGATAAAGAACTACTATTAGCAAGAATTAGTTTTAGATGGTCGCTTATCATTTCCTATGATTCTTTTTTCCTTTTTCAATTTACATCCAGAAATATCTGAAAAGATCTAAATTAAATGTTTACTCATTCATTATATTGAGAAAGTGAACTTATTTAGCTCCTCATAGAAAAACCTCATTGGGTAGCTTTCAGAGCTTCGTCAAATTGTCTCCAAATAGTACAAAAAACAGCAAGTGCCCGCGTGGAATTTTTCTTACGTTCATAAGTTGTTAAAGGGACGGGTGACTTACTTCCAGTGAATTTGAAAGCCCTAACTTGTCTTGTTTGTTCAATAGGAAAGGAAACAGTAAAGGAATGTGGAGAACGGTTCGTTGTTGTAAGAACAAACTACTCAGCTCTGCTGAATTCATTTGCTCAAATTAATCTCAGTAGACGTTTATGAATTCAAATTCTTCTCCCTCAGATTGTAGTCGATATACAGAAGAATACAAGTGGAAATGATCAAAACTTTATCAAGAAAAAGGTTTTGCATAGGACATCGTTGCACACTTTTCTGATGCTTTTGTGATGTTTTCTATCCAAATTTTGATAACGATTTACATTATAATCGATCATAACTCCATGTAACCATTTCACATCTTATGACACTCTCATAAAAAATTCTTTTCAGCATTCCATTGAATCCATGCACATGGCTGAACTACAGAGAAGAAAACTTCAGCACATTATTTTGATTATAACGCTGATAAAATAGCAAACATTAAACTATTGCAGTGACAACGTTACATTGGTTGCTAAAACGACGCTGCTGTATCAGTATCGACATCTTGGAAAAGAAATCATGGGAAAAGTGGTAGCATTTCTTGTGCGCTACGAATAAATACTACCACTCTATATCGGTCTGCTATAAAAGGACAACAAAATTCAAAATCCTTTGAAAAAGCTAAGTTCGATCACAAGTGCGATCCGAATCAAAACGTCCTTGGGTCGTCATCAGTAGACCTTAGCAAATGATACAAGAGACTTAACGTTCTACTTGTAATCAAATGATGCCTGCGATATTTGTGCCCCATAAAGAAATCAAGTGAGAAAATTATCACGTCCTATCAATAAGTAATTTTTGAGTATTTGAACTCCTCAGATTACCATATTACAATTAACATTACTTTTGAAGTTAGTAAATTACTCGGATTCCAGCTTCTGGACAACTTAGATCAGAAAAGAAGTCAAATAAAACAACAATACAACGTTTATTCCCAAAACCGTTATCTGTTAACCTCGGAATGCTTCAATATATCCTGATTTTCTTCTTTAAGCTAAACACGAGGTGTTATAAAATTTCTTTATTCATTCAACAGCTAATGTTTCGGCAGTTCGCCTTCTTCAGAGCATGGAAAGGTTATATTTCTAGAATTCTAGGTTTGGTGATTTTTTCTACAGGAGTAATGGAGGTGTTTGACTGATTGGAGTGCAAACAATTTGCCCTTTCCAGGCTCTGAAGAAAGCGAACTGCCGAAACGTCAGCTGTTGAATGAGTAAAGAAATTATGCATACAACGTTTATTATGAAATTTTAAAGGTTGGTTTCCTGTTGACCCTCCTTTTCATGTATAACTTGATGCATTCTTAATGAATTGGCACAAGATATTCAACGTCATTTTTTTCACAATGGCTAACGTTTTAACATGCTTCACTTCTTCACCGGTGTTTCTCCTTCGTAAAGCAGATATCCTTGCAGAGTACGACCACAAAGCACAGAAAATATTCCCAAGAACATAAAAAACCACTACTATAGCGGGGGCGGGGAGGGAGGTTGCAATATGGGATTTTCTGTCAAACTAAGACAACTTTCAGTCGATAATCCGTGCTAAGCATAACTACGTGATACGTAATACAACACGTGCGGAACGAAACTAGTAATTGTTCAATAAGAATACGACGCCACGTGACTTTAGTGTTTGGGAGAAGTATTCACTGAAAATTTCTATATTTAGATAACTGGTTCCGTTGAAATGTGACCCAGGGGCATTCTTGCTTTTCAACTATATGTCATAATTGGAAATTATTTTAGTGTTAGTGTTTCAGAGACACTCTAGAAACAATGAAACTTTCTGGACTGGCAGAATTTTTTGAACGAGATCAATAAGAAACATTGCTCACCTCCATTCTTACTTCTCATTCCAATCGTACCACCCGTATACAGACACAACACCCTCGTCACCGGTAACGTATGTGGCTCATCAATTTTTGAATGAGCAATTTTCGCATCATGTAGCTCATGAACAAGATTCTGAAATATAGATTCGCCGAAATTACTTTATTTATTTAACTATCTTTCAGAAAATTTCCAGTTCAAATACACCTTCTCGAAAGTTTTCTCAACAAAAGTTCTTGAGAAAAATGTTCCTACGTCTTCTATACAATCTGCTGCAGTTAACAAATTACTTGCTACACTTCATCACTATACTTGTTGAAATAAAACAGTTCGTCATTCCGTTAGGAACGACCAAAGTTACCGTAGCCAGTGGTACCGATCTATGAACGATCCATCAGAAAAAAGCGCCTTGTGAAGCGATTCTTGATCTGACGGTTGCCATTGAACGAAAACTTATTCTCAGCAATTTCGATTTCACAGTACAACGACTAATACGGCGGCAAATCGAGTAGTTCTTTAGTTTCGCCGTTTTCGACGCTAAGAATTTTTATAGAAGCCTATGGAAGTGCCAAAGAGAGCTAAAAAGTCGAACTTGGCCAGAAACTTAAAAACTTACAACTCACATAAATCATTTTCATACATATAGTAATCACAAGACAGGATTTAAATTGGTCATAGAAGTCTGAAATACTTACAAAACACCACCTGATAAGAAAAAACTGCATGGAAGTGGCTCACCTGAAAGCAGTTTCCGTATAAGGGGCGATGGTTCGAACAAGCACTTAGCTTCTAGCGAACAGCCACCAGTCGAGATGGTAGCGGTGGCAGCCAGCTTGTTGACGGAGCTGGACGCGTTGATGAAGTCGTGACCGACTACGGACGGATAGACGGAAGGACGAAAATACGGAACGATGGACATATGGAAAGAACGTGGAATGCGGCAGTCTTTGCTACGGCCGCACTGATGCTGATTCGTAGAGTGCAATGACGAGGACAACGAGCACGAGACGAAGTGCGCCGCGTGCACTCGATCCCTTCACGAGAAAAATGCGCTTCGACCGGCTCTTCTTTTTTTTCGCTATTCCAGAACTCAATCGTCTTTCGTTCACGGCTACTCTCCACAGTAATCCAGACTATTTCTTCGCCGCTTTCGTCATTTTCGTCTTCCGTTTCCAATAGGCTCTTCGATAAAGTTTGGCCACGTGCCAAGGTGGCATAGAATTTCTTGTTACGTCAATCGCAACGGACAAGAGTCAATCCATAATGTCTCCAACGTCAAAGAGCAGGTCGTGCTTAGTTGATGAATGTATATGACATCTTCAAAGCTGTGGTATGAAGTAGATTCCACTGGAAATCGTTGAGAGAGGTGGCTAGTTAAGATGGAGGGAAGGGATATATGAGAAGGGATTCAGCACATCACCTATGATAGAAGCCATTCTAGAACTTCAGTAGAACAGATTCTCTGCTTACCAATCCTTATTACAATCTCTAAAATATAATATGAAAGTTGAGTGACGCTTTTGCTCCAAATGTTGATCTAAAATTTACTTCACGTCTGGATAATTCTCAGAGTAGAAATCAAACGGTCAACCTCATCACCGCTTTCCTTGAACAAATTTTTTTCTGCTTTCAGAAGAAAGAGGGGCAGCTTTTATTTCTTGTTTCGAGTCCTCCTTTTTCCCTTGTTTTCAAATCATCTTGCCTATCGTAAACATGAATAGAAGTCCGTTAGCGGTTTAAACACATAACTGTTTCAAAACTCTGGAATCAAATGCGCTATAAACTTTTTTCATTTACTTTTTCCACGTAGATAAGAATCAACAGAGCGAATTTCAGATTTCAGATAATTTCATTTATTCCTGTGATTGAAGGATGAAGTAGACTTACTGTAGCTGAAACGTTCCTCATCATGGATCCATCGTGAATTTTCAATGTTTTCGGAGTGTGAGTCTCGTCTAGCGGCTTCTTTGGTGAACTCGACATCATCGCCGGTGGTGAACCTAGAAAGGATACCAGATTGCACTCAAGAACATAAGTGACTGAATCAAAATGTTTTCAATCTTTATCGACATTTTCTTCGATAGTTTTATTCAGTTCTACTCAATCCAATGTTTTTTGACCGTTACTCGGGAGGTTCTTGGGATCAAATTTAGTCGACGACGTCCTGGTTTTCGAACATCTCGATGAATATCGTCAGTACCTTCATCACAATCGTTTGATCGTTTTTGTCCAACTACAGCCGTATTTTCACTTTCTAAAGCGTTTCCCATGATAATATCTCTGTAAATCAGTAGCTTTATCTCAGTAAGGTGTTCCGAGGTGATACAAATAGCGATTATTGTGTGATAGTGATACAGTACAATACAGAGTAATTATTTCTTACGCTCTCTGCCGGGGTTATGGAGTTTTTTGACTGAGGGGATTCAAAATCAATTTGAGCCTTCCAGGCTCCGAAGAAGGCGAGACGCCGAAACGTCAGCCACTTCATTATGTCGTTGTACTGCTGTATAAACTACTCTACTCTGTATTGTAATGCATTACTACTACTCAGTAAACGCTAATGCTACCCAATAAACGCTAATGCTACCACCTCGGAACAGCTTACCAAGATAAAACTGATTTATTCTAACTACGCCGAAGTTAATCGATCTCAGGAATGTCTGTATAGCTGTAACTTCCCGCTTCCTCGTCATTCTCTTAGAAAGCTTCGTATTATGATTTTCACCATTCTCTAATCCGGAAACTCACTAATTTTTCTGGTCAGATAGTGTTGAATTCCATGTGTAGTAGTAAGTACACGCTCCATTTCATTACCTTCGTCGTCTATTATACGAATTTTCGGAATCGACCCAATTTTGAACATTCTCGCTGATCTCAAGGATTGTCTGTAGGAATCAAAGCAGAAGAAGAACAAAACACTTTTACGTGATGAACTATGAAGAGCGAATGATTGCAAAGGCTATCGAGAAGGAAGAGATCAATGTAAAGACTATTTTTATTTATTTATTGATAACATTGACCAACGAAACTGTCACCACTGATTGTCGCTTATACAATCGTTATTTCTCTAGAAATTAAGCTCTTTAGTATTCATCATCTTAAATCGCACGATCAAATAATAGCTGTTATAGATCATTGAGTCCAAATGGGCTTTACACTGAGTTATCCCATAATCTCTTTCGCACATTGTTTCATTCAGTTTTCTTCCAATATGCAATCGGATCATTGCCAAAAGGCTGCTATAATGTTGGAGAATATCCAGCAGCTTTACTAAGGCATTTAGATAGACCTTGATTGGATGCTTGCCATCAAAATAAAATAAGCTATCGTATAGTGATGTGTTTATGGATACCTCAGGCATTGACCGATCACGACCCGCCGCACGTGTGCCCATTTGCAGAAAATTTTCTGCTGCAACGGCACCAGGACTTTTAAGGAGAGAGATCATTACTGCACATTAATCCTGGGTCTACAACGAGAACAACACGCGCTACCTACAGGCTGCCTCGTGGCAAAGACACGCCAGCTCAACCACACCTCAAGCTCCATGCTCGGAAGACTATGCTCTCTGTTTCCTGGCATTGATAAGGCATGCTTGCAAGTTGCTCGACAACAAGCAGACAGTCAAGCTGATACCTACGGGGAACAACTTCAAAAGTTGCTCGCAGAAGTGCGGGAGAAGCGTTCGAAGCGACCCAGGTTGCCGTTTTCCACGATAACTCTCGACCTCTCATTACAGAGCCGATTAGCCACGTACTGGAGAAATCTGGGCTTCCACGATGCCACATTACCGTATAGCCCTGATACTCCTCCATCGCGCGTCATCTTTTCCGTGTCTTGAAGCAGCATCGAAAAATTTTAAAGACTACAACCAGCTTAAAATTGATCTTATCGACTACTTCGATCGCCAACCTCATTCTTTTTTTGGAAGGCATCTAATCTTTGTAACATATCGTTGTAACATGTAACATAATGCTGATTATAAAACTGTTGAATTAATCGATTTCTTCAAATAAATAACCATTAAATCAACAAGAGTGTCGAAATGCCGAAGAAGAAATATTACATATATATATATATATATATATATATATATATATATATATATATATATATAATATTCCAAGAGTCTTATCCTTAATGATCATAAATTCCCTTTCTGTCTTATACTGTTCTCAAATTTTTGATATAAAAAAATTGGATCCTTTGGAAAACACTAGTATATAATGATTGATATTCATTTTGATTTGCATGCCGTGCATAACACAACTAAAAGAACCACTGCTATTTGTTTGATGACTGTAGAGATGAAGGATAACAAGATGATGAAGTTCTCGGCATTGATCAATCCCATGTCTCGTCTTCAAATTCTAGCTTCATATGAGGTGACTGAATTGCACATCTGGCCATAACAATGACTCGCGGTGGTCTACCACTGTGTGGAGTCAGTGTTGCTTATCCTCCAGACAAATCGGTACCAATTTACCGACGCAGGAGGAATGGATGGCTTGGTGAGCCATAAGCGCGATATCGAACCATCGACCTTGGGTGCGACGCAGAGCACCTTTGATCCCTGCACCATATAGGCTTGATTGTGGCGATACGCGTTTCAGAAATCAGCTATTTTAGCGGCTGGGAGAGGTCACAATGCGGATTTTTTCTCACGAACTGTCCTTTTTTTTATTTAAAATCTGCACAAGGTTGGTAATTTCTTCTTTTTCTCTAAACTCTATTGCTAACGTTTCGGTGGCAACGCCTTCGTCAGAGCCTAGATGTATGAATCATGCTATATCTGATTACCGGTTAATATTTCGTAAGCATGGAAAGTCTAATAGAAAAGAAATCAACAGTCTACTCATTCTGAAAAACCCCACCTTTCTTTTTTTAAGACGGATCAAGTGTGACACGATTTACAAAATAAACCACACTTAGACTAGAAGATGAATCTGAGATAAGGTGCCATATCACTTATGATGTTTAGGCAATCCCCTCTTGCTCATTTCCGATCGTTTGCGGTTTATCCAAAAAGCCTCGAGGCTTTTTCGCGCTCATGTTTTTGATTCTTACCCCAGGATTTTCACTACCACATCAAAGTCCGCATTGTCATGCTTTTCCATTCTGTAAGCCCAATAAAGGCTTACTTGTTTTGCTGTTGTCTTTCCCATCTAAGTGTTCTTTGACGCGGATCCAAAATGATCTTACTGTCTCGCCAATGTATTCTTCACCGCATGTTGTGCACGAGATCAGGCATATCGTACCCAAACTCATGCAATCTCCTTCTCTACCATTAGGGTATATTTTACAGTTGTCAGTCTCACACAAACGGTCGTACAAGCGGTTGCGAACGAATTGGCGACGAAAGCTATCAGGAGAGATTTCTAGGACTCTTACGGAGTTTTCCAGACCACTGTTTCTTGGTCATATTTTTATAACTGCGTTTATTTCAATCGTTATAAAAAGTAGTGTCCAATGAGTTTCTTCCCGTCTAGGTTTGAAAACTAGCATCGTTCTCATTATAAATGTTCTTCTCATCCCTTGCATACTAAAGAATCACTTACCTGAAATATGCATCAAACAGCTTTAATGTTTGTACGGGGAATGGAGAGAGAAGAGTCATTACGATTGGCACGAAACATAGCCATTTCAAATGGCTACGAAAGAGCGGCCACTGAAGTTAGGTCGATAAAGAGAGTTATGCCCCGAAACATTAATAACGAGAACGATGTTGTTTCAAACCTAGACGGGAAGATACTTCTAAAACTACCTTTTATAACGAATGAAATAAG
The DNA here is from genome assembly GCA_019055375.1 of Parelaphostrongylus tenuis. NCBI lineage: Eukaryota > Metazoa > Nematoda > Chromadorea > Rhabditida > Metastrongylidae > Parelaphostrongylus > Parelaphostrongylus tenuis. Next base: position 299,820 of record JAHQIW010000528.1, on the reverse strand, counting down.
CACAGTTATAAAAAGATGTTTGAGAAACAGTGGTCTGGAAAACTCCGTAATAATCATAGATATTCCTTCTAATAACTTACGTCGCCAATTGGTTCGGAACCGCTTGTACGACCGTTTTTGTAAGACTGATAATGTAAAGTATGCTCTAATGGTAGACAAGAGAGATTGCATGAGTTCGGGTACAATATATCTGATCTCGTGCACAACATGCGGTGAGGAATATATTGGTGAGACGGGAAGACCACTTTGGATACGCGTCAGAGAACACTTAGATGGGAAAGACAACAGCAAAACAAGTAAGCCTTTAGGGGTACACAGAGTGTAAAAAACATGGCTATACGGACTTTGATGTGGTACTGTAAATTCTAAGGTAAGATTCAAAAACATCAGCGCGAAAAACCCTGGAGGCTTTTTAGATAAACCACAAACGACCGGAAATGAATAGAGGGGGAGGGGGAATGCCTAAACATAACAAATGATATGGCACCTTATCTCAGATTGATCTTCTAGTCTGAATGTGGTTTATTTTGTAAATCGTGTCACACTAGACCGGTCTCAAAAACAAAGAAGGTGGGGTTCTTCAGAATGACTAGGCTGTTGATTTCTCTTCTATAAACTTTCGATGCTTACGAAATATTGACTAAGTAATCATATTCGATGATTTATTTCGATGCTTACGAAATATTGACCGAAGATATGATATGATTCATACGTCTAGGCTCTGACGAAGCCGCTGCCGCCGAAACTTTAGTCATCGAGTTTTGAGAAAAAGAAAAAATTACCAACCTCGTGCAAGTTTCAAATAAAGAAGAAGGACAGTTTGTGAGAAATTTTGCATTTCCTCAATAATGCCGAGGTTTGAAGATAGTCGAACTTTTGAGTTATTACAACGTGGAAATGTCATAAGATGAATTATGATCAAAGACCATCAACTTCCGTCTACAAAAGCAGACTTGATTGGCAAGGAAAAGAAAGAATATTTTGTGCGGCGAGGGCTAGCACTTCAGTCGCATTGTGCCGTCCTTGTCGCATAATCATACAAAATGACATCGTCATATTTGGAAAATAAACACTGGATGAATAAGGTGTAGGTCACTTGAAAACAATCACTGACCTATGAAAATGTAACCTGACCTTATGATAACCTCTGAAAACGAGAAGAGAAATAAACGATAACATAATAGAGTTCCTGCCTCCTTTTGGTAAATTTTGCTAAGCTGCGATACCAGATTAGTGGCCTATACATAAACTAAATAAGCAATAGGTATGCAATAGGTCTCATAGTAAAATATTGTTGCTTATATATATATATATATATATAATATATATATATATATATATATACATGTACCCCAAGCATGCTTCTTGTAACCGCCATAAAGAATACGAACGATGCGTTTACCTGAGGTGAACTCTTAGCTGAATATTCGCTATAAGATATTATAATGAAAAGTCTTAAATTGTAGTAGAAAAGGAAGCAATACAATATAGAGTAGTAGATGTAGATAGATGTAGAACTACTGCCATAGTTAAATAGCAGCAGACATTTCCGCAGAGCTTTACTGTGCGAGTGATCTTATGCTAAATTGACAATCGAGCAAAATCACAATGCTTGTTGGGACTTCTCTGTCGTATGAGACTTTTTTACTTTGCTTATGCATATTATAAGCACGGCCATCTTGGAACGCAAAAATAATCGACTCAAGCAGCATCCATGAGTGTTCATAACACTGGCGAAAATTCTCAAGTATCAGTCGTGGTATGAGAAAAAAAAACGTCTTCGTGAAATACTGCCTTTTTTTCAAAAAAAACGTAGTTTTTGTTAATAAGTAATGTGGAGGAAGAAGAACTGTGGTCGATTGCTTCTTGGGAAAAAAGGCAATCATAAGGGAATAGAAATCATTGCCCATGGATAAAGTATGAGCAATCAATCGGACGATCAGCAGATTTCGCAACTCAGACTAATTTTTGAATACGAGTTAGACAATGGCGTAAGAATTGTAGCAAAAGAATTCGATGGGTTGTCAGTCTTACCTGCATCGTAAACAACAGTATGAAAACGAGTTTATGATAGTTTACAAGCAAGAAGTTTTCAAATAACAGGAGATGATAATTGAGACCCATTAAAAGTTACAGGTTACCAGACATGTTTTTTTTTAGCATAAAACAACAAAAGAGTTTGATCGACCACTGATGAAGACAACCGTTTCAAATGAGTGTATCTGCATTAACCACAGTGGTTAGAGTGTCACATATGTCATCAGTATTCTTCTTCAACATCGAGCATTACATCTTATTGGTGAGCACAACAACGAAGTTTTTATGAATCTTTTGTAGGGCTACAGTTTCAGCGGCTTCACTTTCATCAAAGCCACCACGACTCGAGTCGAATTTCCACAGTACTTGTTTTTTTTTGCTGCGATCCATCCTGCAGTATTGGCCAACCGGCCACCACGACAAACATCGTCAGAAGAACAACTGGGACACTCGACTCCGATCAGCGAGACACTGATAAAGGCGAAACCGCTGGAACGTTAGTCGCAACAAGGATTTATTGAAGCTCAAGTTCGTTCATCAACAAAGGTAGAATATTGGCAGTACAGACCGAGATCCAATGAAAGTCGGAATCGAAGGTTTGTCACAGTGACTCAAACGGACTATAGTGCCGTACAATAGAGTCAGTTTAATCGAGGGAAGTCATCAGCATCACAGTTTCCGAAGGTAGCTCTTTATCACCTTTCCAGCAGAAAAATCAATAGAGGTAGCCCGTCATGATCTGATACAGGACTTGGATATACTCATGAACAGTTTACCGCATGTTTTAAAGAATCTGTAGGAATTTCTTAATAGTAGAATTTTCTGAACTCCCCACTGCCGAGTTTCAGTAACTTGATCGCAGGCATTTGGTAGTTTTATGCACACGATACGCTGAGAATTTGTTCACGGAAAGACATTAGTTTCTTCGTGTTGCTGAGATAAAAATTTTTCCTTGCATTTATATGAGTACCAAAGAAGTATGCCACAGGTTTTGATCTGGATTAATCTCTTATATGCGGTCGGCGAAAGAGCAACGTATTCTCACCACTCACCGTTATGAGAACTTTTAGATGACAGAGGCCTGCGAAATTTTTTTTACCTTTCGGAATTGTTTATTACGACGATGAAGGTGAAGGTGAACTTTTTGATAGGAATTATTCCTTTCAGCGTTGAATAAACAGATTTGGAAAAGCAAAATTCAGGATCCGAACAGTTAAATGACAAGGTGTTTCGAAACCGTGAATCCTCTTCACTTAGAAAATTATGGGTTCAGTAGGAATCTGAGAAGACTCAAAGCCATTGGCACTTTTGTGTGAAGTGCCAATAAGGTCATTAGACGAAAAGTTTTGGTGAGGAAAATGGAAGCTTTTACTTTGGCGAAAAATGAATTATGCAAGTTTTAGGTATAATGATAGAAAGATGAAAAAAGGAATGAACAGAGTAGAGGAAAATTGAACAATATCCACTTGTCAGAGAATGTTGATGTGAACTACATGGAGATGGTTTATGTGAAGGAGTAGGACAGCAGTAGATTTTGGTTTGTTCGAAGAAAGAATCTGGTAAGCGGGGAGGTTAACATAGGTAAGTTCTTTTCACTGATGCAGATTAATTAAAATTCATTTTATTCGATCGCCATTTGCAGTGACATGATATTACAATATATCCAGTAATGCAGAGTGGTTTGCAAACTTTTTTTTTTGGGGTTTTTGGAAAAGTTTTTGCAGACCACTGTACATTATAAGGTATTACGAAAATCACTCATACACATCGCTCAAAGGCTTTAACGTCAAAAGAGAAGGAATGAGTTTTTTTATAATGGCAGGATGGAAGTGGTACTAGTTATGATGGAAGGCTTATCAAACATTAAAAACAAGGACAAGTTGGTGGCGTGTCTTCGAACTTTATGGACATGAATAGAATATTTCCAAGTCACCATGAAAAAGATACTCATGTATGGCTTTCTTTATGCTAGAACTATTTTACTTCACAAGAAGATTGGTTCAAAAAAAAAACAAAAGCACTGCTGATGTACCGTTTTTCTCATCATAATCAAATTAACCAAATTTTGGTGATGCACCGCGGTGACTGGCTGAGTATAAACAAGCTTGAATGTGTTAAACGTGAATAGTAATGATTTTCCATCGTCCCATAGAATATCAAATCTTAAGCAGTAGTAGATAGCATATTCCTAATGAGATCGTACACAGGATTACCCTACTTTCTGTGATTTCGTCTCTGAGAGTTGAAAATTGATTTTAGAATGCTTCTTGTTTTGACTTCGCCATTACACGGTGATGTAATTGTATATCTCATAACTTAAAAAAACCAAATAACTTTAGAAGTTTTCTAACTCACCGCCATTGATGCTCGCGTGTCCATTATTTGTTTCGTGGAAAGTGATTACAGGGATTGCGTCTGATGCCAACATTTCTGCTTTCGATTCCTCTTCAATTACTTCTGCTTTACCGATAGACGTATTCGGTGCTAAAAATAGACGACGATTTGAGCATAAAGTTAGGAGATCTTCACCGTCGATCATCGTCGAGTTGCTAGAACCATGCAATAGCAGCTGACGAGATCGAAATCGTGACGGCGGACTCAGAATTGAATCACGTAACATCGTAGTGAAACGAGAAGTGACGAGTAAGCTTAAGATAAACGTTTATCGAATGAAAGGCCAATTTTACACAGCACAAACTGAGAAGAGAATCGTAAAGAAACGGAAATCAATCTCGAATTTCTCGACATTCAAGCAAAACATCCAATTTCTGTAGAAAAAAATAAAGAGAAGCAAGCAAGAGAACAAGAGAGCTATCAGTGAAATGAGCGAATCCCGGACGAAAATGAAAGAAGTATTTGCGATCTGAGTATATGATGTTTTTAATTTTTGTAGTGGAATTCAAACAAGAACTAACTCGATTTGCACTCAAACTTTTGCATTTTCTTTTAGTACTCATTCGACAGTTCCAATCTGGCAAAGTGTGGTACTGCAAATTGTTGAATTGATCGATCATGACCGTAATTTATTTTCCCAAAAAAAAAACCCTCATAGAGCGCTGTAGCAGCAAGAAATAAAATCGTGTCTCTCACTCGACGCCCATCATAGCAGGTCACAAGCTTGTTAGGACGTGGTAACAGCGAAATTAGAGAGCTGTAGCAGCAAAAAAGGATCACATTTCACATTCGCAGTCATCACCTTTTCACGATGACTTGATCGATCGCGCAGCGTGATTAATATGAGGGCCCGCAATTTTTATTACTTCATTTAAAACTTTTTCTGAGTTTTGTGAACAAAATTCTTGAAAAACATGTAACTCTGGCACTTCAAATTTTCTCTACCCATGCATAGCTTAGACGTTAGGACTAGGAGCGAGTTCCTTGAAAATATAAATTGAAAACATGAAAATGGAAAGCTTGCACTTATAAAACGATGGAGAAAAATTTTTCTATATTTTGGCATGAACAACTTACTTTGGATGTCTGTGAAACGGAGTGATAAGTTTCAATTAATTAACGAAAATACGCTCGATAAAGCGTGTTAAATGTAATACTTAGTTTGTTTTCAGTGCTACAATGCCGTAAAATGGCAATTCCAAAAATTTACACCATTAAAATTTACGAGAATAAAGCTGCTGAATGTTTACTAAAGATTGGAGAAAAAAAGGAACTAGATATAATTCTCAAAAGGTAAGAATACAATCCCTCATAAAAAAAAGTGCCGGAAGCTCAAAACAGACAAAAAAAGTTTGAACATAGGCAAGAAATCGGTACTTTTCTGTTCTTAGTAAACATTTCCAAAACTTTGGGAACAACGCGATTCGATCCTCGACGTCCCTAAAACTCTCTTGCATCAGATCAGCTGAACGCTTAGGAACACATTAGTTCATCCATCTCCAAACTTATTAGGAAAATCGACTAGACCACCAGTCTGTGACGTTCATAAAAAAAAAATCCTCAAGCAGGAGCCGAAACAACCTATGAGATATTTCAAGACTTTTGTGGAGGGTGAATGCATGGAAAGCCTCGTGTATCAAAAGTGCTCGAATCACCAGAGTATACTGGGATGAGGGGTAGTGCGAAAAATTTTAAAACAAATTACTTGGCAGCGCACTTTGAGTAGTTCCTTGGCTCTTTACTACTTAACACTAATACAAAAATAAGAACGACTTTGCTAATCCTAGAGCGTTTTTCTCCAATCTCATCTAATGTCATAACTTTACGATGCTGAAATCTTAGAAACCTTAACAGAACTAGAGAAAACACTCCAGAAACGCAACAGAGACATGGCAAAAATTACGTCGCCATAGAGACACGTATTAACCTTGCAAAAAAGTGCAAATGCGTTTGCCTAATTTAAACACATAATTCTCATACAGATGACCACATTTTTGTCAAGCGAATTGCTCAAAAAGCTAAATATTTTATTTTTGACTTACATATTGCTTTATTCTATGTGAATCAACACAGAAGAAATGACGAGTACACGTGGGTGTATGACAACCTTACGTCACTCTTTTATCAGTTCATATGTTTCGTACTACGTCTTCATCACCAATTTATACAAGTGGTGTTGGATAAGTTGCCAAAAACCAACTGAGAATATAAAAAGGACAAAAGGCTACTGAAAAAGGAATAATCGCAGATGTCAGCACAAAGGAAACAAGCCACCATCGTGATGAAGACAGTTAACTCACTAAACAGAAATCACTTCAAAACGTGCTTAATTTCCGGATAATAAGACGAGTCGTTAGACGAAGGTATGAAAAATTTTCTAGAAAAATTTGTCTATACTGATATTATGGCGGAAAGATGAATAATGAAACAATAAAGATAACAGATTAAGCATTTAAGTACTTCTAAAACGACCTAGAATGCGAAGAAGAAAATGTGAAGCCATTTCAAATACTGGGAACTGAATAAACAGTAAACGTCATATCAAATCAAGTTTTCAAAACAGAAATGAAGCATTAATTCATTAGTTGATTTTCATACATATAGATGTAAATTTTCAGATAACACTGCTTTAAGCGTGATCACCTCTTCTTGTATAATAAGTATACAGTACTCCATAACAGTTTTATTAAACAAAAACTAAGATGCTGTCATTCAGAAATGAGATTTAATCGATCACTTCATAATAATGATATCATGATATCGTGATCTACTCAACACTATATGTCCTTTTTTGAAAGTATAGAACTCTTATTCCTCTTCAGTTTACCACCCAGTACATATATATATATATATATATATATATATATGTATATATATATATATATATTATACAAGATACAAATAAGAGGACAAAGAATTTGATGTTGGTTAATCCCTGAGGAATACGCCATGTGCAAAATATATATCTGGCCTAGAAAATGATTTGCGATGAGGCTACGGATGTATAACTTCGTACACTATACTCCCTAACAGGTGTGGCACAAATTTGTCACCGCACACAGATGGAAGTGTTGATTTATTTGGAACGCGGAGTCGAACTGAGGACTACGCTTATATTGTCGGACGACTCTAACCGCTGTGTTGCACACGAACTCGTAATACAGAAATATTTAGGGAAGTGCAAAATACCACGCAGCGCTGATGGGAAGGAAGGTGCTCGAGAGCATGAGCTGTCCATCGAGACATCATCTACAGTAGTCCACTTCATTTAGATGGCGTTAAATAGTGCTACGGCCGTATCCAATTCTCAGTAATTTTTGCTCCATCTATCCTGTCACTATCCTACATAGCTTCGAAAAAGCACTGTGTGATGTTGCAAATCGTGATTGAAAACGATTTCACCAATATGAATATAAACGACAACGACGAGATAGAAATCAAAAAGAGAAACTATAATATTGATCCTTTGCTGTTGTGGAATGTTTAAGGTAAAAAAAATTAGAAAATTTGAAATATTACTTTACGATATGCGCATGTGTTAACCTGCCCTTTCTTTGCAAAAATTAAACCGCTTTAATTTATGGAATCATGAGATATTTCATATGAGCGCTGACGTGAATCATTTGAATTATAACGAAATTCTATAGAAGTGTGCTTTACGAAGTATGTATTGATGATCCTACAGCTCCGAATATGTTTGGGAGCACGTATCGTAAAAAAGAATTAGTTGATTTGTGTTGGAGAAAAACAGCAAGGTCACTGTACTGTACAAAGCCTTTACGTACTCAAGCTTCAATTTTCTCAATAATGATAATAGCAGTTATCAAATTCAATTCTAAATAAACTGTACTTATATAATAGATGACAAGCCGCTGTTAATGTAAATAATGAGCATATGCAGTGAAAGTACAAGAGTATGCGACGATCAATGCCCGAGGGATGCGCTATGGATTTCATTCCATTCATAGTATTGCACAGATGGTTTAATGTAAAATCAACGTACACACTGATTGATCTCAGTTTGACGAGTTCGCAAGCTATTGATTACATTTTCTCAGACTTACAGGGTAGAAATTTCTCGATCACAAGAAGGGCAGACTTAGTTAGCCCTGGACACGGTATTTAATCAAACACTCTGGTTGTTTTGCAGGGCACTTCGGAGCAGCTCACTGCGGGCGCCTCCACAAACAAAGCGTTTTAACTGTAATCATCAATAGTAGAGGTACAGCATATGATATGGTATTGTTTGAGAGGCCGATGCATCAGAGTCTGTAACGGTGGTTCGGCGCTGACGATACTGATAGTTTGTACCACACGTGTAGTTCGAGCTTAGTTGTCGATACCCTAGCTCGTAATAGACTGCGAGCCTGTGTGAGTTTGCCAGGCGAAGCATTTTTAAGGTCCTTTATAAGTCAAAATTCTTAGATATTGATTACATAGCTTATCGTAATAATAAAAGTAGAATGATAGCAATGTAGGAACACAATGGATTGAGTACATGGGACTAGATAGTACAAGCTATTGGAACAATGCCCAAGATTTAGACAAAGTGAAAACGGCTTTCGAAAAAATGAGCCGCTTACATTCACTCCATGTTGGGGAGGGGCCGTGAGGTCAGAACTCTCAGATCTCGGAAGAAAGGTCAGCAGTGTTTTGCGATCATAGAATGCACTTACGTGAATGCGGCATGTCTCCAGATTGAAATTGCATCCTTTTTGAAAGTCGAAGAAGTGCCGCTACTCATCCAAGGAGCAGAGATTCAAAATGCACAAGCAGAGCTATAATTGAAATAGCGAAATGGCAGTTATCCCGGAGAATCACCGCTATAGCATTGTCGTTACATGATCTTATTTACGCAATGAATTGTGAAAATAATAGTCACGTTATCATTAGTATAGTCTGATTAAGAAAAAGAAATCACATAGAAATAGACGGACTTTTTCGAGATAAAACGACTAATCTCACGTAATGCAATCTTCGATTGTTCCGTTTGTGATTGTTTAGCATGTAGAAGTCTTCACGATGATAAACGACTGAGCAAGAAGAAGCGAGGGACTTAAGAGGCTTACTAAGGAGGGAATAAAGTATGATGAAGAAGAACAACAGGAAACGAGTTCATTTTTATGTTAGAACAATTCCTACTGATCATGTATACATCTCGAAAAGCTGGATAGACGAACAGTGCATAGGCAAGACAAAGGCGGTATCAGTTGTCAATACCAACCATCAGTGATCGAACGCCCATCGAAAAATGAGTGATGATAGGAGGAGAATCGGGTTTCACCTGAGTGAAGGAGGAAAAGTCTCAACATATGCCAACGTTCAAAGTACAAAGACTCTGTCCCATATGTCAGAATTTCAAAGAATCATAAGTGTTGGACACGTGATGGAGCCTTAGCAAACACCAGAAAACAGCGATTAGTGGCTACATGGTTCAATGAGAGGTTGAGCAATCACGGCTGAAGGAAGAAAATTCACTAATCATATGGACAAATGCTTATCATGATGACTCTAGGTCAGCTCGATTCAAGGAGAATCGTGTTCCTGTCTTTAAGGAACCTCAACCCACTGAGCGCTTTAGAATTAAATAATAACAAATATGACTCTATTGGAGCCAAATGGCAATTTGCGAAGATTATCATAAGACGTCGTCATATAACACGTCGTAATCAACACCATCATCATTACAATCACTACCGTTTACTATTATTCTATTCAAATGGTCATTCATGCACAAAACTATCGAAATCTTAACGAAACATTTAGCATAAGGGTCTTCTGCCTGATCTTTAATCTAACAGCTAATCATAGAACATAGGGGCGGTTGGCACAGTGGTAATGCTGTTGATCATCACAGCACAGTGATGACTCACTCGGGCTCAGAGCTCACTAAGCCTCCTATCCCTTCGAAATGGAGAAATTGGCACCAGACGCATGTAGGTAATACAGTAATACACACTGCATGAGTTCCAAGTAGAAACGTTCCAGCTCGGCTATCTCAGGACATCAAGGAAAGTCGACTTGACCCACATTTAACGACATTTATGACGGAGGAAAAATTCACTAAGCACCAGTCGAACCTACATGCAAACCGTTGGACGACCTTTGTGAATGATGGTTGGAAAGGAATGAATCTAATGCGAGTCTTGGGATGAGCACAATAGATGTGAAGGAGCGTCGTGCAGAAAAATCGCAGAACATAGGAAACATAAGACTCAAGAAGGGTATCGCGTGAAGGTTACATAAGTCAACTATCAATTTTGAGGCTTACAGACAGTTGGTCTTTTAAATCATAGCTTCTTTTATTTCAGAAATCGCTGCTGGATTGATCCTAGTCGCAACATAGCAAAACTTCTTTGGTTCACAGAGGGCCACTCTGAAGACATGGGAGCGTACTCTTACGGCTAGCACGAGAAAATCATCAAAAAACCAAGTCCTCCAGCATTCGACGTGTCACTGGTAACGGAAGACAATACTATAAGAAGGAACAGCTTGAGAACCGCATGAAAATTCGGTAGCTCAGCAATCGTCTGGTGCGAGACGATAGAATGGATGTTCGAAGTGCTGGAGCCCCTTACGGAAAATGAAGACGGACCATTAGAGTTTAAATATTGAAATCAAAAACCATCACTTCTTGTTAATTTTATATCCATTAACTACTATAAGCTACTTAGAAAATGATTTCATGAGTATGAAGCATTAATATGAAACAACATTAAGAAGTGTTTCTGACCGCTTATCAAAATATTTGTTGCAATTAAGAGTCAATAGTTGCAATATTGTTAAATTTTTGTCTTCTTCGATTCTAAGGGTGAAATATGAAACATTAAACTTTGAACTTTGTGAAAGAAAGACTGGGAATACCCTGACACATGTGACATCATAGAAATAACATTCTATTAGAATAACAACATTCCAATCAATTAAAAATTGTTCTGAGGTTTACATGAACACTCGGCAAGTCAAACATCATCCCCTTATCAAAAATAGATGTACATATTTGCATATATATATATATATATATTTGTACATATGTGTATATATATGACGCATATACATGTATGTTTATACATGTGCATGTATGTATATATATGTACACATATGTGCGTAAGTATATGCATATATAGTGCTTTCATCTTAGTAGCGCATATGAGTCATATGTGGGAAACAATGACGTGTTGGCAAGCTGATAAGAGTAATCTGTAAAGCTGAGAAGTTCATCGAAAATAAAAGTAATAGACATGGGAAACTTTCAAAATGTATAGTTTCGTCGTCCGGAATAATTGATTCGGTTAAGTATAGTGTAAGATTTATTGATAGAGAACGAGAGCCAAAGTTCTATCACTATTCAGCAAATCAAAAAACGTTCGACTAGAATCTTTTCCGAGTCACTCAATTTTCTTGAATTCTCTTACTTCACATGATGCGTCACCAAAGTTCACTGAACGAACAAATCTCAGTAATTCACTCTATGACGGGCGGAGTTTTGAGGTTGGGGTAAGCTAAAGTAATAGATCAGAAGAGAGGTTCTAGAATGTTTCGTAACGAGAGCACAGAACACTCAGCTACGTGTCTTCGAGAATGCAATGAAAAGTGCATCAAAGTGTCAATCGACCTTCAAATATAAAAGCTTCGTCGACATTCACAAAGCTGCATCGAGGGTGCATCGATTGTTCGAAATTCAAAACACATTAGAAAAACTGGCTTCAAATGCAGAAGCACACAGGGCATATTCACGTGTTTTTCAGCTGCTGTTTGAGAATTTCGTATTCTTCACGAATGCCGTAAAATGTTAGTCAAGACAATTCCCTTCAAAATCTTGAAGGTAGCTGAGCTAACGCGCTCCCTAAGGCGCTCTTTGATTAACTGCAAGAGAGGGTTGGGAAGATGGTTAAACCAGAACCTCGCTTATCACTTTAGTTCCCTTATAGATCGAATTAGTAATCACTGGCCACTCAGTTTCATCAATTTCAAATTACTACATTGAAATATTTCTTATAGCTGATCACATTCAGTTATAGTTTCCAAATAATCCACTATACATTTTCAAAAATACATATACATTACAGTGAATGATGTTCGGCATTTACTCGCTCCTTCAAGCTTACAGCATAGCGATAACGTGTAAGAAATGGGTAAGAAGTTCTAAAATCATGGGAAAGGCGACAAATGTTTTATTGTATTCTAAGCAAAGAAAAAGATAGAATATGAAAAGGCTGAGAGAGATCAATTTCGACAGGGCAAAGAAAAATCTTAAGGAAAAATTGAAAAATCAAATGAGAACAAAACAAACTCATCGTCAAAAAGTAGTTTGAAATCTCATTAAAGCAGAAAATTTGTTCTTCTCTGTTAGTGTTCACTAGGAGAAGGGGATTTCTTGGTCATTCTTGAATAGAAGTGAATCTGCGACGAAAAGTTGTTATCGAATTACTCTTTCCGCCACTCTTTTTCTACTTCTCTTTTCATGCCTCTTCTCTCTCTCTCTCTTTGTTTCTCTTTGACTGAAGGATTCTATCGAAAAAAAAATACGGATAGGAATGCGCCGCGAAAATCAATCAGAGCGTCCGCCGCTCAAGCTTAAGAGAAAGGATAGCTGGAGACGTCGGAGTGGACAGCATAGTGACTCGTAGTCCTCATCTAGGAGTAACTTCGATCTAATAGATAGAAGAATACAAGGATATTCGCTTTCTTGACTACTTTTTATTTTTATTTTGATTTTCCATTAAATAATGCACTCAAAAAGATTATAGAGAAGAGTGCTAGATAGATAATAATGCTTATGTACTCACTACTCTACTCAACCTACCTAAAAGAAGTTATGTAGGAAGTAATGCAGCAATATATTGAGTTCACTCTCACATCGAAGTAATATTGCTTTTGAACTGTTCGTTTTATGTAGTATTGAGAGAGTCAGGGGTTGGGGTAGCGCAGTGATTAGAGATGATGTACTGTAAAGCAACGTGAAAACTAAGACCGGGTTTGCTTCCCATTCAACACCTTATTACAGTCAATCAACAAACGTCCTAGCTCCGAAAACCGTAAAGAAAATCGTTTCTACTAGCATTTTACGACATTTAAATAAATGGAAAATTAGCCTCAAGGAGCGTTACTAGAACTCTTTTGGGAATTTTTAGAAAGCTTGGGCTCTTTAGAACCATGTATTCAAAGCTTCCTGAGAGTATTCGAGCACTTTTGCCGAAGTATTGATCAATAAAGAAAACAACGGTCTTGGAAATCAAGTTCGTCGCTCCAAATGTGATTCTGATTGCTGCACAAATAGTGATTTCAATTCGATTGCTAGCAATGCACTAATCGTTCGCTCCGATTGAGAGTGAAATCATCGAAAAAGTGATAGGGAGAGAAAGGGAGAAGTGGACAGGGAAGATTAGGTATACACAAGGCAGAATGAGAGAAGTGCTGAAAAAATCATGTATACAGAAAGAAGTAACAATTTACTTTTTGCATATGCTTCTAGTCGAGCTAGCGAAGGATATTGAATGAAGTTAAGGAAAACCAAACTTATACACATGTAAACACTATAAGCTGATAGGTTGCTCGAAAAATTTGTGCTCATACAAATGCTAACCACTGTAGAAGAAGCTTCAAGTTTACATCAAGAATAGCTATTGAAGCTCATGACATAAGTTCACAGTGAATATTAGAGCTTAGTAAAGTTCTCATGTACGGAATGTTCAGTGAACCAGTAGCAAATTTCAGTAGAGTAGAAAACACTGAGAAAGACGAAAACGGTGAGGCTACTGAAATCTATTAAACAGCAGAGCTGACTAGAGAAACCGGAAACAATCGTGGCTTGCTATCGACGCGATCCGTCAGTGGGTTTTCGTGATCGCCATAAGTTTCTGACGCAGCCCTCGTCTTTCGGCTTTCTCAATCCCCGCTTGTTCCACAGATAGTGAGAAAAATTTACTTCGCCTATTTCTGACCAAACAGCTGCAGAATAGTCTAAGAATGTACAAGGACTTAGTGTATCCAATAGACGTTTCAACAACGCTGTCCGTTTCACTTCGTCTAACATTTATGAGTGGTTTAAGAACGTATATCATCACAACATATCTAGTGATAAAAAGCTCATCGAAACTAAGTGAAATGTGAAAAGCCGGTGATGTCATCGAGGAGAACAGGCTCATCTTTGCGAGAATCTCCTAAACCTCTCGCTCGAGGAGGTTTTCAGGCATCATCACAAAGATATTGTTCTGAGTTATAACGAATGAAGAGATATTTCGAAAGTTGACCTCATTAAGCTAATTGCCACCTGAAGTAATGAAGAAAATTTGTCGAGAAGTACTTTATAAAGACGAACGTCGCGACAGCCGATTACAAGGTGACGTCACTTCGTCAACACTCGAGTAGAGTGGTGCTTCTCGAGTTGACCAGGAAAGCTCTAAAAGCTTTGAGCTTTGACCTATGACAGCACGTCACTGAAATGAATGTGGACGTGGTGACTACCCGATTCATTCGATTGTCAAATAAAATCCACATGAACAGAGATGGCGCTGATGGAATTAGAGGTTTCATAGCAGAATGCATTTAACTTTTTCGCCGTCCATGTATTTCATCAGTGGTTATCATCATCAGTTAGAGGGTAATGGCCAAAGACCAAAGGAAACAACGCACTCAACTATTCGTGGTGGTCATTCCAAGCACTAGAAAAGACGATAAAGGTGAAGGATAGAGCATTCGACGATCAATTTCCATAATTAACCGTAAAATTCGACTCCATCGACCTTTGTACAGACGACTGTTATCACATTGGTTTCACAAAATAATTTGGTGATGCTCAGTAATTCTACAAGCTTGTGTCATTATCTTGACAAATCAATTTGACATGAGTTTGCCAACACTGGAAGGTTGGATGAATTGGTTGCCCTTGGAGGCCAATAGAATTATATGCGTCCAGCAGCGCACCTCTAATCATTTTGCCAACACGCAGTAAAATAGCCTTCAAATTGAATAAGCGTTAGAAGTAAAGTGAATAATAATTCCAAAATACTTATATTTACTTTTTATATAGGCCATATATTTATACTGAAGTCTAGAGAGAAAGTGAATAGGTTTCAAAGAAATGGTAATAACTTCAAAAGCTTAGATTTCAAGCGCCGAAATTCATGGATGATATTTTGCCATCTATTTCTAATGAGAATACCAGGATTTATTGTACTAAAGCAAATTTCTCACAGATTTTTCAGACACATTTCTTTCTCGTTGTAGAAAATAAACACTTTTATTTCCTATCGGCTGTTTTTTAGATCTCGTTCAAAACAGTATAATCTGATGACATACTCTAAGCATTTTATGAGGTCTGTTATGGTACCTCTAGTGCTAGACGTCCGTTGCAAACCTCATAAGTAGCACATACCTTTCGGTTCAGTCAGACAGTTGACTCTCGACGGTTAGTAAAACGCATATTGTAACACCTGTCTTATCGTTTTGAGACCTCCTCTAGCACTAGAGGTGCTATCACGTAATTAAAGGCTACAAATATATTATCAGACTGTATGTTATGACATTTTTTTCAACCTAATCAGAGAACCAAACAAACTCACATTGTTGTTCATCAGTGTGTGGCTTGCACTCGGCGTTTCTTCATCGATGCGTCGTCGTCTTCAGCATCCTCTAAGAAGTAGCGACTCGATGAAATTCTCTAAACTTTGAAAACTCAATTCAAAAGCTGAATTTGTGAATGGTTCAATAATTTCGATTTCTGATCATTGTAGCTAAGCATTTATTATAATAGAACGGAATTGTGTCAATATTGAGGAGTTCTATAGCCATTACATCAAAAAATTTACACATATATTATCGCAATGATCGTTATCTTAGCTGCATAAAGAACTGTACAAACTCTCGTTGTTCTTCGCCAGCGTCAGACTTGCGCTCGTGTTCCTCATCAAGAGATCGTCGTTCTTTCTATCGACTAAGGTAGAACAGACTCGTCAGAGCGTTTAGAAGCGAAGAAGAAAAAAATTAATGCAAACATATCGAGCCAATCACACTTACTGGGTCAGTATCAGAATTTCGTCCTAATATATTGTTTATGAGGGAATTGAAATAGATTGCTTTGCCATTTTAATATAATAAACAATAGAGATTCACAAATTTCTTTCTAAAACCTTCTTTCCAAAAAACATTTACGAATGTCTACAATTTTCATGTCGTTCATAGATGAACCACTAGTGGACTTGGATGGTTCACTTGGAATGTGTCACATAATCAAATCACTGTGGTCTTTCTCACTATAGCTTTCTCAGAGCTTTAGTGCACGATAATGTAAGCAAGAAAATTTTCACACATCTAAAAGAATTGAAGCAGGTTTCAATTCTTTTTCTATCCTTAAAAGAGGATAAAGCTGTCGGCGTTGATCAATCCCTGAGGGATGCGCCATGCATTCGACTTCAATTTTTAACTTATTTAACTTGACTTTTTTTAACTTTTCAATTTTTTTTTAGTTTGAGATGATTGAATGCATATCTGGCCTTTACAATGACTCGCTATGGCCTCCCACTGAACCGAGTCAGTGCTGCTTATCCTACCACACAAGTTTGAGACCAGTCTGGTACCAATTTCTGAGAGATGGATGGTTTGGTAGAGCTATGAACTGAGATCGAACCATTGGACCTCGCGTGCGACGCAGAGCACCTCTAACCACTGCTCCGCATGCGCTCATCGGTATACATATTTAATAGAATATTTATATGTGGTTTTCTTCTATCTTCCATGAAAACTTGAAAAACTCCTTTTTTGTTCAAACTGAAACACCTTTCTCCATGGATAGAAAATAGGCTGACTGTAGCAAGTTTTTTCACTCTCTTCTTGTTTTTCTGATACGTACATAAAGTGAATTTTGCTAAAGGATTTTTTTTTGCAAATAAAAAAGAAAACGGCTCCCATTTCGGAAATACATTAACAAATTTCTGTGGAGTTTTTTCGCTTGCCTTGCTCTCATGATTTCGAAAGATATTGCAACAAATTTACTGATCAATACCCTAACTGGTTGAAAAAAAGAACTAAAAACTACAAATAACTGGTAACAAGTGATCAGCTTTTATCTAACGCAAATCACCATCGTTTTTTGTAGAGCAACATCAAGCGAAATTCAAACAGATTTAACGTTTCTGATAAGCGGAAAAATCAAATATCAAGTAGGCAGTTGAAAGCTAATTAGCGATTTTCAGTATACTAATAACTTCGACTTGTTTATAAGCATCGGAGCGACTCCTATACTGATCCAAAAAGGTTATCGAAAGCTTGAAATATTTGAGACACAATTGGATTTGATCAACGACGGCAGGACGAACAGCAGTTAGCATTTATAGTGGAAATTGATTTATTTCGTGATTCACGAAATCACAGAAAGCTTAGTAAGCTTTTCTTCTGGAGAAACATGCTTAGAGACACTTATTTCTGTACACAACTTTGAAAGAGATTCACTCTGCTTGGTGACTTGACATTATCATTACAGTATCACGTGAGTTAACTCTCACGACATTCACTAATGTTTCCCTGAGTACATGTTGCTATCTAAAAAGCCATTATTATATGCCATCAAAGATTAACTTAAAGCACTTACTAGTACAGAAACATGGGTGGAACAATCTTCAGATGGTGAATTGTTACATTAAAAAGAAATAAAAGCACTGATACAAATCAACAATTCTGATAAGAGTAAACACGCACAAGTTCGCAATTCAGAATCTCGTTAGATGATGAAAAAAGAATGCTATCGCCTAAATGTCAATATTACCACCGAAAAGTATTTTTTCGCATCTTCTTACATTTTACTTGATCACTTTTCTGACTTCTCAACCATAAAAGACACAATTCTTAAGATCTTATGATATTCCGTACATGAAACGTTGATATTCAACGCTGAGCGAGCTTCGTGTAGCACAGTGATTAGAGGTGCACTACAGTGGTGAACACGTGATTCTAGGTTTTAACCGCCTCACGAGCTTACTAAGCGCTCCATTCCTTCGGCATAGGTGACTGGTACGCAGACTTGTCTGAGAAGGAAATCTAGCGCTAACTTGATACATCCATAGATCACCACATACCATTGTAAAGGCTTATATGCATTCAGTTATCACTAACAATGGTTGACGAAGTCAAATACATAGCGCATCCCTAAGGGATTAGGTCAATGTAGCCATCATCGGCCATTGTCTTACAAGACGCTGCATCTGAATTTGCCATCGTGTTGTCTTTCGAAATCACTGAAATGGCTCCAACTTAGCGATTAGTAAAGCCCAACTCCTGCTATCAACTTTGTGCTCAACGCTTATGTTATCCTCTATGACATAGTCTGATTCATTCCAATACGCTATTCACCCATTGTAACGTCTCAATTTACCGGAGGCGTGTGTCATTGTTTCAAGAACATTGGAGTAGCTCTCTTTGGAAGCCCTTTCACTAATAGGTTCAGAAGGCAGAAGATAAATATTGTTTTGAGCAAACTGCATATTCGTACACATTCCAAGAGTCAAAAATTATGAAGAGGTATTGTAATGTATTTATATCGTTTAGCAACCAAATATCAAGATGGATTTTGCAATCACTGCTTCAAAATAAACATTGTTTAAAATGAGTGTCACTATGCAGAAACCACACATATATGAAGGTTAGCATCATCATAAAACATATGAAGTTTAGATCACGTAGACATTCAAATTTTGTAAACTTAAAGGCTCGCCGATTAAACCGCCACCAGAATCATAACTAATTTGAGAAAGATAGTCATGATCCCAGCTTAAATTGTAACACTAAAGACGATCGTCGATTTATATTTTCTCAGAGCTAATTGGCTCGAAGCCTAAACTCCCTCTAAACTTACTGAAGCGCCGTCAACTACTACAAGAAGAGCTCTTCTTCAGAAAAAAACTCCCGATTTTGGAGTACTTGCTAACTGACGGATGGCTAGCAGCATTATCGCGAGGCACCGTGCAGTGCTGTCGTGCGGAATAGGGGATTTGAGGCGTATTTAAGCAACTTTTAGCTAAACGCTCCCCTGAGATGCAGGTGGATTCTAGTGAGAGCCTGCCGAGTTATTTCAGCGCAAAAGTTGCTAGTTGCTTTCTTGAATAAAACTCCGGGCTTAACCTCTCATCTCGGCAATTTTCTATCTCTGTGAAACCCCTCTGATGAGAACTAGCATCTAGACATCATATAAACGATGTGATACGACTTTACATTGTTGATAAATGCCACTCAAAACGACTATCAGTGCCGAAAACCACATCAACTCAGTCATACTTTAGAATACAGACTAATGGCACAGGACAGTGATAATCCAACGAAGGCGGATAGTGATCGATCTGGGTTGATTTCGAGAG
The DNA here is from genome assembly GCA_019055375.1 of Parelaphostrongylus tenuis. Lineage (NCBI taxonomy): Eukaryota > Metazoa > Nematoda > Chromadorea > Rhabditida > Metastrongylidae > Parelaphostrongylus > Parelaphostrongylus tenuis. Next base: position 280,042 of record JAHQIW010000528.1, on the reverse strand, counting down.
ATAACACTATCATTTATAAAGATTCGATGTCATCATCTACTGCTATAGACACTCTTGACAATTCTTTAAGCGACATTTTTTATAAATTTCCCTTTTTTTTAGTTTTTGACTAAGCGTTCTCAAAGAATGACAAAACAATGAATGAAATTCATTCACACTCATCGGGTTTTTTTCTGTTTATCAGACGTTCGAAAGGGACTTTTTCCACCGAACGCCTTCTGCATGAACTCTAGTTTCGTTTAGAAATAGAACATCACTTGTTGACGCGAGGACATAAAGAGGATTTATAAATCTGATAATTTTGATCAAATAGTCATTGTGACTGACTAGCTATAAAAAGCTTCCTCAAATTTTCATAGCTTGTGTAGCAAGTCCACGCTGTCTATTTCGTTGTTCTTTTCCATAATATAGACATTCAGTTATCTTATCACTTTCTTGATGACTGCATACTCCACGTGAGGTAAGGAGTGTTTACTTCTCATATCTACAGTCACAAAAATTAGGAGGGAAAAAATATAGCTACAGTGTAACCTGAACTTCTATGTGCTCACACTAAAAATCAAAAACATCTCAAGAAAGGCGGTCATAGTAAAACCATAGACTAATTAACAGCTTCAGAATGTTGTTTTGCATTACTTTCTGCTTGGTGAGATCGATAAATCGAGAAGAGTTTCGTTTATGAATTTTTTTGAGCATACAACTCATAGAAAGGGTAAGATAGCCATAGAACGATTGGTCACCTAGTTTATTTTGTTTAACCAAAGTAAATGTTACGGGGAGGGGAAGTGCAGTGAATTCAGTTGAGTACAATGTAACATTTGTCTTATAGAGAATTAATGCCAAAACTCCGTACGTTCAGGAAGTTCTAGCCATTTAATTAGAATTTTATTTCAAACACAACCTTTTGCATCTCTTTCAATTTCTCTATATTTCTCTTTCTCTACTTCTCTCTTCCTTCCTCTCCTCTCTCACACTTGCTTATCTTGATGAAGGATTCCGTTGCAAAAAGATGGAGAGCAATGAGTCGCGAAAATTGATCAGAGTTTCCTGTTCGAATTCAAAGAATGATAGGAAGTGTAGAGCTGGACAGGGTATCGAGTCGAAGTCTAGACGTAAAGTAAAATTTGTCTAATCGATAGAAAAAACTACGAAAATACTAGCTTTCCTGACGTTTTCAGCGGCTTTTTATTGAATCCTCCACTCAGAGAACAAAAAGAGAACGAACAGAAAAATGCTAGATGGATAATACTGGTCATCCAAGGAATATTTTGTTCAAGCTGCCTAGGGGAAACAATGTAGCTAGTAGTGTAGCAATGATTTAAAATGCACTCTCACATAGAAAATAACTGCTTGATAATTATCTTTTAGAGCTTAACGTCTATTATGGGCAACTTATAAGGCCCAATACACGTGTCTCGGCCTCGACAGCCTCGTCAGTTGGGCAGTAGCCTTCGTCTTAGCCAATCCTCTCAGGGGTCCTCATCCCTTACATAGAGAAGGCAGCAGGGTACTATTTACACGTGCCGTCAAGTGAAAGAAATCACTAGATCGGCAGTACTGTACACTCGATTGCTCTTGGTTGGTATTATGAAATATCACACCGTTTGTTTCGAGTGTTTTCTTAATACCACACTCAAATTTCGATATATCTGATAATTTTCTTTTTGAGCAATACATGTAGTGTGTTATGGTCAACTCATAGAGCCCAATACACGTGTTTCGCCTTCAACAGCCTTGCCAGTTGAGCAGTACTCCTACCTTAAAAACTGCAATGAAAATCGTCTTGACCAGAATTCTTCGCCATTTTGAAGAGGGCGAAATCCTCAAACAGCAGCCGAAATAACACGCGAAAAGCTTGCGATTGTGTGGAGGATAAGTGCGAGGTAATGCATAATTAGCAGAAAGTGCTGGAATCCATACTGTAGATGTATGACGGGTTATGTGAGAAAAGCAAATGTTCCTCTCGTATAACCGTTTACCTTGATGATGAGGAAGAATCACCTTATAATCATCTCCAACGTCAGCATTTCTTTCAGTAAATCCATGTTTGATCAAACACAATTCTTTCCATTTAACCGCTTTTAGTAGTTTTAGCATATGTTTTGGTATGCTTAATGATTTGAGGTGATGTGCAAAGCTTTGAAGTCTGGTGGGACTCGAACCCGCATTTAACCCTTCCGCTAGTGTTTGCTTAATCAACTGCACTAGCGCCGCCTGTTTTGCCACCACTCTCTAGGCTAATACGCATGAATCTGTCAGAAATCAATCATCAACGGTTTGGCGTAGTAGTCGATATCGACACTGAACACAATCACGCTGACAGATATTGCACAGTACTCAATATCACTGGGTCTATCTACAACGTCATACCACCACGAAAATCGATTTAAGAAAGAAATCTGTTTGATGATACATATATTCAATATCTGCCAGCATTACGGGTTCAATGTCGATACGACTACCAGGTCAAGCCACTGACGGTCATTTGCTGGCAGATTATGCGCTATAGCGTAGAAGGAGTGGTGGCAAAACAAACGCCGGTAGTACAGTTGGTTAACCACGCGTCCCAGGAAAGGGTGAAATGCGGGTTCGAGTCTCGGCGACATCAATGTTTTGCACATCACTCAGCATCATTGAGTAAGTCAGTATTTTTATTTCTTTTTCTCTCGCGATGATAACGTCGATAAAGCTTGAGTAAATTTAGTCTAACATTCAACTGTGGTACGTATTTGTCACTTCAAGAAAAATGGTCGCAGCTCTTACTAATTGAGATATCTTCTGCTGAGTAGATGGCTGCAGGTAAAAACATCGACTAACACAAAGAAACTTAGCGACAGACTTATTTTATGCTTCTCTATGAAAGACAAGAAATTGTTAAATCAGCTTTTTTCTTTCGAAAGTCACTGGCAATCAGCATGAAGCGGTTTGATGACATGTATATTGGAGGGAAGGTGGAGTGACAGAAAGAGGCTTGCTATACTACGCCAATTCGCCGACAGCAAGCTGAGATCGGTTGTACACTTTCTTCCACTTCAAAAAACTCTTCAAGATCGCAGATGCGTACACAAAACGAAATGTCTTGTTTATTCATCGCTATAAAGTGAACAAAAATATAAATATAATACAATTCAGCTAAGTAAAAACATTCCCAATGAAAACATTTTAATTATTACGACCCGTAACTGAACAAAAAACAACCGATCAGTAATCGTAATAGTCAAACAGATATTCGTAAAAAAATATTGATTACTCAAGAAAAATTCAATAGGAATAATGGACACACTGGAAATTCGGTTATACCTTGAAATAAAATGTGACAGAAAATAAAGTAAACGATGTTCTTGGCCAATTCGATCGATCGTCATATGAACCACACCAATAACTCAACGGGTTTTGTAGCAAGGGTTCTCACCGTTCGATTAAAAGATGATTTGACATTTATGTATGAGTAACAACTGATTTCTATAAACTTCAATTCACCACAGTGGACATGGCTCCGCTTGTGGCAGGATTTTTAGTTTGCTATCTTGAAAAATTAAGGAACTTTAGTATCTCTACTCTCTTATTCGGCTTACACAAGGTTGTTACATGTGTTTATAACACCAGCGATTCGAGTCTTCGTCTTTTTTTGGAACTGATTACTTAAGTCGAAGGTTACTCAATCTCATACTCGTTCATCCTGGTATTGTGACTCTTGTTAGTCATATCAAGTTGGAGATTCATCAAAGACGCACTTGCTTAATCTCGATGCGCCTACGAAGATTCATAAGGCGAGGATGAAGGATTGTAGGCCATCAGTTCGGATCATCGGCTTCCAAGACAAAGACGTTAAATCCTAAGGCTGACGTTGTACCATAGCCCTGTGTAAGCTGAGAAATCGAAAAAGATATATTAATTAGACATTTTGAAGGATGACTGAAAGTCGGTTTTTTTAACTACAGCTTATTGTACGCTGTCATCACTTATGATGGCATGAAGTGAAAACCAAACACGGGAAACTGTGTACAAATTCTGGATCATTTTTGTTATACGTCACCCAGTTCCAGTCTTCGAAAAAAAGATTTTTTTAGTTTTTCAAGCTTCATTAATGATTTGATAGTTTGAATCTCGAATAATTTTAGATTATACTTTATTTTAGCACGGCCTTTCAATGCGTTGTAATAGCAAAAATAAAATTTGTTTCTCATTTAAACATTTCTAGCTGAACAGAGCTTTTTCCTTGGACTTTAAGGAATCATTCCACGGCTTAAATCTCGACAATTCCAGTTATTTTTATGGTTTCTAATGAAAATTTTTTATTGCGCTGTAACAGCCAAAGGAAGATCTAATTCCGCAAATTTGGATTACTTCCGTTATCCGGACATTTCTTCATCCCTAGAGAAAATGCACCTTTTGTTCTTTTTCAATTTTCAACAATTATCTAATAGCTCGAATATCAGAAAAATCAATAATCTATCTTAATTTCACAATGGCTTTATTATTGCGTAGTAATAGCAAAAATAAATCTCTATTTCTCATCCAAACATTCCTCGCTGAACAAAGCTTCCCCATAGACGTTTGATAACCATTCGTAGCATAAACTTCAGCAATTTCAATGATGTATTTGGTTTATGAAGACTTTTCAGTGCGCCTTAGCAGCCAAAAGAAAGTTTGGTTTCTCGCAGCGCCATATTGGCACCAAGCCACGGCGTTTTGTCGGTATGTGGATAGGATTTCGCAAATTGTCACCATCAACCGCGTTTTTCCGGTGCAAAACTTGCGAAACCCAATCTTCTTTTACTGATACAGCGCACTAAGAAGTGTTTTTCAAAAACCAAATACATCATTGAGATTTCCGAGATTTAAGCCATCGAGTGATTACCAAAACTTAAACAATGACCTAAAAATGCACTTTCACGAGGACTGGAACTGGGGACGGACAGTAGAAAAAAATTCAAATTTTAATAGTATCCCTACACAAATAAGTAGAATGATTGATTGACAAGAAAGAAGGATAAATAGGATTTGGAGAACAAGCGACTGAGGTGAGGTTGAGCGAATGGGTAGATTATCTCACTTCTGTAGGAATTCCTCAACCAACTCAATCAATAAAGCGATAACACTTTGAATTGTGATTAGCATAAAATAATGAGCTTCAAACAGGCTATGAGAGTTATTTGCACGCGTGAGTTCATATATTTCGTTCAATCTCACAGAGATTTCTTGCAGCATGGAGATCTCTTATTCAATAATCTTGCATATTAAATCCAAATCTGGCAGTCAGAAGGTGAGTGAAGTTTCAAAAGATTTCAAAGAACTATATAAAATAGTGATGAATGAAGCTTTTCCTCAACTAGAGCTCTTTAACATTTGTCCAATCAGAAGGTAATGATTAAAGACTAAGTTCTCATTACTAACTCCAAGATCAGCAGGATGACATGCGGCAATCCAGAATACCACGTTCTGGATTGTATAGTTGCCAAACTACTTTTCTCTTTCCATAATAATGGAAATGTAGAGTGGCGAGGCTCACCGGTTGGCGGACAAGGCTCTCAACCAACAGTTAAACCAGCACTGCTTTGCGTGGACTGCGAAACGACCCTCGTGGTATTCGTGACCTGTAGTGAGATAATTATAACTACTTTGACATTATTTCAAGACCTAATCTCTTCACCTTCTTCTATTTTATCAAAAGACTGCTGAAAAATTACTGATATCAACACTTTAGATTAGAAAGATAAGTTTGTAAGGACACATTGACTATGTTGCTCATCAATACAAAAAATTCAAGCTTTATCAGAAAGGCAGAAATGACTTTGCTGCTTCATTCACTGAATGCTACATCGATCCTAAATTCGGACAAGCCACACAGCGCCTGACCTAGGTCTGCCAAAATTAAATCGGCACTCTCAACGTCTGACCGGCTTGCGCAGCTCAGATCCTTGAAACCTATTCATCTTTGTGGATCAAAAAGTATACGTCGATAGTGGCACATAGATGGATCGTCATGTAGTAGGACAACAGACGATAGATGGCCGAAAACAACCATGAAATGCACTCCACGAGAACAAACCTGTCCTCGAGGATGACCATTACACGTTGAGCGATAGTGTTTGCAAGTAGAAACTAATTAGCTGCACTTTCAGTTGGCGATGTTCTACAGAACACGGTATGGAAGTCGCACTAACCGACATACTCGAGTTGAACCACTGCCATGGACGACGTTCGTGAGATAAGGAAATGAATGGAAGATGTTCTGTGCTTGCAAGACTCGTGAAGACGCGTTGTCCAAGTATTCGGAGTAAAAATGCTCAACTGAAAGTCGAAATGGTGTCATTGCCCAGATTCATGTAAAATCAATATTATACATACTTTAAAGGATTCCATAGATTATTGTCATCTTTCAAGTAATTTTCTTAGTGAGGAAAACTGATCACATTTTCTTGAGAATTTGTCCGTATAGTGTCAGTCTTGGAACACCATAGAAAAGATGGTATTTGATCCTTACCTCTGGAATGGGCTTGATTCGAACTGCATCGGTGTGCCGAACTCGCCTACAGATGAAATGTCCAATGACGACAATGATGCTTCGCTTCCAAACGATCGTAAATCGAGATTGGAAAGTGTGGCCTTCACCTGGAGGAGAAGATTTTTTACAAGCGTTTGTCTTGATTAAAGAGCAAAAGAAATAATAGAGAACAGGTAATAGACGATAATTGTTCGACATCACAAATATCTTATAGGTATGCTACGCAGCGACTTCATTGAACCTAATGAATAATATTTGGCCCATACAATGATTTTCGATGGCCTATCGATGTGCTAGCTCAGAGCTTTCCACATCCTCGGTCATATGTCTAGTGCTATTGTTTTGGCGATCCTGGATGTATGTATCAGTTCATTTGACCGGAGTAAAATTTTATACCAATAATTACGCATGTACTGCAAAGTGTTACTAACCGCTGCTCTGCTCTACCTCTCTATGTCGATTAAGGACTTATTAATGAAATTTGGAATGAATTCATTGCCAGATTCGTGACAAACCTGCATTCTTTTCATAACCAAATCACTTGATGATGGAGTTCGTATAATAGGAAAATGAGGTTTCGGTCGTGATAGTTGTGAGGTGTGCACTTGTTGTCGTAGTCTGAACTATTACAGTCAAAGAGATTACTAGAAAATGATAAGCCCACTCAAAATATTGCCTTCAATTCGACTGATCTTAAAAACTATCAGAACGCTCGGAACGTACGTATACCACTAACACGCAATATCAAACATCGAAAAAACTTTCGATAAAAAGTCTGTGGAAATATACCAGCGCAAAATAATACACCCACCGTGCCAATTGTATTCTTTCGTCACGACAGACAATGTAATCAGTTCGTACCAAACCATCTTTGCACTCCTCAACCTCTTGTTCTAATAGCTCGAATTCTGCCAATTCTTCTTGCCTGAACCAAAAAGAGTCCCTGTAGTCATTTGAAAATGAATTGTCAAAATCAACTTTAACGCTACTACGGTTGGAAAAAAAGTTCTGCGGCACTTCAATAAACATGAGATATATCTCAGGCATATCAAGAGAATATTACGGCTTCTTATGTGGGACTTTTCTAATGAAGGCCTAGCTATATTCGTCTTTATTTTCACTTTGTCACAAGCATCCGCCTTGTCAGACGATACAATCGAAGTTCGTGTTTTAATGCGCCATTACTAGAGAAAGGTTCTTTCACAGCGAGCTGCGTTCACAACAAGCAAGTCTCCGAAAATTTGAAACTTGGCGGACCGATGGCAGAAAATCATAAAAAAGGTGGTCTTGTTTTGAAGAATAGTTATTATTGATTTTGTTTGGAATTCATGCATAAACTTTCAATTTTTTACAGATGTCCCAGAACTTTCTCTTCAACCTAATACAAACATACCCCGTAATTTTTTTATCAGAGGACACGAGGTTGATAGAGGGCATCTATTGAGAACAATATAGACAGCTGCAGTGGCCTGAATTTTGGCGACTTCGCCTCCTTCAGAGCCTCTAGAGGTCAAGTTGACTTGCATTTTTCAGTCAAATACTTCATTACCTCAGCAGAAAAATGTAGCTGCAGATTTTTGAAAAATGTACGGTAAATGGTTCATTTTGGAACTCTTGCCGTTCAGTTTTTTGATTGTTTCAGTTATTTATTGGAGACAAGCCGCTTGGAAACTTGCATAGGTAAGAATATGTCTGACTCAGATCTGGAAGATTATTAAGTTATATTGCGAGGTCACACGTAATACAAAACACTTCTCATTGCGGTGTAACTTAGAATTATAAATATATGAACATATATTATCTGGATATATTTTTCGCATTTATCCATGAATACACCTTGGATGTGGAAAGAAAAAAGGATAAAGCTCTAGGCGTTGATCAATCCCCGAAGAATGCACCATGTGTTCGTGTTCAATTTTTAACTTCGCTTCAGGTGAATGAATGCATAGTTGGCTAGAAATCCAAAAAAGAATCTAGTTGCAAATAGGAGTGCCTCGTGACTATTGCACCATAATTGAGGCCAAATTTCCCGACTAAGACACATTCTCACTTACTCAAGAGAGCCGCTTGTTTCCAATAAGTAATTGGAAGACCTAAAAACACTTAATCGGTGAGTGTTCTTAAAAGAAGCTTTTTACTATGGGATACGAAAATTACTTCTTTCTGTCGGGGTTATGAGAGTAATTCACTGAGTGGATTGCAAGTCGATTTATCCTTTCCGCGCTCTGAAAAAAAGGAGAACCGCAAAAACATTAGCTATTGTTACTGTCTATTACACTTAATAATCGTCCGTTAACAACCTCTTATCCGCTGAATAACAAAATTGCGAAATTACTGGCAGTCGAAGTTAATCGATAGTAGGTCTCGGAAACCAACGTAAGTATATGACTTTGAAAACGATCTGAAAAAATCCTTCTCCCCCCCCCCTTCTTTGTCTAAACAGCTCATCAAGACACAGTTATTGCTTGGGGTAATTGAAAGCATTTACATAGCTGACAATGGGACCTCAAATCGCATGAAATATAGCCCCTAGAAAAATGTTGAAAGCAAAGCTGACACTTCCTGTGAAACCCTACCTGCCAGTGGGTTGAAAGAACAACAGAACTATTCTTCAATAACATCTCTAATTCCTACACTCATGTATTTTGAATGTAAAAAATTACTCGAGCAATGATGCATTCAATTCCTCGATAGTGACATCGGTTGCTTCCGATTTTTCCAGTTTTTTCGCGATCACGCTCAAATGATCGTCAGGGAAGAGAGTACGCACATCTGACGCTCGCGGAGACCTAAGACAACAACTAATCATTTTTAACAAAAACTGGCTTATTGTCTTGCAAACGACATACGGCAGCATTGATAGGAAAGTTAATAACGTTTTTGAATGTAATTCCTTGTGACTCGCCTTGATCTATCCAGTTCTTCGCTTGAGCTTCTACTAACGTATCCAATGTCGGTATCAGAAGAGCCACGAGGCTCTTTGATATACTTGGCCGATTTGAACTGCACTAAGCCTTCATACAAAGAGCCATCTGAACACTAAGTAAGCTTAGGTTGTTATGTCGTGATTTATCGACTCAATCATTATCATCATTAGTTAGAAATAAGTACTGGCTGTTACTACTATAGTTCATTAGCTCTAAATTATTTTTGCTTCTTTATACCTTATTCATTATATAAAAGCTAGAAGGATGAAGCTCTCGGCGTTGATCAACCCATGAGGGATGCGCCATGGATTTGTTTTCAATTTTCAATTTCGTCTGTGGCGATTAAATGTATATCTGCCTTTACAATGACTCCCGGTAGCCTCCCACTGTACCGAATCGGTGTTGCTTATCCTCCCAGGTCCAAGTCTGAGACCAGTCTGGTATGAAATCACCGACCACGAAGGGTTCAGTGGCTTGGTGAGCTATGAGCGCAAGATCAGACCGCTGACCTCGTGTGCGACGCAGGGCACCTCTAATCACTGCGCCACATGCCCACAATTTATTACATAAATTATTTAATTCAGTTGTCTAACAGACTGATGGGAAGCTTTCAAAAAATCCCGTGAAAGGAAAAACATATAAGATTTTTGAATGCAAGACTTTTATCCTCACTTCAAAATGGCCGGAAATTTTTCACTTTTTCCTGAACTTTCTAGAACACCTTGGAAACCAAATGTTATTATTGCACATTCTCTAAAATTCTGACTTTCTAATCTACGTAATCTCAAAAACCTTGAAGAAGGAACACAATGATTGAAAATCATTCACAGCATCAACAGAGTTATATTCAAAACAATCTGTTATTTAATCAGAGCTTGCTGATCAAGCCAGTGCACCTTTTATTCCTTGAGTCCCACGTTCATTCTTCACGCAGCAGGTGGCCGTGTCGCGTGGCCAGCGCAGCGCGTTAAAATGATAATGTAATATAATTTTTAAGAATGTTCAAAGCCTCAACCGAGGTTGGTGTGCTAGAGCTATACACGCGTGTTTCAGAGGACTCTTTATTGCGAGGTTTTGAAAACAGTCGATGTTATGGATAATGTGGTGGATTTTTAAAAGAAACTAATATTTTTATCACCATTAAAGTGGGTTTAATTGTCAATAAATGGCTGATTATGACAGAATGAACTTCACTAAGGCTATTTTTGCCTGAAATATGCCAAAACAAGAAAAAAAAAAGAGTTGTTCGTCAAAATGATGCTGCATATTGTAGTGGGATGCCACCCTAGCTATAATTCAAAGCAACCTTTGATCATTAGTGGACTTTAGGAAATGAAAATTCCGAGGAATTGTAGAAGAGGTTTTACTCTAGTTTATTATGGGTGACAATTTTTTATGTTATCCACTTATATCTTGGTTTACGCTGCATCTTTCCCATAAAAGTGTTCAAAGAGATGTGTGCAAACTCTCTGAGGTTTGCTTTAACCACTTATTAAAACCCTTCTTTATAATCTTCTTTTAGAAGTTTTCTTTGTGAAAAATGGGTTTTCAAAATACACTAGCATAATATCTTCAAAAGAAATTTGTAAAAAGAGTTGGAAGTGGTTTTTGCCCAACTATATCGCTTTCGCACGAGAAGTGGAATTTTTGATACAACTAAGCGTACTTTTCAACAAAATACGTAGCCTATCTTTCGTGAAGTTTGTTTAGAACGAAAATTTTACCATTTGATAGCAATAATCCGTTGAGAAGTTGAAACAGCGCACTACGGAGGCAAAACGTCGCCATTTTTCGTTAATAAAACGTAGTATGATAGTCGCTTCATAAACCAAGCTTAATGTCAAATTCGGCATTTCTCAAGATATCGAATAACCATAAACAGCAGTTGGAATTATGTTCGTTTTCCGAAAGAGTGGTTTTCTCATTGAACCTTACGAAATTTTTTAAAACATAGACGTTCTTCATAGTCTAAAAAAAATCTATAAAAGTCTCGTATGTGGTGATGCATCATTTATTGATGACAATGTCCCATCGAGACTTCGATCTGCCAAATAAATTTCCATGTCTCCATTGCAGTGCGCGGAAATACAAAATACCCGTCGTGCGAGATGCGCGATGTGGCGAACAATGTCCCGTGTAGATGATACTTGGGACTCAACGAGGTTACTTATAACAGATTTCGACTATACAAACTCACCATGCTTTTTGCTTTTCTTCTTATGACACTCCTTCTTCTCAGATGCGTTAGATACACCGAATATCGTACGCCCACTATGGATCAACGCCACCAAATCTGATATGTTGAAGAGACTGATGGGAGTGGTGTCAAATCTTTGCGACATCTTGCACAAGCCCTTGTACATTGTGTTATCAGTGTCCAGTTGTATTTTGGTAACATTGAGATCGCTGAGATATTTGAGACCCACGATCATTTCATCGACATCAATTGTTGCACTGCTGAAACGATCTTTCATCATCACAGCAGCCTCTTTCCAATTGTTCATCTGAGTCGGCGTCAATGTCGGCCGACATAACATTTCTTCAAAAATGAACCACATATAGTTGGTTCCCGTCACTTTGAAATCCTGATTTGTACACAAACAGAGAGTGTTTAACATGATTTTATCGGCTTTTAGAGAAGATGATGGCTGAACGGCGACCACAAATGGAGCTTTGATATCAACTTCATTAGCCGTTACGTCACCGTTGATGAATATTATGGCTAGTGTAGTCATTCGAAGCTTTGCTACTGCAAGTGAGCCTGAACAGTTTATAGACCAGGCAATTAGTTTGGCGTTGGTACAGCTCCGTAGAAAGGCATGATTGTTGATCCATTTTGCATCTATTTCAAATCATCGACGTTCTCAATGCTTCCCCTCACGACTGCGGCTCTTCTGCAGTTGAGATATAGCTTGCCAATGTCTTTAACATCTATATTTGATTGCAGAGAATTACATTGTATTGAAAGCGCCCCTTCCAATGGACTTGAGCCACAGCACGATCCCGAAAGGCTCACCGCATCAGCGTTACATATCAGATTCTCACAGCAATCAATGTCGGCATTCAAAATCAATTCTCCACAATCAATAGAAACACTTTTGACATTCTTTAGCTTTTGCCATACAGAACTGCAACACGTCTTTAGCATAGAACTCAAGGTGTTTTAGATTTGCAACCTGTCCCGAAATGGAGACACGAGAGCCTTCAATAGAGACCTCGCTGTCAAGAGAAGTACCAATTATGGGACCATGAATTTGCAGGTCACTTGCATCAGATTTTTTTGAAGCTAGAAGTAATTTGCGTTCGACAAATACTGTACCCTCGATAAGCATGTTTTCACAGGACACTGTAGTGAGTTCGTGCTCGTCGCAAGGTTTAAGTCTTAAGAGTGAATCCTTTTGTACGCCAAGATTACGACAGAATATTTCATTGATGCAGAGGATCTGGTGGACATTAAAGCTCAAGTTTGACCTATCGGCAGCTATCAATTGGCTGTCCAATGAGCCTTGTCCGGTCATGATGACATTTCCGAAAGTATTCGCGACTTTTAGGCGATTGCAACGAAGTATTCCATCCAATACTATGACGAGACTGCTAGCGGTGCCATTAATAACGAGAGTGCTTACATTTATATCAGCACTGTTGAGAATCTTGAACTCCACTGGAACGTCCACATACTCATGGCCGAGAAGTACTTCTAGTCGGTCTAATTCCATCATCGAGTTTATAGAGACAGAATTCTGCGCAGCACATCCTATGACAAACTCTTTCACTTCATCACAGATATTGGTGGACACAATCAGATCACTTTTAGCTGAAAACGACAGCTTCTTCTCGTTGTTCAACTTGCGAACATCGTTGAGTGCCATATCAAGCTTGTGCGCACAAAAATCGAAATTTCGTTTCGCCTTGATCGACCCACCAAGCTTTGTCCATTCTTTTGTTGCAGAAAGTAATTTAATAGAGTTTTTCGATTCCATTAATCCCTCATTATTAGTAAAATCATTCAGGCGTATATCCATTGTATCAACAGCGAAAATACGATTTCGATTCTCTAATGTCCCTTCGCCAACAATATCAAGTACGTTGCACGCCAATGTGCCTTCGTTAAGAAACAGCTCTTCGACAACAATATGACAACGTTTCACGTGATTCTGTTTGTTCTCACAATTTGTTAATCTTCCTTTATGTACGAAGGCTCCGGTTAGAATGTGGACGTCTTCAGCTTGAAATCGTATCTGACCTTCATGGTAAAATGTTGAAGCACAAATTATCCCTTCTGCTTGAGGATTTTCACTTATGGAAATTAGGGAACTGCCCTTTTGCGTAGCTAGAGCTCCAGCTGACACCAAAATATTGAAGTCTGCTCCCGGAGTAGTGGATGAAATGGCACGAAGCCTGGCCAGGGACTCTGCCGAAAATTCAACGGCCAAAAAAGGGGCGATAATGGCATGTGCGTTTAGGCGTCCAGACAGAATAAATGCAGGAAACGGATGTGGTGCCGTTGGAGTGGCATCGACGAATGAACTATTGCCTTTCAATGTCAACGGTGAGACGAGAATATCCATATGACCTGTGATGGTCAATTGTGATTCAAACATATACGGTAGGTAGATTTCAGCGTCGTTGCTTTTCAAATAGCCATCGTATTGACATTGACGAAGGCATCTGAAAAGAATAATAATACCATAGAATAATTTCGAAAGTTTTTTTTCACTAAATTTCTAGCCACTCCAGTTGTTTTCAATACACAAGAGATAAACAGCTGTAGAATTTACATTATCAATGTACCTCATATCCAATCGACTGCAAACAATCCTTCCAGCAAAGCATCCAACAGAATCACGATAAATATAGAGCTTGAGCGTCTGTTTCACGAATAACGTACCATCTTCGGATTGCTCCATACAACCAACCACAATTTGACAATCCTTTTCCAACTACAAAACGTTGAAAAAAAGCGTTAAAAAACTTTTTTTGAAGCTAGTAATGTTATAAGAAAAACAACAATAATTTCTCATCGTATCAGCACCGAATCAAACTTGTTCTGGACAAAACACTTCACAGTTTAGCGGCAGTATTACTGTTCTCATTATAAGCCGCCATTATCAATTATTATTACCAAAATACGCTCGACTATTTGAATTAAGCTAACCTGCCATAGGGAATCATTGCGGAATGAGCCAACAGTTAAGTTTGCTTGGGTGAATACAGCCGCTTTTCCGGTAGAGGTCGTGATAAGATCGTGACGTACATAAGCCTAAAGTTTTTCATGCAAGTAGATTTTGATTTGCTGTTATAATCAATCACGCTACAATAAAATGAACAAAACGATATGTTTCACTCAAAGTAGACAACGTAAGCAATTAGACACCTTTCGCCAGTGCTACTTTTAAAGCAAAGTTCAAGTGTCATGACCGAATCCTGTGAAAAAATCTACATATCTGCATGCTACAGATTTAGCCCGGTTTTTGCGTGTGTAATAGTATTCTGATACCAAAAGATTTCTTTATTCCACCCCTTTTATTGCAACATACGATATTACAACTATATAGCCTAAGACGTTGAGAAATCTCTTGAATTCTGAACTTCTAGCCGGAGTCGAATTAGCGTTTTTGCCCCTAAGGGAACTTCATGCTACTCCATCAGCAGCGAGGTCATTGCTCTTGACGTTCAGAGCTTTGCGCATCACTCAGTCTTGGATATTGTAATGCCGTTAATTTATAATTTAAGAAACAGCTGACAAAAAATTGCAAAATTAGTCATAGGAAAAGAATGAATAGACGCAAGCATAAAGATAGAAAACTTTGGAAACTATGCAGCGCGAGTAGGCAAATACGGAACGAGAAGAACCTAGATGAGTTAATGACTTAGCTGAAATGGAAAGTCGCGTAGAATATAGAGGAATAATCATTATATGCAGTGTACTACTGCAGAAAGAAGCAGACTGTAGCCAGTTTAGCAATTTAAACGCTTTTTTCAAAACATTTTGAGCGAGCACTGAGAGCATTGCACCGCGATGGGATGATAATGTACCAGTTATTCTCCCGAATAACTAGTACTTTCTTTCCTTTTCTAAGCTTATCCTATCGCATATCGTCAAATAATTGCTATTCCAATTGTAGAAAACCAGAAAAGTCAGGCAATGAGTCATAGCAGCCGTTAGCGTCTTCGGATGGCGGATGGCTCGTTTTTTGACTTGCAGCTGGCGACCGAACTGTGTTTTGTCAGTCAAGTACAGGCGAACATCTGCGGACGATTGGGAAATAGTCACGCCCACAGCAGTTCCATTCGTCTACAGACGCTACGTGGATTTCGGCTACAACTTCCACCTGTCGTCGTTGTATAAAGCTTTTGTGTATAGTCACTGCTCCTTACAGCATGTAGTTCCTCTCGTTCATCTAGAGATCTGGAGTTCGGGGCATCTCACACAGACTCACATTTAATGCATCATCATGAACTGTTAACATTGCTTTAAATATTCGCGATTGTTGTTTCCTCAATTGCAGTTATGTTGTAATTGTTATTTGCTGAAGATTATTTGTTACGGCGATGAATATGGTTCGTAGGTATCAGGATCAACACTGTCTTTCATCTAATAAATAGAAGGACTCGTGTGGCAGAATAATTAAGACAATCGAGTGACCCTTACTAGCACACAACACACCCTCACTCACAATAGGCAACAAAGCCTAACTACTCTAATGTAATCACCAATAAAACTAAACTAATCAAAGCACTCTCCACTGATAACGTACACATTTGGTGTATCGGTCAGCCTTTGTCGATTCCGGGTCGCCATTGGGCCTGCTGCATTGGCCAAACTAGGTCGGCCAACTATGCGTGGGGCAACACGTAAGACCTCCCATACCACACACACAGCCTCACGAGGCATCTAAAGGTGTACGGAGGGAGCATATAAGACTTCTCCATACCACGCGCAACGGCCCAGCGAGGCCTATTAACGAAATATTCGAGGCATCAGATTAGACCTCACCAGTATTTAGCCACACCAGCCGAACAAAACACCCGCAGCAACTGATCAATGCGACAACACGACCATCTAAGTAACCGAACGAGAAAAGCCACTAAGTCATAAACGAATAATCTTGAATTTGGGAGCCAACCGGCACGTTTGAATTCCGCCATTACATCAAAAGTTACTTTACATACCTCTCGAGCGATAGCATCAGAACTATCCGTACGTGATGCGAGCACTAGTAAGGTCAATGAAGATCCTAGTAAGTGTCGCGAAAAATTACGAAGCCGAAGTAAAGACAAAAGGCAAGAGGCAGGACGAAGACATTGTGCGTATGGAAACGACTAAAAGCGAATATCAAAGGCGAAACAGAAAACGCCAAGATCGCGATGAACCAGTACATCGTAGTGGCAGCCATAGTACTGAGAAAGTTCAACGTATCCGGAATCGAAGAGTTACAACACGCAATCGATGCGACCTTAGAACGAGTGAAGGGTAAAATCGATATTGCAAAAGGTTACATCGGTAAGCTTTCAGTGCCACTAAAGAGCCTGAGACTGTTTTTACGCAGTGCTCTAATTAATCTAATTTTTGCTTCATCAAGGATATTCCTAAGCCCGTAACCACTTCAAAATCCGATGAAGAAGAATGGTGTTGGAAACCCTTTAGCAGCCATTCAACCATTCGGTGCACTCGCAAACAGCTAACGATACCCGGAAAACGAAGCACCAAACAACGAAGTAACTGGACAAAATCACGACACTGTCCAACCATTACACGAAACAGCAAATCCAAGCAAACCACGACATCAAGAAAACAAGATTTCGTGGAAGAAACGTCGGAAAGCGGCCATGCCATTCGAGCGAGATAAAGAATCATCGCACCTTTTCGCGGGGCGGTAGTTCGGGGAATAACTGCTACTTTCTTTCCTCTTCTATGCCTATCCCATCGCATATTGTCAGATAGTTGATATTCCAAATGTAGATAACCAAAAAAGTCAGGCAGTTAGTCATAGCAGCCGTTAGTGTCTTCGAATGACTCATTTTTCGACTTGCACCTGGCGAGCGAACTGTGTTTTCTAAGTCAAGTACAGGTGAACATCTGCGGACGATTGACAGACAGTCACGCCCTAGCAGTTCCATTCGTCTACAGACACTATTTGGATTTCGGCAACTTCCACCTCTCTTGGTTCTAGATTATCGTTGTCATAGCGCACTGTCGTTCATGTCGTTGTATAAAGCTTTTGTGTATAGTAACTGCTCCTTACAGTATGTAGTTCCTCTCATTCATCTAGAAACCTGGGGTTCGGGGCATCCCACATTCAGGCTCACATCTAGTGCATCATCATGAACTGTTAACATTGCGTTAAAGTGGTGATTGTTGTTTCCTCAATTGCAGTTATGTTGTAATTGTTATTTGTTACAGGTTGTTCGTTACGGCGATAAATATAGTTCGTTGGTCTCAAGATCAACACTGTCCTTCATTCAATGAATAGTAGAAGACCTGCGTGGCAGGAATGATCAAGACAGTCGAGTGACCCTTACGGCACACAACACACACCCACTCACAATAGGCAACAAAGCCGAACTACTCTAGTATAATGACCAAGAAAACTAAACCAATCAAAGCACTCTCCATTGGTAAACCTATACAGAAAATATGGTGTAAACCTCTTCTAAAAGAATAAGAAGAAATCCTATATGAAAAAGCGAGGATAGATTTTGTATGAATTTGATACAAAAACAACCTTATTTAGTGAAACTAGTTTGAAAATTATGTGATAATAGTAACTGAATGCACTTTAGAACTCTATGAAAGAAGACTGAATACATTTCCGTTGACAGCGCCAACTTTTTCTCGTAGTTTTCGCTAGCAGTTCGCTGATTTCTACAATTTCAGTGTATTTTGACAACTCACAGTCATGTTGTCGGCAATCCAAACCCCTCCTAGAGTGCAATGCAACTCGCAAGACAGTTTCAACGTACGACATTCGAGCTTAGACGAGTGGAAGAAGTGAGCTGAGTTCTTCAACTGTAGATCGCAAGTTTCAGCGACGTTACAGAAACCATGGCACATTAATCTAAATTATCAGTAGTATGCCGTAAAAAAATTTCCTATTAGTATATTTACTACTAGACTGACACAAAAGTCAAGCATCCGAGCACCTATATGTTGTATGGAGAGCAAAACAAACACTAGAAAACGATTATCTTCATGTTAAACTAAGTCTTTGAAAGTAAGCTCTTAGCGGAAGATGCTTTCAAAGTAGCTAGCTAGCTAATACAAACGTTCAAAGGAGGACCATACATTTAGAGCTAGAACCGAGATATCAGAGTGTCTTTTGAAAGTAGATTTGTATTATAACAAAATGAATAACTGGGTTACTATAATTCCTTTCGTATTGCGACATTTTTGTTAACTGAACTGCTATACTTTGAATTTCTTGTATCTGTGCTGCTTTCATCGCAGTGTTATGATACAAATATACATAAGGGATTGAGTGGTGAGCAAAAACATGACTTTAGGCGTGAATCAAATAGCGTTTCATCCATACCGAGGAGGTGTGCTACTACCACTACACCAGATGTTGAAGAATGATTGGTGGGCGAAAATGTTCCTCTGTGGTGAAGTGGTAGTGCACGCTTCCCTGGTATGGATGAAACGCTGGTTCGTTCCCGCTTGAGGTCGTGTTTTTGCTCACCACTCAATTCTCTCAAGTATATTCAAACTGTGATATATCTGAAGAAATCAATCAATCACAACAAAATGAAAATCATGATCAATAGTATGGAATCATTCGTTGGGCAAAGGTCAGATGACTTCCTCTCAGAAAGAATGAGTGTGGCGATCAATGAAGTCGGTGAAGTCACTTTTGAACTGATTGCAGAGTGCAAGTTTTTCCTCCCACAGATGCTGCTTCAAGGCACGCAAGAGATGATGATCTGATGGAGTACTATTACGACCAAATGAGGAATGTGGGTACCGTAGTTCGGCCAAGATACTCCAAAATGTGGTGAGTCGTCATTGCAATGTGAGGTCGAGCGCTATCCTGGAGAAAGGCGACACTGAGTTGTTTTGAACGCTTCTTTCGCACTGCTGCGGCCAATTTTCGAAAATGATCCCCGTAGACCTCGACATTGTTGTCTTCCTGTTGCCAAGCTTCTTATTGTCAAGCAGTTCCCAAAACAGCGTGTCCTGTCAATTCCAGGAAATTGAAAGCATAATCATGGAGAATGGAAGTTGACTTTGGTTAAGCTGGAAGGTATTCGTCGCGAGGCAGCCAGTACGCGCGGGCGTGTTGTTCCTGTGGTGGATCCAGGGTTCATTTCCAATTATGCACTATTTGAGAAAATCCTACTAGTGCGGTCCTGGCAGAGACTTTCGCAGATGGTTACACGTGCAGTTGGTCGTGGTCGGTTAATGCATGAGGTGTTCATCAAGCTATCACTTTGGGATAGTCCATTTCATTTAGATGGCGATGGTGCTACGGTGCGACGATTAAGGCTATGGAACATTCTCCAATATGCCACAGCCTTTTGGCAAAAACTCTGTTTGAAATAGAAAGAAAACGAAGTAGAACAATAGGGCGGAAGGATTATGAGACAATCCAGTACTATAGCGGAAATTCTAATATACCCAGTAATGTAGAGTGCTGTGCAAAATCATTTGCGTCAGCCGAGATTCGAAACCGCATCTCACTCTTTCCGGGAGCGTGTGCTGAACCGTTGCACCACCGACGCTCGTTTTGCGCATCACTTTCTACGCCACAACGCGCTATCTGTCAACAGCCAACCGTCTACGGTTGCACAGTACTCTACATTATTGGATATATCAGAAGACCATACTACCGCAAGATGCCGTCAAATAAATGAATTTTGACTGATTATAGCGAAAATTGACAAAATGATTTTTTATGTCAGATAGTCTTTCCGTCGAAAAATGTCACACCCTAGTGCTCCGATAGTTGCTGAATCCTCAATGAAGAGTTTTGCTGAAGCTCCAATGGTGAGTTTTGCTTCGACGAGTACCCAACACGTACCGATTTGCCATGAGCCATCAATGAGGCATGTTGATCCAGCAACCATTTCCATCTGAATCACCATAATAATTTCTGTGAGACTTAAACCAGAACATAGTTTGATACAAAGAACTAAAAACCTAGCACAGATATCGATAAAACCACATTTATAACGTGGTGAAAATTTTAATGATTAAATATGCGACAATTTTGACAGCCTCAACTTCCATAACTACATTCAATGGACAACTTATTTATTTCCTAATCTTTGTATAAGACGATTCAAGAAACTAAATCCTTCAAGCCCTTTTTGCATTGTTTCAAAAAATCAATATAACAAAGTCTAAATCTTCTTATTATACTAATAAGCTTGTCCATGTCAATGAATGAAGTTGTCGACCTTTTCTGTTTCAATGTACGAGTTCGTTCCAAAGCTCACATCACCTCGGACGTCCACACGAAATTCTCACCAACTGTCCAAATACCATCACATAGAAATCTAAACGATAAACAACTGCAATAGCCTCTATTCACAGTGCTTCCATCTTCAGCTCATTCATGCATTACCACATACGATATCCATGTTTTACCCACGTACGGCTACGCAACATATCCTTACCCATTGATCTTAAATATTGCACAGAAGCTTTCTAACTAGATAGCGAGCTACTTATCTACTTATTAAGAGTCCATTGAGATTCCATAAAATCTTCCAGATAGCAAGCTGCAAGTACCACGTCCTACATTGAAACCTTCAACGTATTTCAAATCTTGTTTGAATTCAACCATATCCGCTTTCCCCATCCTGACGATCTATTATAATACCGTAAGGCGAGCGAATTGCATTGAAGTAGAAGTGACAAATAGTTCTGCTCCATGAAACTTGTCAAATCAGCTCTTCAGCAGAAAATTTGGAGTATCAAACCTTTCGCAGTTGAGACGGCCGAACATTTCAAGTGCAACGATAGCGTCTGCCGTCGTTGTTAAGGCATTTCCAGCGGTAAGAAACAGCGAAGTGAGTTTTACTTGACCTGCGATTGTCACCATTGCACCTACATCCAACTCCACATACGCACTATTCCAGATAGAATCTACCTCAACGGTGGCCGATCCGCCAACCTAGAATATTTTCTGTCACTTGTTGACATTAACAATTAGTATACAATGTACTCGATTCTGTTAGAGGTTCAATGCACATTTTGAAGAACACTATACTATCAGAAAGTAGAAGTTAGACGATTCACCGTTGCATGCTGGGCTAATAAAGAATTGCAAATGTTGGCTCTATTGGACTCTAGAGCAAGATTTATGTCTTAATTTTGAGCCTGAATTTTCCACGAAGACAGGATCTCAAATGGATCTAGGTGGTTCTGTCTTCCTAAGAAATTGCAACGTGAATTCTACTCGTGATATACTTGGATCGCAGTGAACTACAAGAAGCGTAAATTTCATTATGTGCACAGCAAAAAATCTATGATAAGAGAGCACAGACAGCTTTTGCTACCTCATTATGATTCATCATAAGTATGTTTTCAGAGGTTGTAAACTAAACTAAAAACGGTTAACCTAAAAATGACTTTGAAGTTAACATGAGACCTTTATTTGTAATTCTCTGGCGCTGAACTGAGCACAATCATCACAGTTCTTGCTGACGACGGCACGAATCGCTTGCGACTGAATACTTCCACGTCTCCAATCATGAACAGCTAATAGTGCATTGATGAGAGTTATTCGTTCCCGCACACGATTCAATTTCGACTGCTCACGTTTCTCACGACATTGTGCAATAGCGGCTTGACGTAGGGTAAGGGCTTTTGAGGAAATCTGAAATTCAATGTACGCTACTTAATGAGAAAAATGACTCTAAAGAAGACAGAACCTCGATCACAAAACTTTACTGAGTTCTTAATTTCTTCAAATAGATTATGCAGCAGCCATTTGCTTCTCCTAATTAGCCTTAGCGAACAAACCTTATCGTTGATGTCGACACCCCTCTCAATGAGGTCAGCTACCGCGTCAGCATTCTGTGTACTAATGGCCGAGTGAAGGCTCGTTGAGCTTGGTGTGCATCCAGTCCGAGTGCGAACTCCGCGAATCTGCTTTAAAGCGTCATAACCTAGAAAGAAACTCAGTAATTTGCTTTCTAAAATTGTCAAAAGCTTAGAAATAATTGGAAGTACGAATCAACTCACGTGAACCTTTCATATAATTCATCATACAATTATGCTACAGACTTTGATTTGATTGATTTGACTAATGTTGATTGACTACGGTTTGATTACAACTTTTTACTTAGATTACTTGATTTCTTGAGATAATTTCGTTGTACAAGTTTTATTATTTGGTTTGATTTCTTAGCCACTTGAATTGAAGCTAGAACTGATCTTAAAGACAAGTTACCATTCCGAATTCTTTCGTCAGAGGATAACTTTGTGACTTCGACCATTAAACTCAAATTTTCATTGGACAAAGCGAGAAAGATTTATGGTACTTTGGTACTGTGCTGACATTTTCAAAGAGACAAAAAATATGATCAAACTTACTTTTCTTCAGTGTCTACGAGTTCTACTGTGTACATTTAAGCAGACAAAGCGACACAGTGAATGTTAGAAGACTGTATTAGTGCACGGTAGAGAGAGAAAGCACAAACCTCATAAGAAACACAACAATGCCAACCTCGTCCAGCACTGTCCAGTGTTCCATCTGAGAGTGATAACAGATTTCCGCCGATAAGAAGATCAATCCGATTTGACGCCAAAATTTTGCCGTAGTTTGCAAGTGAACCAGTGATTGTGAGGCTAAGAAACTCCGACATGACATGCGCTGGATGAACTTTCTAAATCAATGAAAAATAACGTCTTTTTAAAACTGTTTTCTATTGGAAAACGGAAGGATAGCTCAAATCTTCAACTAATACTACAAGGGTCATTGTCACATATCAAATATAATAATTTATGTAACATATTAGTTGGGGAAAGCGTGACGAGATAATTTGACGAACTAAGTTGTTAAAGTTGCAACTTAATTCACCTTAGTAGTCCTAGTCGTCTCCTTTTTTATAATTGAGTCGCCAATACACCCATCAACACCAACGTGGACTAGTCCACAATTTAACTGTACAATCATTCCACGATTCTTGGAATTTTCATTTGGAAAGCAACGTCCATCCAGTTGTAGTTTCCGACCAATCACCTACAAATGATGTTCCAGTCTGCAGTTCATTTCAAGAGCATTCTGCTGGCAGCACTTACCGTTAGTTTGTCGGTACTGAGTAGTGCTTCAGAAGCGATGACAATACTCTGACCATGTAGCGACAAACGATCTGCAATGATTTTCGCGTTCACATGCATGGTTCCTACCGTAGCCTCGAGAGTGAGCCGTGTGACACGTAATGTTCCAAATACATCCAAATTTGGACCTGCTATTCCAATCTAAATAAACTTTTGTTAGATACTTGATATAAAATATCGATCCCAAATCCGTGGTATACTGTCAAGTGAGAAAAGAATTGAGAATATCTAGACGATGAACTTTACAATAACTATCAATTGATGTACAGTCAGTAATAACAGCACAAAGAAAAATAGTAGCACTTTGAGTTTTTTCTTCTGCATTATTGTAAATATTGCAGCAGATAATAGATGAAATGAGAAGGTCCCCAAAGTGATTCCAATTCAAAATCATGCACAATGTAAGCGAGACACTAAAATCTTGCGCAAATTGAGAAGCAAAATGTTTTCTGCCTCACTTTTCCAAGTAAGCCAATTCTGAAGTTCGAGCGACGAGCTATTTACGTCTAGTGTAAAACGTAATTTTCACTCTAACAGTGCCCTTCGAAAAGCTTCACGAAAGAATCTTAGTGCCAAAGTTGTTGAAATTTGGGCTAACGAAATTAACAATCTGGCTAAAAGCTTCTGGTCAACAAATTTGTATTTATTGTTCTAATGTCAAAGCTTATGAAAAGACCTAATACGCATGCATTTATATATATATATAATATATATATATTATATATATATATGTACATTCATGCACATACATGTATATACATGAACAGACTTTTTAATACCGTATAAACTGAGTTCACCCTGAAAGCTCGACGGGGGGAAGGGGGGGGGGGGGCAATTGATCAAAATGGAAAGATAGCGACGGATTCAGAAATAGTAGTGATCTTTACACTGTGCTAACCATTTTAGCATAAAATTATGACAAATGAGAATCGTGGAAGAGATTCTTAACAGCTCTCTTACCTGATGGATTCGTGTGTTCATCTCCTTGACTTGTGTTTTGATATCCTTCTCATGGCTCAGAGTAGACGCATAGATAATCAATTCCGGCTTTCGTTCATGCTAAAATCCATGCTTCATATAAAGAGCAGATTCATTAGTGGATTTCACGATCGAAAACATTATTTGCATAGGGTGTTAGCTATAAGGGAAGTTTTAGCTAAACACATATAACATAGAACTTGCATACGTAAGCGATAATTACCGACCAAGAAATACTTTAAAACGCGATTTATGATCAAAATAAGCGATTCCCTATAACTGTTCCTTGCCAAAAGATTTGTCACGAAGACAGCTGGGCTCTGTCGAGAGGCGTGTACTTCCCACAAGTTATTAAAGGTATGATTAGCCTATAGCGCTGAACTTGGAACGCCGCTTATAGGCGAATTCTTGCCAAAAACAAAATAATCAATCAGAGTTAATTTTTGTTTGACCGCCTCTTGCGGTGATATGATGTTAAAATAGACCCAATGATGTAGAGTGGTGTGCAAAACTTTGGCGTCACGTGGGATTCGAAGCAACATTTCACTCTATGCGGGAGCGCGTGCTGAACCGTTGAGCTAGCGACGCCCGTTGCTGACACCACTTTTTTGGCAACAACGTAACAACAACACTACACAAAGTTTTGTACACCGCTGTACATCAATGGGTAGATTAAAAACAAAATAATCAAGCAAAGTTTTCGTGTCTCCTATCCGAGCGGAGCTTTTAATACACCATAGAGCTAAATGAAGAAAATATTATGCCCAATCTGTATATCCGTCAACAAGATGCAAAAGTTAAGCGGCAATTATATTTGCTTCTCATATTTTCTCTTCTGAATATAGGTAAATACATAGTGTGTCAAGGCAGACCCCATGCTGCACAACAATTTTGTACTGTTGCTGAAGGCGTTGTAGCACCATATAGTAGCCGCCTTGTAGCTCTACACGTTGTTGTGGATAGTTCACAGAGGTGTCCAATGGTACGGCCACCTAGAAAATTAGTTTATATCGTAGAATCGTAATCGTTAAGTAAAAAATAACGTGTTTTTTAGAACTTGTGCCGAGAATATTTCCGTTAGAGGTCAGTTGCAGACAGCTACGATAGTTATACGACGAAGGAGTGGCAGCAAAGCGGCGACATCGGTTTATTAGTGGTAACGTGTGCTTTGTCTGAGTGAATGCGCGTTCAAATCCTGCCTACTGTCGAATGCTTTGCATGCCACGCAATACTTTGTTAACAACATCGCAAGGCCACATTCATCCAATTCTAGATGAAAGAACACAAAGAGTGATCTGGAGCACATAGACTTATCATCTCACGATTCTACACAGTCTTCTAACGACGTATTTCACTTGCAAGAGAATTTGTAGTGATTGAGTGTGAATTCAAATGGATACAGAGTGGCCCAAACTTATTCATTTTTTATCTCTACAGTAAGAGCAAAAGTGTTCGGCAATATTTCAATCAATGCTGCAGATTTGCCCGAACCAGTGTGTGTTTTAGTTTCATAATTATGCTTATGTCGTAGGAAGTGGAGAGTGGAATGAACGAGACCTCATTCCTAGAGCTATTGCTTGAGGTGTCGCTCCCCGTCTGAACTTATCCTGGGAAGCTACCACCACTTTTTAGCCATTAGAAATGGCCATAATCCGCGTCAGTTCAAGATTTCCTTCTTCTGCTCTCGCCCTGCAGGCACACTGATAGCTGTGCGAAACAACCTTAGATATACTAGTATTTCGTCACCCGCTCTATTGTCCCACTAAATAGAGGATTGAAAAAGGTCTTGAGCTGCCAAATGAACACTCAAAATGTGAAGTTAATCGGAACGAAACGAAAAGTGAATAAGTTTCCATTTTAGTCTTCCAAGTTTACTCACCCAAAAGGGCCTCGCAAAATAACAGCGAAAGTTAAGTAATCAAAGAATAGTGACTAATAATTTCTCCTGGCCCTAAATCCATGAAACATGCGCTTGTGTAAAACGTTCTCTCACAGCCATGAGTGTGAGTGCAGAGATACAACAAATGAAAAAATTCCTGAGATTATTGAAGAAGATACCTACATTAAGTGGCTACGAACAGTGGTAGCTTCTCAGGAGAGCGACGAAAAAGGACGCCCCCAAACCAGAGTCGATGACAAGCCTTGTGAAAATGAGGTCGTGCTCATCCTGCCCTTCATCTCCAAAGAAATAATTACAGCTCTAAAACACTGCTTAAGAAAGGCCGGTATACAGAAGTGGGTAGCATGATTGAATTATCAACGAATATCTGCAATACACCAGTTGATTCTTAATCGACTGTATGACCATTCGAACTCAGAATTGCCTACTGTACTTCAAAGTTACTTTGCACGGTAGGGATAGGGTTTGCACAATCTCTTGAAAAGCGCGGACGAGTGCATTGGTGAAACGATTGTGTCACTCTGCGCCCGTAGGAAAAAAGAGCCTACTTGGAAACATGAATCAAGCATTGCGCTAGGCACGCACAGAGCAGAAATATACAACGGAGAAGATCTTGAAGTAAAGCTTGAAGTGATACAATCGGCCTTCATGGGATCTTTTATGGCACTTGTACAGTGCAAGACATGTGTTTTGGCATTACAGCCTCGTCAGTGCACAGTGCCTTGATTCAGTCAGTTCCGCGGAGAGATATCGTTAAAAGCCAGTATCCTAGCACAAGAACTAAAATCTGCGAGCAACACTCCTAAAGCATTTTGGATGAATTCCAAAAATCTAAGAATGAACAGTCAGAAGGAATTTCTCGTGAATCCTCGTGACCATGCGTCATACCTGAAGCCCATTTTTCTGACCTGAGTCAGACACATTCCTGACACTGTAGGACTCTACATAGCTAATATCTATTGAAATATTGAATTACTTAAAAGCACAAAAAAGGAAATGTTAGAAAGAACAGTTTCCTATGTGAATCATTAACTGCTACTTATGTATCAAGCTTTTTCTACTAAAATACCGAAAGTGTTCCACTGAGTATGTTGCGAATCGACTTGAGCATTTCAATCTCTGGAGAAGGCGGTGAGGGCAAGCCTTACGGAAATCCGGCCGTTAAGTGTTTGATAAATCTTGCTATTATGAGCTATCTGCTCAAGAAAAAGGCAATTAACTATTCGTCAAAGATCTAAGTTATGGAGAAGTCAATCCCACTAAGTGATTGTTTTTTCTTCAATCGAAATGAGTCAGCAGCTGTGCTCACATCCCACTACAAATAAATTACACCATCAAAACAGCCTCTCTTCTAAGCCAGATGCTTATCTAAAATTAATTAATAGTTATAATACAAGTATTTATTTATTTCACAGCTTTTATAGGTGCTACGATGCTACGACTGAATACCTAAGAATGCTGAGTGATATGCAAATTTCTGAACCTCAAACGCGCGCTTAACCAGTGTTTCACCTTTACCGGGAGCGCGTACTTACTTCTTTTCGTACAGATCTTTCAGTCAATCGGCATCATATCATATCCACCGTCGAGATTCGAGCAGATACACAGCAGTGAATAATCAGCTAACTATCCGCTGCGCTACTCTACTTATCAATCTTTCTATACAATAATAAATCTACTACTGAACTGCTACAATATATTTTTGGTTCACAGGTTGTTTCAATACTTCTGCCGTTGAACCGCTGCGATATGGACTTTGCAGCATTTGGCCGTGAAATTTTCGCGTATTTTCACTTCAAGTAAGTATATATCGAAGGTCAAATGCCGATAGGCTATAGGAAGAGGAGTCGACGTCTGTGCAACAGATACCTTAGGTGAGAGATATTTTTCTTTTCAACAGATCTTTCCGTTCCAGTTCTACATGAAAAATCACAACAATAGTGAGGACGATTTTATGCGTGATAAGTGCAAGGTTATTACACAAGTACTAATTTCGATACAAGAGAAAGCGGACTAAAAAAATCCTAAAGTGATAAACAGATAAATACACTAAGTATATACATATATGTGTACATATATACCTATACACATGCATATATATATGTATATATACATATATGTACATATATATGTACATACACATGCATATACTACCCTTGTATATATATATATATATAGTATATATATATATATATATATATATATATATAGTGAAATTAGAAATACGTTGTTGAGCGACTCAAGAAAGTTGTCTTCACTCTTCAACTCACCTGTATTGTTTTTCTGTCTTCGCTAACCTTTAGCCTTGGCCTTATTCCTTTTTCAACTCTTATGTTCAAAACGTCATCTTTGGATGATGACCACATTATCTGAAATTGTACAATACTAGATGGCTTGTTCACCGAAGCACCTTCATAAATGACATCTCTAAAGTTCTTAAGGCAGATCCTTCATGATTATGCAGAGAAGTAACAACTCATGAAAGAACATCACCATTTCTATGAGTTATCTTAAAAGCATCTTACAGCACATATTATGTGAATCACTCATTTGAAATTCTTAGATTTTGATCAACAATGCAAATTCGGATTTAAAACGCGACTCAAAACTGCGCATTGATTTTTGGGTTGCTTGATATGAAAGTAATTTCATTGACTGATGAAAGTGATTTTCTATTGACTAATCATTGAAAAAACAAATTCTATGAACAAGAAAGCTTTATGCATGTAAAACTGATAAAAAGCTCTGTGATGCATTAATATTGAACAGAGTTAATCCAAGAAAATATTTACTCAGTAACGTTTGAACCATAATGAATCAACTCATCAAAGGTCACCATTATAACCTTTTTTCTTATCAAAATGCATATATTAGGTTATTCAAAAGTTTTGGTAGCAGAGTTTTAAACATCAAGGTCACTAAACAAAGTAATTATGATTGCATTTTTTCGGTATCGTTCAATTGCGCATTTTTTTTGCAAACATGTTGGTATACAACTCCTTTAGTTGCTCTAATATGGAGCTGTCTTGGGATGAAATTTGTTTGTACTCATGCACGAATGACGCGTAGGACAAAATGATAGTGGAAGCGGCGCGCAAGATTAATGGATTTCCTATAGACGGCCCGAGTGCGACTGATCCTCCAGATCCTGTTTTCTCCATCTTTGAACTTCGTGAGCCATTTCCTAGCCGTCATTTTTTGCAATGTTTCATCGCCCCCAGCTCCATCAATCTCGCGTGCCGCTTGAATAGCATTTTCCTCTACGTGCCATTCGTGATTGATTAGCTAATAACTTGTTCCCAAGACAGCTCCATCTCAATGCAAGTATAGGCATGTTGTATATCAAAATGTTCTGAAAAAAATGTACAATCTAACATTACTAAAATCACGCTATTTTAAGAATTCCTGGTTGATAAATTTGGTGTTTATTGAAATAGCACCGAAACTTATGGAACGACCTGATAAATAATCTGATAATTGGCTCCGTCTAAATGTTTCGAAGAGGCGGATTATTCTGGCTTATACTTCAGTTTCTAGATGATCACAATCTAAAGTGATGATTATTCACTGGATCGCTATGTAAAAAACAAATATCAGAAGAAAAGAAGGAGAGACAAAAATTGACTAGGTCTCCCAACCATCATAGCATTCTTATTGTTTTTACCTTCACTGAGAACAGTCAAGCTCTATAAGTGGATGTGAGCCGTATCTCATTGATCTCTTCAAAATGTAATAGCATTCTGTTACATAGCTTAGCTTGAATTATCAATAATATGACTTGATAGCGAATTTCCGTGGTGGAATTGGAGCAAGATTTAGGATAGAACTACGAAAAACCATAGAATCGCAGAAAAATCCTTCAGCGTAACTGAAGGCGTCCAAGTAAGAGTTCGTTGAGAAGGGACAGACTGTTATTCACATAAGCCTTCTAGAATTACTTATTCACCCTATGAAAGACAACTGACAATGAAGCAATGCGTGATGCCCTCAGATGCCACAGCTTATCAGTTTAAGACTTGACCCGCAGTATTATGTGGACTCTTTGACAGCTCAGAGTTGTATCTACCAAGGGTTCCTATAATAATAAGCATGGTTAGACTGATTAATATCAACAATCCAGTGTTCTTTCTAACATATAGAAATTTTCGGTATTTTATCAAATGGCAGCTGTTTTCCCACAGTCACTGAAACTCCAAGAGCCAGTAGGAGCCGAAAGAAGTGCCAAGGTGTAGTTCCGACGTTTGCAACAACAAAATTAATTAAAGCGGGTAGATTTCTCTTACTGCATGTCTACTGAAAACACGTTTATTGTCATCATACCACCACGGACGATATTTAGCAAGTCAGGAACGTAAGAAAAAGTCAAACTTCATATACATTCATCATATACATATAAATTTAATATATATGCATACGCACGATAGCATATGTATGGATATGTGCATATATATATATATATATATATATATATATATATATATATATATATATAGAGAGAGAGAGAGAGAGAGAGAGAGAGGGGGCGCCGTGACGGCCTATGGAACGCCACAGCCAGGCTGTCCTCAAGACTGCAAGGAAACGTATCAAGCAGTGTTCTATGATGTTCAAGAAGAAGACGAAAAACCAAATTGAAGCCTGGAAGTTTTGTGAAACGCACAGTGAAAAAAGGAACACTGTGAAGACGGACCAACAAAGTGTCAGTGCCCAAACATATATATATATATTATATATATATATTATATATATATATATATATATATATATCCGCATACAAATATGTGTATATGCACGCACTTGTTTACGTTTATATATATGTACATATAAATGTATATATATGTCGTAATTTATCGTAAAAATCGGGTAAAGATATATCTTCATACACATATGCATATATATATATATACTATATATATATTATATATATATATATATATATAAGTGATGCGCACAATGGCATTGTGCCAGTCGTATAACGGTTGCTGGGTTACAATAACTCAATAACTTATGATAATCAGATCCATTAGCAGTACTATTTAATTGAATCACCTTCCCTCTATATAATAACTATCTGTTATCTATGACAAATAATCGAACTCGATTTTTACGACAAATTATGAACGCAGATCGAAGCCGAAGTCGTGAAATCGCCACAATTAGAAAAATGGGCATTAGTGGCAAAAGTGAAAGTACCATGAAGTACAATCAACGACCACTGAGTACAGACGGGGCAAAACCAAATGTTTCTCTAGTAAGGATGCATTCATTGAAGCAACTATTTTACGTTATTCATAGAAATAAGGAGTTGTAAATTTCCTGTGCTATGCTAGACTCACATAGGATAAGATCGCTTCTGATGGACCACCGCGAAGGTTTAATGGCCTCCAAAGTTGGACTGGCCCCGGTGCGAAATTCAGGTATTAGTTTAGAGTTACTTGGTACTTCACCAAGATTGAACAGATTACTTTATTTCTCTTTCGAAATCATCGCATCTATATAGGGGTGACATATAATTTCATAGTGGCCCACTGTTGAATTTTGGATCTCTAATGAGATTTTTGAGTTTCAGTGAATAATCATGTTCTGGACACTTTCGCCGTCAACGAGGATTCTCCTAGAAGAGATTATTCACAACGTTCTCTCATATCTTGTTTCCAGAGACTATAAACATTTTGTTAATCTATTGAAAAATATGCGTGATAGTTATTTTTGAGCCATGCATGTGGCCTGTCTTGAGCACTTATACAGTAGAAGACTGCGCCTCCTCCATGTAAGGGGTTGGGTTCTCCTAGGAGGATTGGCTAAGACGAAAAGAATTGTGCAATTGACGAGGCCGTTGAGGCCGAAACACCCGTGTATCGCACTGTATAAGTACCCATAATAGACCACATGCATGGCTCAAAAATAATTATCAGGCATATTGAAACTCGAGAGTGGTCTTAGAAAAATTCGTGAAACGAACGAATTGATATTGAAAAATAAATATAGAACTAAATCTATCCTTTAATGATGCTGAAAACAGTCTCAAGGATAAGCACGGTAATGATTTATGATTATAGAACAGTGGCACAATTCCAAACACTTTCAACAGCTTCTCTAAAAGATATTGAGAAAAAGCAAAACTACTATAGTCGATATATAGAGCAATACTCACCAAGCGCTATCTCTATGTGCTTTTTTCAAACTTACGTCCAAAAATGTGCTGATCTTTTGCCAAAAACTATGCCAACATCTAAAGAAGAAACCTTTGGGCCAAACTGTACCTATTTTATTCATTTAGTAACAGTTATCTTGCCGAGGCTTGTGTGAAAGAGCTATAAATAGCGCAAGTAGATGAGTATGGATTCTAAGCATAGCAGGGCAAAAAGTATAAAACTCTGAAACAGAATCTTTTGATATCATGGTTACATATGATGTTCACCAAGTTTGAAAAAGAGCCACTTAGGTGTACACCTTGCCGATTCGATGACCAACCCAGCTATATACATGACTGAACACTATATGAAAGGTGCAGCAAGTCGATAAACATAGAAGAAAGCGTGACTTTCCCACTGCAACCAATTAGCAGCTACAAGCTTTCGTAGAGAGTGAACGCGTATTTCATGCTTCAGTGACTCAATGCTCATGTAAGAGGATATCAATAAAAATAATCAATCAGAATTCTTTCTGATTTAACTGCTTCTAGAGGTGGTATGATGTTATAGTACACCCAATGATATGGAATGATGCGCAAAACGCTTGTGTCTGGCGGGATTTGCACTCGCATTTCACCCAATCAGGGGCGCGTGCTTTATCCCTTGCACCACCGACGCCTGTTTTGATACCACTCTTTCTACGCTACAACGCATCTATCAAAAACAACAAATGCTGATAAGTATTTCTAAGAGAACTAAGTGGTGAGCAAAGACATGGCCTCAGGCGAGAATCGAACTCGCGTTTCATTCTATCCGAGGACGCGTGCTTCACCACTACAGCACCGAGGCACATTTGCCCAACCACTCATTCTTCAACATCTCTATGCTAGCTGTCAGCCACCAACCCTAAACAGGTTTAGTCGGGTAAGCGATTTCGCTATATAGAAAATTAGATTAACAATAGAAATTTTGATTATTACTCATCACAATGGCTATCCGGTCAACTGGGTTTATAAAGCGAAATCGCATACCCAACCAAACCTGTTAAAGGTTAGTGGTTGACAGCTAACATAGAGATGTTGAAGAATGAGTGGTCGGGCTAATTGCTTCGGTGGTGTAGTGGTAGAGCACGCATCCCCGGTCAGGATGAAAGGCGGGTGGATTCCCGCCTGAGAGCCATGATTTTGCTCACTACTCAATCATCTTAGGAAACATATGTGACATCATAACACTGCTAAAAGGCAGTAAAACAATAGAAATTTCGATTATTGCTGAGGATATCTTTTCATCTGATACTTCAGTAGGAATGAGTTGTTGTTTGACTTGCCCTACGAATACGAAGGATCAAATTATTGAGTACTGTACTTAACATGTGTAACGAACAGTGTGCCAAAGGTAATATCAATAAAAGAAGTAAAAGATTTTGAAGAATATAGCCATAAAACCTAGAAATCTTCCAGTTACAAGCGCTATTTTAACGATTTATCAACCACAACGTAAAGTGTATAATTTCATCTACAAGGGATCGATTCAAGAAGGGAAAAAAGTGTTTATAGTAACCGGAGTGTATCTACCAACGAAAATAGGCTGTTACTGCACAGTTTACTCAACATAGAACATTGTTTTTGCACGAAAAAGATAAAGTTGAAAGAAAAAAACGGAAAATATCATAATGCCATAGAAATTCCAGATCACTACCCAAATTACTGCACACTGTTCAAACTGTACCAGTGCCAATTAGCCCCAACAATAGAAAAAATATTACATCGAAATGGAGGCGTAATGGTCATATTGGAGTACGGTCATACTAAAGTCACGAATTATAGGTCTACTGCAATGGCTGACATAAGCAAGAAAACCTTTCTATCACCACAAAAAATTCCAAAAACTCAACAAAGGACGCAGGTTTTCATTGTTCATGCCAATTTCGACATTGATGAACGTTATTATTTCCACGTTTTGTTATAGAAGTATATAGGGAACCAATACGTATTTTGAAAAGGTCTTTGATCAAAGGACAAAAATTTCGACCAACACTCACATAAGAAATTTAAAATTTGTGCACTTTTGCACATTATGCAGTTGGGATCTAAATTTGGTGAACTTTTCCAATAAAATAATTGAGGTGTTCGGCTAACTGGATTGGGGACAACCTAGTCCTTCGAGGCTCTGAATAAGGCTAAATCGTCGAAACGTCAGCTGTATAGGTGATATAACAAGAACTT
The DNA here is from genome assembly GCA_019055375.1 of Parelaphostrongylus tenuis. NCBI lineage: Eukaryota > Metazoa > Nematoda > Chromadorea > Rhabditida > Metastrongylidae > Parelaphostrongylus > Parelaphostrongylus tenuis. The sequence goes on along the minus strand of JAHQIW010000528.1, from coordinate 245,086 downwards.
TGTGTTTGGCTCAAGAAGAAAAACAAGGATTTCTCGTGAACTTTCAAATAAAAACTATACTCTGGAGAATTTCGATGTTACAGAGCATTGATTATTATGCCATAGCTTTATATAGAAAAAAAAGCAACAACGGTTGAAAAAGCCTTGAAAGATTGTAGACACAGAAATGTTCAACAACAATGTCCTCCAAAGAACTTCAGTTTAGTACAATTTCCAGATTACCGACTCATCGGAAAATAATACAATGCAAGCCTCCATAGCAAATGGATGCGTGAGCATAATCGAACGGATAGTGGAGAAAGCTAACATGGAGATCCCAGCGATGATAAAAGCGATCGTTTCAAAGCAAAAGGATTCGCTTGCTTGTTACAAACGCAACCATTTGTTCACTAGTATTTCTATCTTAACATGCCCTTACATTCCCATATCTTTGTTATTTCACTCAACCTCTGTGAACAAGATCTCTACGTTCTATGAGGTTGTGAAATCAGTATTAGACTTCTCTGTTGAGAGCTCTCTCTGGCCGACCAGACTAGCATTCAGCGATATTCATGAATATTACCAAGATCCTCAAGAGGCATCCGAACTCATATGCGGAAAGTTTGAAGACCCTTTCAGATTATAGTTGCGAGGAACCGCATCGAACATATGAAGTTCGAGGATCTATACAAGATGTGTGTTGGATCAAGTAAATTTCCAACCAAAAATCAAAAACATGACTTCACTCGTATTTATTTGTCCATTCATATGCAGTTCGCTAAAGGCTCGTGTTCCTGAAGAAAATCATATGTCTCACAAAAGAATAACTATCGAAAGTCGATTATTTGCTCATATTCAATTATTAATTGTTACACGAGACATAAACAGAGTATAGTGGTGAAAATGACCTCGTGTTATTGAAATGATTGGATGACAGACATATTCTAACTAACGTCACTCATCGAAATAAAAAAAAGGAAAAGAAGACCCAGACTTTTCAAAAGAAATCTTCTTGACTTTTAGGCCAGTTTCTCGGATATAGCTAGCTAGCTCATCGGAAAAATTCAACAGAATATCAAGATAAGTAACACCTATCAAATCTTCTCAAATTTTCTCATTTTTATATCTACTAGTACTAAGAATGACTTAATCACAAATGCTTTTCAAAGAAGAAAAAGACTTTGGTCAGGAGGTGAGATCAAAGGTGCCTCCAAGTAAGGATTTATTTCTATACTTATTCGTTATGCTTCTAATCATAAAAAAATTCAGGTGACACATTGAAATCAAAAAATGAAAATTGCACTACCATTCAGTTTTACATAGAAAAATCGCGATGTTCTTAGACTATTAATACATATTCACCTGAACAATAAGCCTGAAATGTTCATTAAACACAGCTGTCGGTGAATGGCTAAGGTGAGGAGCCGATAGATAAGTGAATACGTTATGTCACAACAAATTCGATACCAATGGACTGTCCGAATGTCAGATGGATTGACGGCTTCAAAGCAAGTTGCGAATCAACGACTAGTGAACCGTTTCTAATAAGCTGAATCCTGCTGCTTCATTCTTGTATCAAAAACATCAAAATTATGAACGCCCATTGATTTTCAACAGAGAAAGCCCCAACCACATGGATCGGTGATTAAGCAATGAAAAAGCCTGATTCGAAGGTATGGAATTCCAGGAATGATGCATGCATCATAGGAAAACGTCTAAAAGTAGTTTAGAACTCTTGACCGCTGCTTCCACGTATAGCGCAAGAAGGCGTCAAGTATAAAGTAAATGTTAATAGATGTATTAGCAAATAGCAGGAATAATAAATCACTATATTCAACCAAAATAATCTCAATACATATTAAATCATAGCGTGACTATAAAACAAATGAAAAAAGATCACAAAGTCGAGGGCCAGAGAGAGTTTCGTTTCTCCAAATAAACGAATGTCAGGCTAAAGATGGCCAATTTTCCAATCATTCATTTTGTAATAATTATATCCTCTGAATATGAACAAAAAAGTGGATGTAATTGAAGCATATCCAACCGGCAACTGAATATAATAGCAGCACAATCGATACCCAACTTAGATATATTTGTTTAGGAAAAAAAGTCATTTGAAATAATCAAAAAATTCCTTAAATGGTACTGGATTTTTGGGCCGACATTAGTCAATATTAACAGCCTCAACTGAAGCATAATAAAACTTAACAACCAGAAAGTCCAACCAGTTCTTTTTCAGTCACAAAATAGACCAATTGTGATGAACTAGCGATATAGTGTTGGCCAGAAATTTCCCGAATTTCATTTTTGATGATTAATTTACATGCATTTCAAATCTATGTTTCGACATAACATAGAGCAGCTTCTTTCGGCTATCTTGATATACAACACTTGTACATTGTCTCAGGCGTGGATTTGTTCCGAGAGCGAAAAACGATTGTTGATGCTACACATTTATAGTTGCGTGCCAAAGCAGCACTTGAACTCAAACAATACTCTGCAGCATCAATAAGCGGTTTTGCTTTGATATAATTCCATTCAGAACAATTATATAAGTATATATCAAAAAATCGCAAGAAGCTGCTCTAGACTATTGTAAATACAAAAACGCAAATGCATGAAAAATGATCAGCAAAAACGAAGAAATTTGCAAAATTTCTTGTCAACTCAATACTCTCAAGAGAAGATGATTAGTGGCTTTTGTTAACCAAAAAATTCCCAGTAAAAAGTAGAAGAACAAAAAACAAATGTTCTTGATATTCGACTGATTTTTGAGACATCGCTCAAAACAATATGTAACCAATATCATATTTTAGCCTCACAAAAAAAATTCATTAGGAGCATCCAAATAGAAAACCACACTTTCCCTTGACGCTAGAGCAAATAATCAAAATGTCCTTTCAAACCTTTGACACTCAAGAGCATAGCCGAATCTGTCTCTTCTTCATCCCATGAAGTTGAAGAATAAATCAAACTAGCACTTATAAATAGGTTTGAAGAGCATTATTAGTATCAGAATGAATTTTAGACCTTACTTCGTAGCACAAAAATTATCCATCTACAAAGAGTTGTTAACGATCGTAACAATCTCTACTAAGCAACGAAGACAAATTCGCAAGTCAGGATTTCTCGACTTCAAATTCTTAACAACTATAGAAAAACCTAATATTGTAATGGCACTTTACAAATATTAGACCTTACTTGATCACTAGTATTATATAAAATACAATTAGCCACGCTAAAGTGTAGATTCTATCTTCATTACACAGTGATTCTATCTAAGTGACCAGTATTGTATTTTATTGAGAAGCTCGAACAAGATTATTTGCAATCCTTGACGTTTTACTTTACCCGAGTTGATGTGACGACTACGATGGACACATATTACAAGCAGAAACAAAGAATTTCTGTGGACACTACCTTTGAATCATCGTGTTAATGTGGAAGGTTCATGGCGCCATATAATAGCCACAACAAAGTCTTGTAACGCAAAAACTACGATTACGAAAGAAAAGGATGTAATTGAATATAAAGATGGCGCGGTTTACTTTTACAAAAAGCTATGACTGTCAAGCGAAGACGAACTTGAGAAATTTCTTGGTAAGGGTGTTAACATCTGGAAACTCGTCATATACGGGGCACCATATTTGCTTAGGTGCTTTTCTAGAGCAGATGTTCATAACGTCCATCGAAAAAAGAGAACCTCGAATGTTCAAATTTATAGCTTCGAATACTAATGCGAAATGATACTTTATTAGCGATGTGATCAGTCACCAACATCTTGTCTAGAACTTTCAGTAACACGAAAATCTGTTACTCAAAAGGAAGAGGTAGTGCTCCCTCTAGAATTAAAAGGCCGATCTCTGCGTGTGTAATTCCAAAAGATGATATGTAAATTATTAACTCTTCTTCCCAACAAATTTTTGTGGTAGCTTCTTTGCAAACCTGAAATCTGATAAAATCGCGAAGAACGCGGTTTTCCGTCAATAGACGACAATTCCTCCGTTTGAAAAACCGTAGAACTAAAAAACGTTTCAAGATACGGAAGAAAGACTATCCTATTACTTGAAATTATATACGCTTAGATCATTTGAACATTGACTTTGTTTAATTTTGATTCCTCATAAACTGAGCATGAAATTTGAAATTTTTTTCCCTAATAGGACCTCCCCAAGCGAAAAAAGGATCTGTCAATCACTGATGCGTGGAAAATTGCTGTCGCGACCGGTGTGGGCGAAATTTTGTACGTTCATTTCCTTACAGTGCCGAACTAGCACGATTATCAACGATTTCAAATAAATAAAACGTTTCAAAAGTTTCAGAATCCCAGGAAATTACATGGTAAGTCAGCTCAACTTCCATTTAATAGAGATATTAGATATTCCTGCAGCTCTATTCAATAAAGTTCCAATAAAGTTCAGTAGGTAAGCGATATGAGCGGAGACGTGGTTTAGAACTGAAGATGACCTTTATTTTCTTCTCTATGACCTGTAATTATATATAACTCATATCATCACCAGTGTGTTGAGTCATTCACTCTAAATCATTTGAATTTATCTGGTCTAATATTTATATGCAATGACCAGAAACTGAGAAGTAATGATTGATAGAGAAGGCACGTATTTTTGACGCACACGTTATTGAAGAAGTAGAAATACCTGCTGGACATTGCCAGGAACAACAGAATGATAGTGGTGGCTACATCAAGATTTCTTTTATCATTAGAACATGTGTGGCGTGCTTAGCCATCTTTATATTACAACTTGTTCTAAACTTGAGTGGCCTGAAAACATTATGTGTGCTCATTGAAGACCGCTCGACAACATCACGCTGTCGCTGAGTTTAACGGACGTCGAACACGTAGCATAGAATCGTCAAACATAACCAATTTTCAGAGATGACCTGAAGACCTTAGAGATAATACGGACGGATTCTTTTCTTTCAGCAAAGACAAACCGATTACTGTAGCACATCATCCACACAAATGAAGACTAATGGTGACGGTGGATCACTGGAAGATAAAGCTTGGTTGGACACAGACGATAAAAGTTCGTCTGCTCTGCGTAGCCCACCGTTCAAGTGTCAAACCCATTAATGCGCCCTAGTTTCATTTCTATCACATAAAAGAGTCTGTGCAGCTTGTCACCAATGAATGAATGGAAGACATAAAGCAACTGAGGCGGGTGAAAGTTGAGAAAGAGTCGTTTACGGTGCAAACTAGATTTTTGTGCTTCGTTTTTGATTTTGCTAAGTTACGAAAGCATCTGACCGAGTGGATTGGGAATCAGCTGGACCATTTCCGGGCTCTGAAGAAGAGCGATACCGCTGAGACGTCACCCTTTGTACTATTGTTGTGCTATTTGGATATCGCGTTCAATAAATGTGTTAGTGACAGCCACGGATCAGTTTTATCAAGAACTCTAAAAGTGAACTGCAAGGCAGATTTCCAAAGATAACTAAAGATGAATAGGTGAAGCTAAATAGCACAATAAATAGCTACTCTCCTAACGCTTCATCTTCTTATTGAGGAGTCGCCAAGTGAGGTTCTTCATTCGAGCGGTGCTCCATCAACGGAGGTTGGACTCGAACGGAACGAAAGCGAGGATTCACAACGAGCACGGACGACAGTGGACGACCGACTCGAACAACTGAGTTCGAAAAAGATAAACGCGCTGACGTTAGATGAATGAAATTCTCATTAACAACCTCGTGCTAAAGGCTTAAGAAACGATGGAAACAAAGTAGTGAATCTGGTTATATTGTCCAGCTAGCACGCTTATTTTAAAGTATAAACGAAATAATTTAAGTTCTTTACAAACGAAAGTGACAGTTTCTACAAAGACGAGACACTTTTACACTTTCCCATTTCTTTACAAGAGCGTGATGAGAAAGCGACCAGCCTAAAGATAGGGTGAACTCAGCCGTGGTACGATTTACGTACACCATTAACGACGAAAGATTTACTGATGTCGTATGAAATCAAGATCGGAAACAGCGTCCTTAAGAAAAACATCTAAAATAGAAAAAATCGTTAAAAGTGAAGAAATGCGATAACGATAAGAACGAAACCTCTGAGCAAGCACATAAATCACGAGAAAACAACCCATTTTAAGGGTAACTACAGACGGTAACTAGTTTTAAATGGCTAGTATAAATGTTATCCAGAAAAAAACTGAATAAAGCAAAAAAGCACTAGACAACAGTAAACACAAAAAGAAAAAATTCTGAAAAGAGGAAGTCTCATAAAATGATGGTATGAACCTTAGGAGGGGGTTTGGCAAACAAGTGAGAAGCGAAACAGACAGAATGGAAGCAAGAATTGTAAAAGAAAAGCTTGCAAAAGATTATTGTTGGAAAGCTGTCATAAGAAAGACAAGAATAAAGAAAATGAAAAGAAAAATCGATTTCAGCGATGGCGATGCAGCTCGACTAACATTAATATCCTTTCTAGCTCTTTTAAAGAAACGCATTAATTTAGCCACCATATCCTATCATGACAAATTCTCGAAGAAAAAAGCAGAACAATCAGTAAGACGCAAAGAGAAGAAGTAAGTAACGAAAAAGGATATTGCACAAAGACTTTTGGAAAGGCTCGTCAAGGAACAGTACTAATAGATGTTAAACATGCATGATAGGAGACAAAAAACGGAGCTAACAATGTCCAGAACGCCTTCACCGAAATCCCAATTTTGCTCCATTCTCACGTTCTATTAATGGAATCGCGAAGCAGGGGTAGCGCAGTAGTCAGTGACTCAGTGTAATAGACAAGATTCTGATAAGATATATGCTGGCTTGCTAACCTCCCCAACACTTCAGCGATCATTTAGCAAAAGCCCTAACGAAAGCCTTAGCTCAGCTACTCTAAAGTTGCAAAGAGAATCGTCCCGACCAGTATTCTGCGACACTCATATAGAACACAAATCGTGAAGCAGCAGGCGGAGCAACGGGTTATGTTCGAAAAGTTTTTTTGAAATTGATTGCAAGAAAATGAATTTAATCGAAGTAGTGTTGGGATCCACACAGTAATTGTGAGAACAGATCGTGTGTGTGTGCTTGTGAAAATTTATGGATTAGTCATTGGAGGACTCAAATCTAAACATAAAGTATACTCTAAGATCTAGTTCTTGAAGAGCCCAATTTTATCATTCTTTTCGAACAGATATTTTAATCAGTGCTTCGAAATATTCCTCAAATCATGTACAGTCTACTTAAATTTGTGTTGAAGTTCAAATAAACATATTTATGACGTGAATAATAAAAAAGAGCTACTCTAAACTGTCTATATTTTGCTGATGCAGCTTCTTGGTTGTTACATCCGCTTCAATAAGACTTGGTTAACTATTATCATATAAGTTAATTTTCCAAATTGATAATTAGATATATTAACAAATAGATATGCTAATTTCAGGTAGTAAAAATTCTTTTTCCAATACATCGACTTCTCAATAGACCGTACGAGCTAGAAAAAAAAGTGTTTCACTCCTACATTTAGATGTCTACATAGGATTGGAGAGTTTACTTAGAACGTAAAAAAGTAATTCATATTTAGCCATAAGAGGTCTTCAGAGGATAAAATGATAAAGCGCATGGCTTTGATCACTCCCTTAGGAATACATCATGTACCCATTAAACATCACGAACGTGATTTAATGTATATCAAACGCATAGGACCACTTTTGAAAGTCCGTCAATACGGCATTCAGTTCTTTTTTGTCTTTGTCGGCAAGCCTTACATCCACTCGTCGACCACGGAGGGAAGGAGGTTTTGGTCGTTCAATCTGGCGTCGATGTTGAAGCAAGGTTAGGGTCTTGTGCATGTTCAACATCAGCGCTGCCATTGCTCTACCACCTCATGTATAAATGTAGCTTCCTTCATAGCTTTTATTGTCCTTGTATATTGTAGCGCTCCAGGGCTTAGTAGATCCAGAACGAGGAAAAAACACTTTTCCGCATGAAATCTTAATTTCTACTGTTTTCCAACATAGAGCAACGTCATCGCACTCTGACGGCTCTGCTGTGCATAATCACAAACAATTTTTCAAGATCTTAGAAAGTAAAGACGGGACCCAATTTTTTGAACGTGACACCAAACCTCCTGTCGCCCATGAAGGTCCCAGCCATTTCATTTCAGGCTTTTGAGCGGTTCGACTAACAGGATGAGATATTTGTGTGCTCGTTAACATATCTACACACATATTCCAAATGTGACTGGTTACTTATGCAGGACTTTACAAAGTCATTTTGATACCCACTTAACGCATTATCGTTAGAGGCATGCCGTTACATCCCAAATGTCCACGTGGAGATGCCCTATGCATAAGATTCATATGGCTCATAATATTGTAATATCATCATTGCCACTGATCAATAACGCTACCTACTCACAAAGCGATATAATCATTTTACTAATGACATTAACATCTTATTATCACCATTATTGTCGCTGTTGCTCTTGTCATTCATATAAAATAAACTGAGCAGAATTGTAAGCAAGGTGTTTATAATCAAGACTCTTTCTCACATTAAGGACGTCGAGACCTTCGGTCAAGAGACTATTGAGGCACTGAGGCACCAGATAAGGTACAGGGCGTGAAGCAAAAACAATTTGTACTAGCCCTAAGGTGTAGAGGTCTCCTTTCGGTTGACAAGCTGATTCTCTGTACAGCTTCTGATTGACTTAAACCTTCCATAGACACTTAATCAAATTCATGTAGAACTTCATTTGGATGCTCGAATATATGCTGATTATAGTCCAGAAGCATGCAATCAAGTACCTCGGAAGTATGCGGAAGGTAGTTTCGGGAACACTTCCTGACAATTGGCCCCACCACATCCAGTCAAGGACAGTCCAGCACGTTTTCACTCTAACACTTGCCGAAAAATGCGAAAACCAAGACGTCTAATAGGAAAATGTGATGCTCTTAATGTATTTCAAGAAAAAAGCGGAGCGCAATTTTGGCGTGCAACTGGAACGGATGGAAACTTTGCTGAAGTCCAGTCACTTTGATTATTGAGATGACAGGTGACAAAGATGAATGATGATAAGACAGAACTGCCTAAAGAGTCCGATACAGCAGTTTTATCATTTGGACGGACAGATTCATTCAGAGCGCAAACATTGTAACATTGTTATAATAATGATGTTAATATTAAATTTGATTGGCACAAAGTACCCGAATATTTCGTTCCAACAGAAAATATTGAGAAATACAAAAAGAAAGACTTCAACTTTGTACTCAGTGAAATCAATAGGGATGTTAAATGAAGCACTAATAAACCTGACGGTGTCAATCATATGGGTTTATAAGTGTAAGCTACAAACAAACAACTGTTAGCGCTCAAAAAAGAACGCCTATTGAGCATCAGTGACGAACTGACGAGAGTTAGCGGCAAAAGTACAACGTTGCACGTTTGTGTGATAACAAAGAACAAAAATAAGGCTGCAAGAAGAGAAGTACAGCCATTCATAGTCTTTCTAAAAGGACGAGCATTCAGAGTAGTTACTTTGTGTGAGTTAATCAGATGTATAGCTAGGCTCGGATGGAGTAAGCGTGTTAACCCATTAAGGACCGAGATGTTTTGCAGACGCCGTTTGCTCTTGGCCGTGGGCAAAAAAAACATAATGCAGCTTAGTTTTTTGTACTATTGTATTAAACTGCATTTTGATTGTCAATAGTCGATATTTACCTTATTTTAATTTTATATATAAATCTCGTAAATGCGGCAAATATTGAAGTTGAAAGATAATCACGGACAAAAATCGGGAAAAATAGAGCATATCGAAGAAACATAAATTTTGAAAAAAAGATGGGTTCGCAGGTGGCTCACGCAACGAAGAGCTATATGTGTGTGCGTGCCACCTGGTGGAGGACGATAATCAAAACGAGTTGGAAGAAGAGATAAAATAACTTTTTTCTCGTTGTTTGACCTATTTACGCACATTTTTAGGGATAAATTTTATTTCACTTGTGAATACCAAGGCCTCTTCAGCTTTGTAGCACCTTATTTACTTTTTTATTGCAAAATTACTACTAGATATTAACATAATTACTCCAATCTCTCTCGCATCGCAATATTTTTCTGAATATTCGCACTACAAAAAAAAAGCTATTAAAGCAATATGACCTTCCCATCGTTTCGAAAGGTATCTAGAATGACAAAGTAACAAATCAAATCAAGTATACATGATTACAACATAGCTAGAATCAATCCACTTTTAAAGAGTTGCAGGCAAATTACAAGATGTACGCATTTATCAAAATTTAGATAATAGATAATATTATCGTATACGCTGATCTATCCAGAAAAACTCCCCTCCTAACAGTTAGTGTTAACAGTAGAACGTAGATGACTGGAAAACTTCGTACTATGGAGAAAGAATATTATGCTTGATCATTTAGACGTGAGATAAGGACGTAAAGCATAAATGATAAGAAAGAAAGAAAAAGGGATGAAATGTTGAGAGAAAGATGAATAAATGTGGCGGCATCTTTGTCTCATCATCAGTGGCTGTAAAAGACAACATCACACACGTCGTGGGATGGATGAAATGAGACAGAGAAATGTCTTCCAGCTCATAAGAATCCGGCTATCGGGAAGATGTTAAAGTGTCCGACAACGATGGATGTGATTGCTTTGAATATCAACAACCTGTGAAGAATTAGGGACGAAGTATTTAGCGCTGATCAAACTCTGAGGGTTGCAGCATTCATTCAATTCTATTCGCAGTACCCTAGATGTGACTGAGAGAGTATAAGCTCTGTACTCATAAAATAATTCAGCGAAGTACCAAGTCAGCAGTACTGTACCTTTCAGACAAATCTAGCATCAATTTTGCAAACGTCAAGGGATGGAGGACTTCGTTTTCCAAAGGTTCGCGGTTGAACCAACACACCGTGCGTATGTTTTGTCATAGAATATCACTAACCAAACGCTCTGTTACTCGTATGCTGGCACATATGACTCCGGACTGTTTTTCGAGCACGTCGATAGAATGATCGTACATGAGATTAGTGACTAGTTTGATACAAAACTGACGATCTGACTACTTTTCAGAGTCAAATCTCTATATAGCAAAATCATTCGTCTCAACATACAACATGCGCAAAGGGTTTGCACTCTATTGTAGAAAATATACTAACGATACGATAATGGAGAGAAGCTATAGGTAAGAAGTCAACCGCAGTCCATTGTAACATAATTATTTCACCAGGGTTTGTATAAACTCAAAAAAGAGTCCCATACGCTCCCGGAAAGAGTGAGATATGGGTTCGAATCTCGGGTGACGCAAACGCTTTTGCACAGCTTTCCAGACTATTAAGTAGATATTCTAACATTATAACATCGCAAGCCGCGGTTCAAATAAACTCATTTCTGATTGATCATTGAAAAAAGAGTACAAAACGCAGAGGAGGAATACATTAACATTGTTCCCAGGAGTGTAGATAAAAATAGACATTTCAACCTAATCAGCCTAGGAAGGCAGCAGATCCGATAACAAGCAGATGAGCAGTAATTACAATAATTCCATTCTAGCGAGCTATAGTGAACTATAGTATAATAATTCTCTTCTATTGAGGTGATTACTGGTTTTACTCAATGAAGCGAGATAGATCAAATGTGAAGAGAAAGTTCTGAACATTACAATTCTTGCGATTTATGAGGTTTACAATTATTCATGATTTTATCAGAATCTTTACGATAAAAAACAATGAAATAATCGATGGCAGCAAAAAATCCATAGATGATAATGTGAAAGATGTCATTTCTACTTACACTCATATACAAAGCTCATTATTCAAATCTTCACCTCGAGTAGTCGCATTTTAGGGTTACGTTTTCAGACGGACACATCACTGGTTATTGAAATCATCTAATTAAAATCCCCTTCATTCATAACTTTCAATGAAGTTCACTTTACTTTTTATGGTTGAAACTCAAAGTTTGCATGATTATTTTACCCAAAATTCAGTCAAATTGTAATGTTTTCTGTTCATATAAAAACAAATTAAGTGTACAGTTTGAGGGACGATAGTTGAGTAAAGATGCATAAAAAGTTCCCTTATCATAACATTGATCATGGTAAGATTAGTGAATGAACTAATGAGTAATCTATAGGTTTGATAAGACGTCATTGAAGACCATAAAAAGTGAGCGATTAGATTGAATTATATGTTAAAATAATGTGGATAGAGAGAGAGGAGAGACAGGAGAGAGAGAGAGAGAGAAAGAGAGAGATGAACAAAAAACACAAAAATTAAGGAAAAAAGCAGGAAGACATGCATAGCGAGACTTCTACTGAAAGAAGAAGGAAAAAGAACACAAAATAGCTAGCATCGTATCAAATATAGTAACTGACATACTGACAAAAACAACGGATACGAGGGAAATGAGAGGCGACAAAAAAGTTTCAGATGGTGCAGAAATGCAGCAAAGCATGCTGAATAAACAATATTCCATCAGTTTTCCAAATCTATGTTTACTGCCCGAATTTTATTTTAACAGCAGGATATGGTGTGCAACATAACCACTGGAGTGCCAACACTGAGTGAGTACGAATAAAACTTGGAACCTGAAGTGGCTGCGAATTCGCTATTACTCTCGCTGGATGTGTTCGAAAGAAAAGCGCTTATTAGGCCCATCTAGCCACTCGTTTTGGTTTCTCCCAGCAGTGTCTCAATCCACTGGTGCTGCTGCCTTAGCAATAGGTTGATAGGTTGAAACGCGGCCAAGAAAAACGCAAAGCTAAAGTCTCAATGTTGTAGTAGATAACATGTGCCCCTAGAAAGCGTAATTGCAAATTTGAAACTATCTCAGGTTCCAAGTTTTGCTCGTATATCAGCTTTATTGTGATTAACATTGCGTCATTTTGGAGATTCGCTGACTTTCCCAGAATTTCAAATTCTCGAGGATGGAGATTGGTTAGCCAAGGGCATGGGTCGAGCCAAAGTGCATATGTGTCGAGCGAGAATCCTTAACAACTACTTCACACAAAATATCTGTCAATCTGGTCTGGGAGGTATGATACACAGTCAAACTTCTACGAATCACCACAAAGGCCAGATACGTATTTATTCAATCGTACGATGTTACGAATGGATTTGAATGCATGGTTCATTCCTAAGAGATTGATGAACACTGACACTATACGCTTTCAATCTACATTAAAAATTCAAGATTATGGTGATAAGCTATGGCTCTATATGATTTCAAGTATGCGAGATATAAGCGTTTTTGCCACAAAATTGATACCGCTAGCTAAGCAACCAAATGAAACATAAATTGGGTACAAACTGGTTGGGCACGATTTTCTCTACATAAAAACATACTGGGTGTGTTATGAGCGATTAATAGAAACGATAACACAGGGTTAGATACTGACGCTATGGCGAACCGATAATCGTTCAAAATGCAAAACGCCGAAGCTCCAGAATTACCATAACCCTGTTCTGCGATCGTTGGCGAATTTGAATGGCGCGCGCCAAGATAAGTGCTGCCCGCTACAAGACAAAGGGTCTAGCGTAGCATATGGAACAAGGAGCTAAAAAGACAGGAAGGAAGATTCAAATTCTTAGGGATGTTATTTGAACTAATCTTTTTAAACCCACAATCGCTAGAAATCTTCCCAGTTCAAATAAATAAGGTTCAGAATTAGCTGCAATCCTTTTCTACAAAGCTTCCCTTAAATGTAGGCTTTTATTATTCTCGCGTTAGCAAGCCAGTGAAAGGCAGCAATTTAGTAGAGAATATCTGACGGATAGAGCATAGAGCTAACCACTTATTTCGGAGGAAATGAAGATGTATGTTAAACATTTTGGCCCAAACGGCAACTAACATCAAATGTTTATTGTGTGTTTTTTAGTTGAGAGTAGAGTGTAAAAATCAGCAGCTATTCAGCTCAAGGTGAACAACCAAGGTCGACCAGCCGGCGAACCACTCTAGCTGTTTATTGGGGTCAAAATCTTATACAGAGACCGAGAACAAAGAATTAATTACGCTAAAACCGCAGCACATGATTGGAGTATAAGATATGGTCTTGCTTCGAATTTTTTCACAGGAAATATTCCAGAAATTAGAATCCAAGTAGTTTTTGTGGGACGTTTCAAAAAACATGCTATAGCATAGAACAGGTGTTCAATGATTGAGATGTTTAGATAACAGAAAATTAGATGAATAACATATCATAAAGGAAAAAAGCAATTACACTGTAACACATGATGTAATCATTGACAGATTGTAGTGTAAACTTCATTGTTTTCTTCATCGCTCATTCTTCATAACGCTTCTTCAGTTTTGTGAATCTCACATAGAAACGAAGTTCTTCTTGTTACAGTTTCTTTTGATGCTCATTCTTCATGTAGAAATCCACAAAAACTCTGCTTAGAACGAAGAAAAAAAAGCATATAAAAAAGCTTCTAATACTACTCAGCTCGCATAAATACTAAGATAACATCTTAGAAATATGTATGTCGAAAAAAAAGGATTATGAAGACAATTAGCACAGTATGCAAAATAAGACCAATGCGAAATAATGGATAAGAAATAGAAGGATAGAGGATTAATTACAGAGAAGGAATCTCAGAGGTTAAGAATAAAGTGAATGGAGATTTGATTGGCGGATGTGATTCATTTCGAGAGCAGAAAAAACCCTCCGAACACTTGTGGCCTGTTGTCTGCATCGATTACACAAGAAAAAAGCCCTAATCGTTTGTAAATTCTGCCGAAGAAATTCAGCAGACTCAAGTACAGCTAGTATTTTTGGCGCGAATTTCAAATTGAATGATTATCATGATGGGTGCGTTGTTTTGAGGGAGGAAATAAAGAATTCGATTCCGAAACGCGTGTAGATGTAATATGTGCATAGTTCGACAAGAATAATGATATACGTGTTAATAAATTGGTGCGGAATAGCGCCCATTTCATCCCCTAACACTCAGTCAGTCTACTAAAAGTCTAAGAACGCCATGCTCAGCTACTTACAAGACTGCATGAAGAATCGTCTCAATCAGCACTCTATGACATTCAGAAAGACTGCAAAATCCTCTAGAGCAGCCGAAAGCACGTTTGAAATGTTCGAAGACCTTCGTGGAGGATGTCTGAGGAAAGTAACTATATTCAAGAAGTGCTGAGATCCTTACAATAGATTGTGATGACGAGTCGTGTGAGAGATATGAACTGGTTCATTCTATAAAATATCCTCAGTAATGAAAATAAAAATCGTGTAAAAGATGACACCAAAATCTTAGAATGAGAGCAAGCTTCACTAAGTTAATTAGGCGTCCCGGAAGTAAATCAAAAATACATTTGATTGTTTGGAATGAACATTTGTTGATACTTTGCTCAGTTGGAACACCAGAAAACTCAGTATGAGACGTTTTTCATTTGTTAGACGTATTCATATAGTCATGATAGTAATGGTATGTGCTTACTTTTCCTTCCTCTAAGAACTATCTAATACACTTTTAATATGTATGTATGTTGAATTAATAGCTTCAGCCTACGGTTGACTGAAAATTTGGTGATCTTATTTTCCCGTAAGTGATAAGATTTCACAAGATTCACGACGTCGGTCAATGTCAAAAAGGGTTGCCGCCGATTTTTTGTAACATTTTCAAATTGGTAGAGGCTATGAATGTGGTATATGCCGTTTCGCCATCATAGAACGTATTGGTTCGTACAACTAGTTACAATTTCTGACATCATTATCGAATTGATCTTTTATCAAGCAAGTAGCTTTAAAGAAACGGTGGGTCGGCTTGTCTATGCGTTGCACAGATCGAACGGGCGCATTGTAGCACAGTGGTTTGAAATGCCTTGATGTACACACTAATTCGGTAGCTAGTTAAATTCTACGCTCCGGACTCACGAGATTTTCAGTCTTTCCACGGTGGACGAATGCATGCTACACTTGTTTGGTTGGATAAATACACTAATTTGATACTTAGTGGACCTCCGTAGGTCATCGTACAAGCTAGATATGCATTAAGTCACCTCTAGTGCTTAATGATATGTCACTAGTTCACCTTGTTTGAAAAAAGGTAGAAAATTTAATAAATTTCACAAAGTTCTCCATTTCACGTTTGCTATAGGAATAGGATTTCGGCTTCTACACCATCCGTGAGCGGTCGGTTAATTTTCTTTCCTACCTTTCCTCTTGATTTCGGCCTATTACCATCTCCGAATCAACGAGTAGGTAGCCCGGCCGAGGATCCATCGCCGAAACCCATTCCTCGGAAACGACATCATGAAGACCTGATAAAGCCCTTGCAAGGTTACGTCAGGAAACCAAAGAATATTAAATGCACGACCAGCAATGAATCATTTGGAATATGTGCTGGGGTCCGCACAACTAGTGAAGATGAACCATCTAAACATCCAAGTAATACAGAAACATTTTGAAACATTTCAAATGAAACGTGTCGTTGTGAACTCTAAAACGACTAGAATATCTTTTACGGATTTACTGGATTTTGAAAATGGTTATGCATGGACCCTGTGAGTAAATTATATTGTTTTATCTCACAAATAATCCATTTAGTTCTAAGTAACAGTAGCGACAGTATTGATATTAGAAACAATATGCAATAGAATTAGAATCGCATGTAGTATAGTAAAATAGCAAAGTAATACAGCAGATATAAGTCAAAAAGTGAGATGGTCATTGCCACTAAAGTGAAGTAATGTCTCCTAAGATGGTTACAAAAGCGATTCTACATTCCTTTTTTCGCACGACTTTTAGCATTTGGCATGAAGCCAATTCTCCCCAACGGCCGTCGCTTTCTTTCGCATCTTTCGTTGTTTACAGTGTAAAATTATGAGAAAAAAGTCACTTATGACTACAAGAGCTAGGCGATTCAATTAGTGAAATCGAACGTTTTTCGTGTTTTCTACACTCCAATCAACACATTCATCCATCATTATCAATAGATTTTTCTACACTTTACAGAACACCTTGAATTTTACTTCATTCGTTCTCTTGGGGACTTTTTTTCTCGTTCGAACGTTCCACATCAGTAAAATCTCCACTCCATACGAAAAACATAACGATTACTTCATCGGTCGGCATACTGTAGCGGTAAGTAAGTGCAAAAGGTCACAGTAATGCAAATAAAACAAAAAACGGCAATGGCGATCGTCGCCGCCAAAAGTGCAAGATTTACAATCTTAGTGGGATGAACTGAATTCGCTATAAACGATTACGACAAAATGGTAGGAGTAAATTGATAAAGATAAAAATATTGACAATATTGCATACTGTAATATTCATCTCGATTTCTTCATTGTTCAGAGCACCTTTTACTCAAGATTAACTAAGAAACTGAAAAACTTGAGTAGTCAAAATAATAGATTCATGTGAAAAAAAAAGATTTAAAACCAAATCACTTTTCATTAAGATGTCCTCAATTGCTCGTAAGATCTCAGTTCACTAAGAGAATACCGCTCGCAAATAAGATCATTGGAGAAAAGAAAAAGACATGTTTCTTTGACACTGCAATTAAGAAATTTTCTAAGAACATCAGGTTGATATCCTCAGATTTTGAATAAATGTGATGAGACATTTCGCGCATGGTCTCAGTTCAACTCTTTCATGAGAGCGATCTTAATGGATCTACTTTGTGAAGGATGAAAAACTTAGGTATTTCCGCCGGAATCATGAATTATGCAGATTCTGAATTGAGGCTGATCAAGGAGAATAAGGGATAAAGCTCTTGGCGTTGATCAATCCCTAAAGGAGCACCATGCATTTGTCTCAATTTTTCCAAACTTCGTTCGAGGTGATTGAATGCATTATCTGGCCTTTACAATCACTAGCGGTGGCCTTCTGCTGAACCGAGTCAGTTCTGCTTATCCTCCCAAACAAGTCTGCGACCAGTCCAGATCACTTTCACCGACCCCGGAAGAGATGGATGGATTGGTGAACTATGAGCGCGAGATCGAACCTTCGACCTTATGTGCGACACAGAGCGACTCTGACCACTGCGCCGCATGCGCTTCAAAAAAAACTTTGATCTTAGCCAAAAGTCCGAGAAGCGATAAGGCTGATTATGGTGTATTCATTGATAGTTTGCGAAAGAGATCACCAAATGTTGGATTTTTGCAGGTAGAATATATCATGTCAGTTTAGGATAATACCAACAAGGCGAATATGAGTCAGAAAATAATAATTTCAGAGGTAAACACATATTATTGATGTCTTGACAAGAAAAAAATTTTACGGACCATCAAAATAAAGTCGTATATTGAGACCTCATGAGAAATGTAGTCGGTTTGAGAACGTGACGAATGAACGACTAATTAAATATTGAGCAATGGGCATCACGAGCAGACGAATCAGTGAAATATGCAATGTTTAAGCTTCGTAAGAAAAAAGATGATTGATCAAATCCAGTGTAGGGCTAATATAATTGTCAGAAATGACTTCACTCGCACATTCCCATGTCATATCTGCCACAACCTGGCCAGTTGTCGCAGCTTTTCACACACAAATTTCGCAATGATAGTGAATAAGTTGACTAACCCATGGATAGTTATTGATCTATCAAAACCTACTTACGGACATGGAGACAGTGCAAATTTGAAAGCCACAATGCTATGAAGACGGTCACTGTTTGGATATTTTGTAGGTAAGAAAACAATGACTCCGATTTCTGAATATCCTAAATTAATTGCTCATATTTTTGTGCGGGTCAAGATCCGGTTACCAACGATAGCTCTATTCCGCTAGTTTTGTTTATCTTTCAAGTTATATAAATGCCAAAGAAAAGAGAATAAGCATCACTATCAAGTCATATGTCTATTTTCGATCCATCCAATTAACTACTTGGTTTAATTTCTCTGTCTCTCTCTCCTAGTTTTTCGTCTTCGACGCACTTGGCACCATTCTCCAACACGTTGACATGATTCCAATGAGAAAAGAAAACCGACTCGTTTCTCATGCAAATCAAAAAATAAAGTGCAGCAGAAGATCGGGCGAAAAAATTCAAACAGAGAAGAAGTATCGTACTTTGCCAGCAGCATTACTGGAGTATTTTACCACTAGAATTTCTCGAGAAGTTATTAGAGATGAAAGAGCCCGGTGTTCATCACCCACAGTTATTAAATATTCGATTGCATACGAAGCATCCTAGAAGTGAAGCATATCTGCTCTACTAGTATGGCTTGTGATGGCCTATCGATGTAATAAGTTAGGCTTTTACTTTTCTCCCATACAAGTGTGGTATTAATTTGATGACCTTGAAAAGATGGACGGGGTGGAAGACGAACTGATCATTCAGCCACAATTCACTAATTAATCATAACGATCACTGCCATCACCCTTGAGGAGACTAGTCGCAAAGCAGTAAACCTCTCACTGCTCCACAACGATAAGGAATGACTTGATGTGATGGAAACTTAGGAACCCATTAGCACACCTATACCAGGATTTCAAGTTAAATTAAACTCGAACAGCACACACAAGTGCTAAACAGGTCAATGAAAAGAGAAGACAGTTTCTTTTTGCGTTTTTTCTCCGATAAATTAGGAAAATCCTAGATAAAATCGTTGAAAACGGGATTTATCCGAAGCGGTAATATAAGGTAAGAAGTTGATGTTCATACCTAACCAAAAGGATACCTATTTCGAACATTTATGACTTTATTAATTTACGTGAGTGATATAAAAACGATTTACAACCGGTTCACAACGATAAAAGTGACCTTGACGTTGAATTAGAGATTAGTTCTTCGATACAACTTCAAATGAAATGAGTAGACAACTTGTCAATTCGGTAATGTTGAAAAAAGACTTCGTTAAGTTGATTTTCGGTGTAAAAACACCTTGCGAAATCACTGTGAAAGGAGCGCGCTACTCTGTCTACCGCTGACCTTGTGTAACATCGAAGAGCCTATGTTTGTTTTGGCATCGAAACGTGGTATTTGAACAATTTACATAAATATTAGAGGTGAATACAGACACCTAAAGTTACGTAATAATAAACGGCTTGAGAAAACACAATTTTGGTACAATTTTTGAATAACGGAAATCCAGAAAAATTTAGACAAGCAGCAAATTAACTTAGATGGTGGGTATTCTCAGAAATAAAACAACAGCGTGAAAATATGAAATTCCGTTCCCAGCGATGAATGACAAAGGAGTCCAATCTAAGTTCACTATGCTTCTCCTTCTCACCACTAAATAATGTCCTCAAAGAAGCCGAAAATACGTCGACAAACGAGATTTTTTTCGATAAGAATTTCAAGACAATGACTTTGATGACAACAACGTGCAGGTTGATAGCGACAGTGCAGACCAGTCTATTAATTTAATGTGAGAAAAACCTCCCGCAAAATTAGACCGGAACCTTTGCGCACTTATTAAACCACAGCAATGCGCCTTGGTCGAGAGCCAATGAACAAACGGAACTGCTTTTTTTTAGGATTCGGGACTTTCCCTAACCATCAAGGAGTTTTCGTGTTCTCTTCAAATACGAAGATGGTTTCTATAACAATTAACTAACAAGCTTTGGATCAAGAGTGCAGTGTAGCGTTGGAAGAGTTCTTTGAACGTATGGCCGTTTATTCGATCACCTGCAGTGGGTTAACAATCCCCAGTCTTTCGGGTTGCGCAAATAATCAGTAGCAGTTCTGCATGCGAGAATAATAACATTTGACTCAATAGACTAATAGGCCGAAAGTCATTGTATACGCTAAATATGTTCAATCGTTTTGCTTCGATCGCAACAGCCTCCTTATCATAAAAACTAGCTGACAATTTGGATCCATAAAAATTCATACAGTAGAATGACATCCTTAAAGCACTACTTAAATTCTTTACTAACGGATTCACTTGCATTTTCGACACTATGAGAAACTATTGCTAATAAATTCAGTGTCGTAAAAAATCCACTTTCCCTATGACGCAGCATAAGCGATCAGGCGAACTGTCGTTCTATTAGTCGTAAGAGCTAAATCCTAATGTTTACCTTCTTACCAAACTCGTGTTTGCTTAGCAATCCAAAAGATATTGACTTATTAGGTCAAGTTTCAACCCAATCCATTCTATCTAATCACAGCATGATCTGCTTAGGCGTACTTTGAACTCAATTTTATGCGCAGCTAAGTGAGTACATGTTCAGTAATCAATAGTCAGTAAAGGCATGCAACTGGGTTGCTGAGATTCTCACTGCATGTATTTTATACGAAAAAATTCTTAGCTCTGAAGAAGCTATATTTTAGAGGCGAGATTTTCTGCCAATTAGTTGACGTTGTATGGAAATCTGTACACATGGTCGTAAAAAGACTAGAACGTTATGGACATTATGGTATCCGAAGTGGATTAATGAAAGCTGGTCTTTTAAGATACTAATCACCATACTATATGCCAGGTGTGATATACCGCCTACTGCAGGATGCGCTGCCAGTTAAGTAAATCATACCGGATAGGAATTAATTAGTGAGCTGTATTCGCATCTATATTCGCATCAGCTGTATTCGTATTTGCCGATATTTCACAGATTCCGATATGAAATTCACGCCAGCGGCCATGCTCGAATGAAAACAACACCATGGACGGCAATCGCGAGAAGACGATATGAATGGAGAGATGTGCGGGGCTTCGCACAATTCGTGACTACGAACCGTCCAAGTTTCCCAAGTAAGTATACATAGGAAAGCTAACATCATTGCTCTTATATAAAAGGGTACCGCCAAGCGTAAGACACCATTCCATCGGTGCTTCTCCCACTGGATTCGCTCTATTGCGAAAACGACCAGATGTGGAACATTGTGTCGGATTAAAGCGGATCAGATGAACGCGAAGGCGTCGAAGACGCTGTCCGTGGAAAGAGATCAAATACGCTATTATGGATCTTGATTTTATTTCTACTATACTTTATATGCCCGAGAGCAAAAAGCATTGATTACTTTTCTTCTCATAGCGTTGTTAGAGTTTAATCATGCCATAAAATGTATTACTTCAAATACTGCTTTCCAACTGAGTGAAGATGTAAGCTTATTGAGGGGTTTAAGGTGTGAAAATTTTCAAAACCATACTCAATTCTGAATGCATTCGTTTTCTCACGATTTTATTCTTATCCGTTTCTTTTAGAACAAAATCCATATTTAGGCAGAGCACCTTCTGCTCAATCAGCGTCTGCGCTAGCAAAGGCGAAACCGTTACCATTTTTTGAGCAATCCACTTGTATCAGCGGTAAACGCTCAATAGTAAAGTGGGCACACTTAGAACGGGCAAACCTAGGACAGGTTTTCGATTGAGAAATATTGCACTAAATTCAATGGTCAGTGCGCGGGGACTATGGATATTTTGACGAGTTTCAATGAAGCTCGATAGTAATTGGAGTTTGCACGAGTTTTCCAGGCATTACTATAGAAGCATATGTCAGCTCTATTGGCAGCCGGTGTGCGTTCTCATGCTGCTCAATTAACTCTACTTACTTAGGTTGAAACCGTTAACGGTTGGTTTCTGCCAGATAGATGCTTGCTGCGTAGAATGAGTGAAGACAAAACGGGTGTCAGTAGTGCAACGGGTTAGAGTACGCAGTCCGATTGGTGCCAAGTGCTGGTTTGAGTCCCGGTTGACGCAAAACTTTTGCATATCACTCTGAATCATTGGGTAGATATAAAGTCACACCATCGCTAAAAGCGGTAAAATACCGAGGATTTTTTCTTGATTCTACTTAATTTTTTCTTGGTACGTCATGACTTCTATTATCGATGATAACGAAGTGAATGATTCAATTTGTATATGGGAGGCCAACGGTAATTGATAGAATGTTGAAGTTATTGAATGACTAATAATTCATCGAATGGTGACGTGTTGCACATTTGTAAGAAGAATGATTGATAAATGAATGAATGGAAAAAATCAAGGACCAAATGGAAGGACTAATAAACAATCAAACTTTGAATCTCAAGAACGAAATGAACGATTAGTTGTATGGTTTATGAACGAAAGACTGTTGAAGAAATGTTTTAGTGAAAGGTTAGGCATAGAGACAAAAGCTAGATAAATCATGAATTATTCAAATACAAATCAGTGTTCTCATGATAAGAAAGATGACTTTATAAAACCGCAGCGTTTCGTGAATAATCTGACAGATTGTGAGTGGACAGAGGGAATAATAAGCCAACTAATATTAGGTCTTCTCATACATTTTGGAATTAGAGTAGTAAACATCAAATTTGTCATCCAGAAGTGATTAAAATTTCAAAGTATGCTTAATCAACCTGAACACATTTCTGCCATCTCTCAAGCAATAAATCACCGCTTTGCGCAGAATTTTCTGAGCTTTCTTTTGGTTCCGAATTTGTCCACACTTGCCGTAGCCGCTCATGGAAGCGTTTATCGCATCTTACTACTTTGAGAGCACGAATTAGGACGCGGTTCACAGACTGCCCTGAAGAACATCAACCGTGCAAAGGCTCGAAGATTTGTTGCAAGGTGAAGAGCGTTTTGGTTCTTGGCTGAGTGTCACCGTGATGCCATGAAGCGGTGATGAGGCAAGTATGGACAAATTTGGTACCAACAGAAAACTCAGAAAATTCTGCACAAAGCGCTATTGATTTGTTGCCTGAGAGATAACAGAAATGTGTTCAGGCCGACTTCACATACTTTGAATAGTGGTGTTGAGAAGCTTTAGGTACTTCTCGCTAATAAATTTGGTGAGTATCGCACTACTGCCAAAATTTATGAGAAATGAGCAAACAGAATTTAAGCTGAAGTGAATGAGAATAACTCGAAAAAGAATACCACATAAAGTTAGAACACACAACAATGGATAAATTCTTTTTTTTTTTGATAGAAATTAACCAACAAACCAGCTGTTTGCGCATTGCAATATATATTCGAATTATAGCAGATTGTTTGAAATTTGAAAAGAAATCTGTCAAAATTTTCAACATTATTGCAAGTAAAGTTGTTATGAAAAACACTCTGCATTTTCAGATTCTTAGATCACATATCCTTCATCATACATCTTTTTCATACGATTCGTTTCCTCGCGTTCATCGTCCAAAAAGTATTCATACATTTCGCGTGTTGTCTCAACTGTTGCCTGAGAATTTCATTTTCCGTATCAATGCTGTAGAACACTGGTCAAGACAAATTTCCTCGCAGTTTTCAAGATAGACAGGCGAAAGCGTCTCCAGGTATAGCAAGAGATCTTAGTGAAGGAGCTGAACTGCGAGACTAAAGTGAAAAATTAATCGGATAATTAATAGCACAACTTTGGAAGATTCTGGAGCTAGGTGTAGAAAAACTTTGTTCTGCCGTTCTACTGGTTTAGGTCTTTCATTTTCATTTTATATTGACAAATAATTCCACTAATAAACCTAGGTTCAAGCCTAAGTCTAAGCAGCCTAAGCCTAGACACAAGAGCATATAAACGCGCAGAGGAAATTCTAGAGTATCAGAGTCATAAGTTCAATCTAAATATTTCCAATATGAGGAAAGAACTTAAATTTAGTGACGAAGATCGCATGCCATTTGCGATTTTCGTCACTAAATTTAAGTTCTTCCCTCATATTGGAAATATTCACATTGAACTTATGACTCTGATAGAATTAGCCGATCAATCGATATTACAGCCACCCATACGCCTTAGACGACAAGAAATGCGCGCCAAGTGCGAAACAAATCGTTTTTTGGCCACTATAGAGCACTAAGAAATTTTTTTTCTCAAATAGGGTTTAGTATTGGGATCGTGGAGATTTGACTACCGACCGATCACTAAAAGTCTAAAGGAAAAGCTTCGTTCAGCGAAAAATGCCCGAGTGCGCAATACAACAGTATTCTTCCACAGCGCACTGTAAAGTCCTTTTTATATATCGATCACACCATTGAAATTCTCGAGATTTAAGCTATCGAATACTACTAAAACTCCGAAGAAATCCGGAATGCGTACTTTCCAAGGGGTTAAAGCAGGTGCGGATAACGAAAATGATCCTAACACTGTTTATCATGGTAAAGGGATAAGAACTATGCTCTCGATTCATTCACTGAAGGATATCTATCCCATGCATTTGACTTCATCATAAATCGTTATATATGCGTGAATGCACGTGTGGCCATTACATTGACTTTTGATGGCCTACCAATGCATCAGGTTGGTGCTGCTATAGTCTCAGAGAAGTTTGGTACCACTTCATTAACTCTGTAGGGATGGAAGGCTTGATGAGCCTTTGGCACGGGATCGAAATCGACCACGTGTGTATTAGAGCACCTTTAACACTGCGCAGCACACCCATTTTCATCATGAAGTAAACAAAAATTATAGTGAATAGACTAAGTGGGATAATGGGCAGATGAATAGATGAACAAACTAATAATGAATGCAAATAATGCTAAACTATAGATTCATAAACAAATCCAAATGTTTCTAAAGATTTTGAACCTGCCACAAATGAAATATTTCGGGCCGAATAGCAAGAAGGAGCTATCTGGGTGTGGGATGGAAATTGTCCGGCTTTGCGCTTGAGCGATGTATACCTTCGCTCATATATGCAGTCTCCTATTCATGCATATATGTGAGTGCGCTTATTCAAATACGAATTGCATTCTGTGGATCAATTCGATCAAAAGCATGTAGTCATACGACTAAAAAATGCAAAGAAGTCAATTGTATCAGCATAATGTCTGAGTTATAATATGATATTTGAGAGGAAGCGACAAGCTAACTGTGGCTACCATGTGACAAACAGTCATGTGGATCAAGTTCTTCACTTGAAAGCGCTGTACTCTTTGTGTTTACCTTCATTGAGTAAATCGCAATAGATTAGGAAACAAGTCTATAGACCAATGTTCACTGAATTTCGACGTAAATAACCTAGAATATCTTATGAAATGTCTTTTTCTTTACGTAAAACTTGCACGACGCCGATATTTCTCCCTTCAAAATCGATGCGCAATCCTTTGACGATTTCACTTTCCTCAAAGCCTAGATGTACTATCCCATGCCATATCTAATTAGTCGGTTATTTCGTGTATGTAATGAAAATTTCAATGCAAATTTGATTCAAAAGTCTACCCATGAATGGCAATAGATAACGCCGATATTCGGTGAACAAGAGCTTTACTGATAACTTCTTGAGTGAATTGGTGATTAATAGATATGTGGATAATATGATGATTCAAGTACATTTTAGTGTGAAGGGCAGCATATTATAGAGGGATTGCCTGATGAAACGGACTATAAATCGCTCTTTAGCCTATAGCGGAGAAGAGTGAATTTCATAGGCACCTTGGCTTATGATCTCACTTATCTAACATAGCTCTCTTTCAGTCCTGTTATTCATCAAAAAATGAATAGGATTAGGTACGTCTCTTATTTGAAAAAAACATACGTGCAGTCACAGATCACCCAAGTGACGTCTTCTGAATATGTAATATCACAACAACAAAGCACTTTCGGTAGTTATTATCGTCGGGTATGAGTAAATCCACTTTCAAAAAATTCAAGAGATGCAGCTTGAAAAAGGTTAAATCAAATGGCGGTGAATATGAGGAAAGTAGGATATGAAAAGGAACATAAGCAGGTGTATTCAGAGCTGAGTCGTTCTCAGATTCCAAAGAGTTGTCCTAAACTACAAGCAAATCTGATCATCCTCGTAGACGACGATTGTTGAACAATGATGCAAATAAAGCAGAGAAATAGTGAAACCCACATGACATGTGAAGGCGAGCCATGAGGCTTTTTGATTAAGTATTTCCTTCTTATTTTTGCCTAATTCACATCATAGATGTTCGCAATTTCACCGTTAGTGCTGTGTTTCCTTGAGAAGCCCGAACGGTGAACACTGGAGGTTGTTCATTTGTGATCACGGATGTCCATGTAAGAGATCAGCTCAATTTTTTATTCAAAAGCCTAGCCAGAAGTGAACTCAAAGAAGGAATCATAGCGACAAGAGAAAATTTAGTCATAAAATGCTGGACTGCCATATTAGTCAGAAATATTGATAAATACCTGCAGTGACCAAGTAGGAAATATATGAACTTGTTGAAACAGTGGGAAAAAATTGTCAGACTAGAAACATGGCGGTTATACGAAGAATGGTTTAAAACTCGCATGATATTCGAAATTTCTAGTGTTTTTGCCGCACTTTCCGCAGTGTTATGATCATTAATATATTCCTAAGAGAATTGAGGGTGGGCAAAAACACGGCCTCAGTCGGGAATCGAACCCGCGTTTCATCTTGCCGGGGACGTGTGCTCTACCATTACAGCACCGAAGTACATTTGCCTGACCACTCATTCTTCAATATCTCTATGTTAGCTATCAGCACCAACCTTTAACAGGTTTGGTCGGGCATGCGATTTCGCTTTATGAACCCAGTTGAGCTGACAGCCATTGTCATAACTAATATTCGAGACTTCTAGTATTTTTACTGCACTTTTGGCAGTGTTATGATCATTAATATATTCCGTATAATAGTTTGCAAAAATAAAATATTCAATGTCTATAGATTCTAGTATTCTTCAAACATTCTTTATACCGGAGGCCTGTGGCCCGAGTGGCTAGTGGGGCTCGGTGCGACCTACCCAAAACTCTACGGCCATTCATAACGAACGTCCCATGGAACGCCCCAGCCTGGCTATCCTCGAAATTGCAAGAAGATGTGTTTGATCAGTATTCTACGACATTCATGAAGAAGATAGTCTAACGATGAACAGAGGAGGCGATTGAATGCTAGAAACACTGAGATCCTTGCAGTGAAAAAATTGGGATACGAATCAAATCAATTCAATAAAGTAAATATCTCATACAATTTCCTAGGAAAAGCTTGGAGTGAAAATGCGGTTCTTAGCGCTTCTTTCGTCCAATTTTTTCCTATTTTGGCCTATCACACAGAATTCTTCGAATTTTTTCTTGTGACATCAGCTACTGCCCTAAGATTTCACTATTCCTTTTCAATGTCGCTGTGTCAAGAAGATTCTTTTTGGAATTTGATGAAAGTTGTGATCATGGAATTCCTATTCTTAATAGCTGGCTTTCGCAGCCTGTGTGGATTAGAAAGGAGTAGCATGGGAAGGATTAGTCAGTCCAATGGAAAATTTAGCAGACATGCATAGGCAGATGGTAATTCCAACGCACAGCTCACGCTTCACATATTCCTGTTTAGCAGAAATAAGTAACTGAAGTGTCACTCAGAGTTGGCCTCAGAAGTTTTCTTTGCAAACTATGCCGAATTTGAGCAAAAACGACTCGGTAAAACTTTTGTAATTTTGATAGCTCAGCATTTCTTCAATTATCCTGCTAATTTTTTTTCATGAAGAAATGTTCTTTCAAGGCGACATGGGAAATGAAGTCGTCAGTACAATTGGATAAGGTGGAAAACGCCGTGATGAGATTTTATCAAAATTAACGTATATTATATCAAATAATAATGTTTCAGTGGAAGTAGGATTTTGATACAGATTTGGATGTTACGTCAAATTAGAGAGAGATCTTAGAACGTAAGAAATGTTCGACAAACGACTGACTGACTGAATAGACTGTTAGATGGCGAATACGATGCTCTTGGATGTCATTTGTGGCTCATTCAACCGTAAATAGAACGGGTTTTGACAGCCTTCAAAAAAGCGGTCTACGTTGAAACAGTCGCTTGGTATAAAGGATAAAGGATAAAGCTTTCGGCGTTGATCAATCCCTTAGGGATGCGCCATGCATTCGACTTCAATTTCTAACTTCGTTTTGAGGTGATTGAATGCACATCTGGCCTTTACAATGACTCGCGGTGGCCTCCCGCTGAACTGAGTCAGTGCTGCTTATCCTCCCAGACAAGTCTGAGGCCTGTCCTGGTACCAGTTTACCGACCCCGGAAGGATGGATGGCTTGGTGAGCCATGAGCGCGAGATCGAACCAGTGACCTCGTGTGCGACGCAGGGCACCTCTAACCACTGCCCCACATGCGCTCTGTCGCTTGGTATATTCACTTGAAATCATTGAGAACCATTTTTTTATCGATGAAATGCAAAGAGCACCACAATTGAAGCTTTGGAAAAAAAAACATGAAGGGCATCGTCGACTTGCTAAGTCTGATTTTCAGGACGCGGAAGAAGGAGAGTTGTGTGGTGTGTCCAACGAAGGCCGAGATTCACTATTCTCTTCGGCAGGACCACTTCTTGCATTTTTCTCTGCTTTTTCTA
Organism: Parelaphostrongylus tenuis; assembly: GCA_019055375.1. Classification (NCBI taxonomy): domain Eukaryota; kingdom Metazoa; phylum Nematoda; class Chromadorea; order Rhabditida; family Metastrongylidae; genus Parelaphostrongylus; species Parelaphostrongylus tenuis. The sequence goes on along the minus strand of JAHQIW010000528.1, from coordinate 215,965 downwards.
TCCCTTAGCCATTTCTTGATAGAGTGTGATTCAAACAATAGGGTAATGCTTAGATGCTTAATAGCAAAGTAAAACCCTAATTAAAATAAATAATTGCCAAAGACTTGTAAAAGCATTTGCTCAAGTGAATCGCATTCACATGTCATGAGTGCTTCAATGTCTCACCCTAACCTTATTTTGTGACATATATACACATAAACATTTAGAGAGTGGCTGAAATAGAAATTTTAGTTAACCGTAATTTCTCTAAGTATCAAGGCCTATTGTCTGCAAGATCTCCACCACAAGCGGCCGCCAATCCGACAGGATCCTTGAAAGGTTTACGTCTTTGTAACCTGGATATATAGAACAATAGTAACTTCGTGAAGGCAGTAAATCTTGTAGCCCGTTGAGAGACCGCTAGAAGACGGCGCCAAGTCCAGCAACATGAATGAATATTCGCGCCAAATAGATAGAACGAATCGAAATGTCATCACACATTAGGAGGTAAGCAGTCTAGTGATTAACCAGATCGAGATTCATCACATGGAAATGGAATGAAGGTCAGTGGATAGCAGCGTTAAACGCAGTGATCACAAAGACTTATTATTTTTTAGCGGCTAATATGACAGCAGTAGGGGCTGGAATGGAATAGCTTTCAATCAGCAATTCGAATCGAGTTTCAGAACAAAAAGCGAAATGACCACTTTGAACACGCGCGATGACAATGGAATCATTCATTTCAAAGGGGTAGACTGGCAAAAGAAGGTACTCAAGATATGCTGTTCTAAGGTGCAGAATCCAAAGAAGAGAGTTGATCGATCCCGTTTGATTATGAAAGATTGATTTAGTAAGAATACAAAATTTTTCGAGTCCAAAAAAAGAAGAGGCCTGAATTTATTACTTAATTTCTAGTTAAAGGAACAAAGTGACAAATCGGCATGAGGATTTTGTATACGATATGCATAAGCGTTCTCGCGACTGTTACTGAAGCTCTCACTACAAGTGAAGACGGGTCACCAAGTATCCAAGTAAGTATTGTGAGTGTTTACACACATCAACGTACTTCAATACTATAGCTTACGATTAATGATTTATTAGATCTCAAATTCAAGTTTGGATCTACTTCGCAAAAGTTCATCTTCAAAAATTCCAATGCGACTTAGTCAGCAGAAGAGTCGTCCGCTTGTAAAAATTGGCTTATGACAGGAGATCAAGAAAGAAGTCATGGAATAGCTCTATACGAGTTATTCACAGAACAGTCACGCACTGTGTAAGAAAAGCTGCTGGATTGTTCCACTATACAAGAAACAGATCTGAACTACAGCCTCAATGGTGGGCAGAAAAGTCTTAGGATTTCTAGTCCAATAAATAAACTTCCAAATCCGATAGTTTAGAAAAATCATGACAGCGACCGTATTGCGATCAGTTTCAACATTCGAGTTTTCACCAAACAGATCGTATTTATGTACCGTACAGTGCAAGTAAACCTTACTTAAATATTGACAAGTATCTAAAGTTCTGCATTTCTTGGCCACAACTTAAGGATATTTTAAAGAAGGCGAAAATAAACGGTAGTGTGGTGTATGATACTCCAAGGCGTAGCGATATTTTACATCAGTTTTTTCAAGGGACTCCGAAGTGACTTTACAACCGACATTTCAAAATCCGTCTTCGAGTAGGTATAAAGAAACGTTGCACTTAGCACAACAATTACACCGGCTATTGAAAGACAGACTTGTTCTTAAATTTCTTAACCACCCATGGGGAATAAAACGCTACTAAAATCATTCAGAAAGACCTGTTTATGACAGATGATAATTCTGATCGAAATTTGTTATGATGACCAATTTCAAGTGAGCAACGTAAAAGAAGACGAGAATGACTGATTGAACTGAAAATGTCCTGATCTTGGTTCTCGATTCCATGTCTCAACTGAACGATGCTTTCCAAGCTCAACAACAATTTTCCATAGATTAGAGCTCATGATCTCAAACGAGAGAATATCAAGCCAACCACTGAACACTCTTTCAGTCTACTACATTTAACGTGAGAAAGTCATAGGCAATGAAACAACTACTCTTGTCATCACTTAAAGAGCTAATACCATATCAGAGACAAGGAGTATTTCAACCTTGACGTGCAGGGTTTCGAATTAAACACTTCCGTCTTGAAAGCTTGAAAAAGAGAACGACAACTCAAAGGTATACGATCGTCTCGAAACAAAGCAAATTATAAGCTAATAGAAGACTATCCTAACCAGCATGTGTTCATGGTGGAAAATTGTGAACGACTACAATGACATTGACAAGTTACCTGAAACGATAATTTGGGATTGCGACAACAACAGACGGCCTTAAGAAGATCAAATATAAGAAAAATTGTTAAAGATTTCCACTTTTTTGGAGATTCTAAAAGCTGATAAATGAGGGTAGTATCACGGGCCTTTACACAGCCATAGAAATGACGTTCTCACTTAGTACATAAAAATTTTTCGTGAGTGGTACAAAGGCGTTATTAGCAGGGTTTTATCATTTTACAACGATATACCATTGATGTAGAAGTAGCGTTCGACAATGTATATCATTCGTCGCAATTGATTAGAAGGACCCTCTCAGAACGTCATAAGAACATTTAATGAGACAACATGGAAGCGAGAATCGATGGTTTGCAGTTACAAAATCTTTGCCTTGCTGACGAATTCGCTTTTATAACACAAAGCATCAGTCAAGCAAAACGAATGACAGCCGAATTCAACAGTGCTTGTGGAGGGATCAATCTTTGATTAAGTTTCAGAAAAACGATGTTCATGGGAACGGATTCGTTACTTATGCCTCATTCACGCTCAACGAAACGAATGCCTCCAAATAATGTATGACTTAGACCCAGAGTTTTACAGAAGGAAGTGGGATGTTTGAAGGCGCTTAAGAACGTCAAAAGTTAACAAAGAGAACATAAAAGAGATTCTGATATCATCTTTCCGACTCTAGAATTCTATCTGCTAATATAAGCGTTAGAATCCTGATCGCCGGCGTAAGCAGGATGAACGATCACTCAGCACTAAACGACTAGTCAAAAGGTCGAAGAAAGGACCAACACTTAAATTATATTCGAGAGAAAGGATACGAGGCTCTGATTAAGGTTAACGATCACAATTCAAAGATGTCGCTGTACACGTCAGGCGATCGAGGATAAGGTGGACTAGACACGTATCAAAATGATAACGAAGTAATTAGTTATGCAAATTATTAGAAACACGGAGTTGGTTCGATCCCTTCTCCAACGCTTCCCTACAATCAGGTAGGAATGCTTTGATTCGGTTGCCTTCAAAGTGTCAAGGAGATCTGCTCAACCAGTATTCAACGACGATCATGAAGAAGACGAATTCCTCACGCAAGCCATGAATGACGAGACAAAGGGATGCTAGAATCTGGTATTCGCCAATAAACTGTGAAGACGCGTCGCACAGGAAGAAGAGGCTTTATTCACACTAAAAACCATCGAAATCTTATTAATAGTCTTGGCAGGATTACTGGCTGATCGCCAGCATCAGAATGTTGTCCTAGGCTATGTTATGTTTCAGAAGATCGATGAACATCGAGAAAAAAATTTCGTTCATAATTTCCGAGACTATGTATTATGCAAAAAAAAGGTGGAAGACTTTTTTTTCCAAAATTATTTTCATTTTCAGCTCGGCTGAGCCCAAAATATCAAGAAGAGTCGTCTCGATCAACATTTTACGACTTTCATTACAAAGACAATTTCTTGAAATAGCAGCCGAAAGAACATGCAAAGTGTTGAAGCCTTTTGTGGGTGATGAATGAGAGGAAACGAATTGCATGCAAGAGGTTCCAATATCTGCAAATTAGAGGTTTCGTGGAAGAAAAATGTAAAAATAATTGCATGGTCAACTATAATCCACGATTTTAGTGTTTTAAAGCAAGCGAATGCTTTAAGCCTTTTCAAGGTTGACATGTCAGTTGGCTTACGTACGTCTTGCTTATCAAACTCGAAAAGGCTCTTAGATTATACTGAATGTCTATATCGGGTTTTAGTTGCCTTCGGGAATGCCGTGAAAGAGAGAACGAGAAAAAATTTTTGTGATTTTGATTTCCTTGCCTGTTTGCCACCAACACCATTGCTAAATCGTTGATGAAAAAGGCCGAACGGCTTTACTACTCCTCTTTGGAAGTTTCCCCGTAAACGGGATCAGTCAACTTGTAGAATTTTGTAATGTCATTCACTAGAGGCTCTTGTTAATCGACACAAATTTAGAATGTACGCGTAAAAATCGAATTGCGAAATAATTTTAGTTCCAAGTCCATTTTTGAACAAAGGAGCAGATCAATCTCTGTAACGAAATATAGCAAATAAATAGTTGCATTTCATTCTAACAAATGTTCCATTCCGACTCATTAATAAGTGATGTTAGCAAGATGGAAAAAATTCAGTCCTTTCATAGATTCTGAGAGCATTACGGTAGTGCAAAGTAAACGATGCTGCAACATTGCTTCTGCACGTTGATTCATTATTTCTCAAATAAAATTTCTGAGTCTGAGAAACCTGAACCTTTCGTATCTGCGGTCCGACTGAAACAATCCCAAAACTCAATAAATGATTCATTTTTAGAAATTTGAAAGTTAAGTTAGTTAATGATTCTTCACGTTTTGGTAATAACGACATGAGAACGATTTAGAAATGGAATTATGCAAAATGTACTCACTAACGAGGTCTTTTAAGTATGGACGACATTAATAACAGAAAAGGAGAAACAAACGACTAAACATAGGAAGCACAACATCGCTCTGCTTATGCGGTAAAGAAGAAGAATAAAACGAAGATGCATTAGGATTTGAAAAAGAAACAGAGAGGGTAAGAAAAATTACATGACAATACGGCGCAAATAATTTGAGAGACCTAGTATAAAGATTGCATATTGTTTCCAGTGACTAAATTATTTATAAAAAAATAATGCATATAGTTTTCAGCCCAGTGATTCTTGCGCTCAGTTACCACAATAAGTTATAGTTTACGCAATTTCTATTTTAAGTTGTAAGTTTTTTTGATACCCTTCTAATTTTTCAACCCTAAATTTTCAGCAAAATTTCTTTCAAAATCATTTAGGCTCTAGAGAAAGGAGCTCGAAGGTCTTTAGTATTTTGTAGCAAACTTGGTTATATCGTCTTTGTAAACTTTACTACATACTTTAACTTTCATCCCTACTAAGATTCAGTTAAAACCAGAACGAATCCATCAGCGCTATCCAGTTTATCAACCCCAAAGTATTAAAAATGCCTGGTACATATTTTTGAGCCACGCATATCAGTGGTCTATCAAAGAGGGCTGACTTCTCGATACACGTGTTTCAAACTTGCGATCTCGTCAGTCGGGCACTTACCTTTTCTCGTCTTTTGCCAATCCTAGGTGGGTGCTTCAGTCCTCACACTAAGAGTTAGTGACGCGAACATTTTACACTCTATGTCTAGTGAAAATATCACCGAATACAGAGTGCTGTACACCGAATGTCTGAGTTCGGTGAAAATTTCACTGGACATAGAGTATAAAACGTTTGTCGTCGCTAACTCTAGTGCGGGGACTGGACACCCACACAGGTTTGGCAAAAGACGAGAAAGGGTAACTGCCTTACTGATGAGATCGCAAGATCGAAACATGTGTATCGGGCTCTATAAGTCTGCCCTCTTTGATAGACCACTGACATGCGTGGCTCAAAAATATTCACCAGGCATATTAAAAGTTAAGCTGTGGTCTTAAGAAAACACTTGAAACGACAGTATTAAAATATTTAGCGCGACCGACTTCAACAGGACAAGCCGTTAACGACTGGTTGCTGACAAATCAATTGTTTGCATGGCATAAAGAGCGGGACGATGATGAATTTAGCACTCTCCCTTAGAATGGGTGAAATGCGAGTTCGATTATCATTTGAGGTCCAAAGTTCCGGATAAGACTCTACATTATTGAATATTAAAGTAATATTATTATTTGTCGACCAAATTTTTGTATTTGCCTGATTTTACTACTTAAAAATCATAGACCATTTCGAATGGATTGCACCATTTCGAATGGAGTGCACTTTAAATCAGAGACAGTTTCCAGACATCAGATAAGCCGTAGTCGTGCTAGTTAGCGCTGCTGAGAGGTGCTGGACCCAACTTTGAGCAGATTGCTTGTCATAGCTTATCACTGGCTATACAATTGAAAGCATTCAAACTTTTTCGAAACAAACGGAAAAAAAACGAAAAAAAAAACAAAAAAAAAATCAAAACAAAGAAAAAAGCAAGGTCATGTGCTAAAAACTAAGTCATGCGAAAGTAAATTGGAAAAAGAGCAAAAGATATCATTACAGGTCTGAGTAAAGGGAGACGTTAGCAGGCGAGATTACGGTAGATATCATTGTTAGTTATCTTAACTGGCAAAGATTATAGCAAAATAAAGCTTTATATTTACTATTTAAACAGTATTCAACAATAAGTCTGGATATATACTGTATAAGTAACTGAGAAAACCTTAATCAGTTATTAATTTAGAGACTCCATAACTGATAATGAAAACGATAATGATGACAGAATGCCAGAATAATCAGGATTAACATTTTAGAAATGAGACTTCGAATGATTTAGGCTCTAGAATGTAATGAATGCATGACAAAAAATTCTAAGAATTTTGCTGATCACTTTGTAAGAGTTGATTGGTGTAGCGAAGAGAAAGAAACACATATGAATAATCTTTTGTCCTACGAGGGACCTTAATTTTGCTTACGTTGATCCACTGTACTGTTAGCAAAATGCAATTGCGAAGTAAAAAAGTTCAAAAAATAAGAATTAAAATAAGCTATAGTAAATGGAATGACTGACCGTAATATGACAGAGTGGTAATTGAAAGGCCATTATTTCAATGAATAATGACGAATGGAATTCGGCGTCGGCTGAAAATAAGCAGAATTTCTTTTCATAGATGGAGAAAAGCATAAATAGAAACTACTGAACGTAATAAACGAAGGTAAACGATTTGAAGTATGAAAGAAAAAGAAGATAAAAGTGATGATAGGAAAAAATAGGAAGAGAGCGATGAAAATGTATTTAAAATGGACGACTGTATGAACTCCGACCCACCTTGAGAGATTGCTTAACGTAAGAATAACAGTAAATGAGTAGAAAAAATCGAAAAAGAGGAGAACAAAGTAGAAAATCAAGAAAAGAAGAAAGACATAGATTGAAAGAACAGACTTTTGTAACTCCATCTATTAGAAATGTAGAAAAAAGTGGTTGCCGTTTATCAGCATTTGATTGTGCGTGACATGCATTCAACTCCTTTCGTCGTAAAAGTGAATGAAAGCAGATCTGCTCTCTACTAGTCTACCAATGTATTAAGTGTTTTAACCTCTCAGAAAAGTTTGGAATCGATTTATCACCCCGGAACGAAGAGGTTGGTAAACGCGGAAAGTCAGAAATCAATCCAGAGTTCATTACAGTGCACCTCTAACTTTGCTACACATGCCCTCTGACATACTAGTGAAAAACTGTTGTACACGAGAATGGCATTGAATAGTAATCAAAAGACTGAAAAGAGAGAAGTGAAGTGGAAAATCAAAAAGGTGAATTGGAGATATGAGTTTGAATAGCAGGCAATTGCATGAAATTCTCCCGCGTCCTATTTATAGATCTTTTCTAAGAAAGAAGAACCAAAAGAAGCAGCGAAAACGTGCTGAAAATATGACATGAATATTCAGAAAACTTGAGAAATAACGACGCTGGAATTCTCTGAATGTATATCAGGCTGACATTACAGATTATTGTTGAAAGTCATCGTTCTTTCATTTGATACTATTGCTATAGTATTTTCTTAAAAATCATTTGAGAAGAAAAATCTGGAAATAAATACTTTTGAGATAGATAAAAAATAATTATGTTTTTAAAGCAGATAAAAAATATTTATGTTTGATAATCGTCAATTTAGAATCGATAAGGCGAAAATTCACATAAAAACACAGAAAATACATACAAATTACTTAGTAGATAGCGAAACTTTCTTGAAACTTTGAACTCACTGAACAAATGCAGACCAAAGCATAAGCAATTGGAAAAATTGGTTCTAATACGGCACCACGAGCTTAGAAGAAAATGACGATGCCATTATATAGTGCGACGATTGGATTTATAAAAAAAATGGTAGTGAATAGATAACAGAAACTCTCTATGGTCATGTTCACAGTCATAGTTCAACAGATCAAAGTGTATTAGTCATGGTTCTCTTGAATTCTAACGCTATCAGTGATAACGACAAGCTCCTTTTATCAGTTATTTGAATTTAGGCCACTCAGAGAATATCAAGAGCTTATCATTTATCACCATAGAATTATATGTCAAGTAAACTCCGTTAACTCATTAATGCAACAGTCAGAGATGGTTGATTAATAAGAACTGGAAAATACTCTTAATCTTTGCATTAAATTAGACGAATGGAGCACAGAGGCAAGAAATGACCCGAAGCACATTAAGGACTCTTGGTTGAATCCCGCTCACCGAGCAATTCTTCTCGGTTTTTTTGAGATTACAAATTGGTCTGTCTTATTTAGGAGAATAACAGCATTGGTTTGATACAGCAGTTTTTTTTAGCGAGAATCAGCAGCAAGTTCATCTTATGATGTATAGAGTTTTTAGAAATGTGATAGGCTGTACCAATCACCAAAAAGTCAACAGAATGTGCTAAATGCCATAATTGTTCAAGGAGATGAAAATATTTCGCAAAATACTTCACAGATTTTTAGGTTCTATTATTACTGTCAACTATAAATGAGAGTATTTGGCATTGAATTTCATAATTTACCGTCAAATCAAAATTTTATTTGGAAAGAGACATATATCGGCGAGTGCTCGGATTGCGTAAGAGAAGAAAGAAAAAAAGCACGGCCGCCTCTTTCGTTTCTTTTGCATTCTATCGAAAAGAGCTAATAGCACCTGGTATGGAAAGCCGGAGCGCATGAAAGATTTTCAGCTGCTCACTCGTTTGCAAAATTTGCAAAAGAGGTCTGTTTTATATTTCGGAATTTCAATTGAAGTTCCGGCCAAAAAGATTAATAGAAGTGAGCGCGAGTAGGATGAAAAAATTTATGTTCTCACAATGTGATTTTTTCCGCCTGAAAGATAGAACGAAAATGTGAAACGTTCTTGGATTGATCAGCCTAATGACGATGTATTATGTACTCAACTCCTTTTGTAATATCGTCGATATGAGTGAGTGTAAATCTGGGCTATGCAATGCCTGAAGTTCCATACTAGTCTATTAAGTCACTGCTCTTACTTTCTTAAACTGACAAAAATCCCTGCAAATCATGTTACAAATTCATTGAGCAATCTTCTCGAATCCAGTGAAATACGGAACTTAGAAGGGTTGTGGAAAACACTTCAGTGTCACTGGATACTCTAACGTGCCAATAATCATAATTATCTGATAATCAGAACACGTCTGACATTGAGTCAATCGCTTGCAGAAAAAATCTTTAAAAACGGATGGTGAGCGTTTATAAAAAAGCTCCTGGGTTCAAAAAAATCGTTAAAAGTAGTTCTACGATTAGATTACGCTATTAAGTGATAAGCTCAAAGGACAAAATTCTCCCTACTAACTAAGCGTCTCGATTTTCCCCAGCGATTTGATAGTAATGCTAGCCAGAAGTATAACCGACTATTCATCAAACTGGTGCTGTTATGTAATCTTCCATCTTCTTGATGAGCAAAAAACGAGCTTGTACTTCTTAAGACGACTTAGTGTAACAGTTGCTGGCGATTTGGTGGTTTTGTCTATTTTAAAATAGCGAGAGTGATATCTCGTTGAAAATGATAAAACACCACCGTCATGCCCACTGATAGAAGGCACTAAGCTACCGCGTAGCTTCAGTCCCTATTGATTACTGTAAATGCAATATATTATGGAACAAAAATTGGTTCTGGAAAAGACCACTTGAAATATGCGAGATTATTAACAGGAAATTCCTTCTCCGATCCTTTATTTGATCCTCTCATGCCGGTAACAATGACGTTGTGGTAATGGCTTGCAGATACTTTCTAGTCCTGACTTACGGTCTCGGGATTTCTGTTAAGAAGTTGTGTTCACTTTATAAGAGCAGGTGTAACGCAGTTGTTAGAGGTGTCCTGCAGTAACTCGAAGCGGGTGGCTAGCTTAAGTCTCCTTCTAGAATTTACCAAGTCTTCCACACTATTTTCTGTTCAGTATGTTCTGATAAAAAGTTTACTAACAAGGTTAAATCTATTAGTAAACTACAGCTGAAATGTCATGTAAGAAACTTCAGGAGTCACTGCTACCGCAAAGAATCAATGCCAGACCAATCTAGGAATTTTTTTGCTTCTCTTCAAAAAATATCTTGAATGATGGCAATTACGCCAGTTAATCGCACACACAAATCGGTGGCAAGCTAACTGCTTTTACTTCATTTCGAGTGTTTTTATTAAGACCACGCTCAAATTTCGATAGATTCTTTCATTATTGTTTGAATCAATACGTCATGTGGTCTAGTAATGAGCTCTTGTACAGCCCGATACACGTCTCTCCACCTTACAGTCTCGTCAGTGGGCCAGAACCTGTCGTCTTTCAATGTTTTTAACTAATTCTCTCAGGAGCCCTACTCTCCCTACAGAGAGGTATCTAAGATAAACTATTTACTTTGTAAGTCAAGTGAAATTATTACCGAACTTACAATTACAGCACAACCGAACACATAACATGTTGGCTCAAACAATAATGAAGAGATCTAATGAAAATTAAGCGTGGTCTTGATAAAACACTCGGAATAAGGGTATAATATTATGAAAAATACCAGCCAAAGAGCTATCGAGTGCGCAATACTGTAAGTTCGGCGATAATTTCACTTGACTTAATGTTAAAACGTTCGTCTTCGACACAAGGGAGAGTAGGGCTCCCGAGAGGATTGGCTAAAAACATTGAAAGACGACGGGTTCTGTCAGACCAACGACACTGTAAGGTCGAAACACGTGTATCGGGCTGTACAAGAGTTCATTACCAGACCCCATGACATATTGGCTCAAATAATATGGTACTAGGTGAAGGGTACTGTGTGAAACAAAAAAGAGAGAAAAAGCCATTACGCCTATTTTGGATGCTAATGCATCTCTGATTTACATTCACTGAGAACATTATGAGAATTTTCGCTATTGCGAAAGAATGCAAGTAACTGTAAAATGAATGAGTAACCAACTCAGAGCGAACACACTAGAACCAACTCTTCGAGGAACTGTGTTGGTTTTTCAATAGACGCATAACAGTCATTGCAAGAAGAATAAAGAAGAAAGACGCGCAACGACGATCTCTATTCAATAGGAACGAGACTTCTATTGGAGAGAATTCTACAGCCTCATTTCTTTTTCCTACGACGTTTTTTTTGCAACACTAACGGAGTTGCATAAAACCTCTTCTAGGTCATGTAAAGTAGATTAGTAGATGATTTCTATACTGGTTGAGGCTGTTGAACGAGTTTGATAGAGGAATTTCTTTAAAATGCCGACTACTGCAGGATGGAATGTCTAGTGAAGAATAAAATATAATTATCAACGGACAAACAATATCATCAACAACCATCCTGTACGTAAGAACAACGTCAAGTGAGGTTCTTCAATTGAGATGGGCCCACTAAAAAAGCTTCCATTCGATCTACAGCGGTGATGAAGACCACAACATGGGCGAACGACTGTGGGCAATCGACTGGCGCCCTCGGACTCTGAGAAAGGCAAGACGCGGAAATTTTAGCCGAATAAAGAAATTTATTCACGACTTCGTGTCATAGGCTTGAAAGCAAAAAACGTGATTGAGTGACAAGCCAGAGCTTAAGAAAAATCGGTTTACAATATAATGACTGATATTTTACACTCCACGAGGATCAGTTCAAATCAGCAACAACAACCCGCTTCACCTCTTTTGTTGATGTTTAGTGGGCAGTTCGAGTGACCGTCAACTAAGGCCACACTGAAAACCTGGATCAGCGGTGTCCTATCACATAATACACACTGAGAGGCATTATTTCTTGTTAAATTCATTCATGAGAGGAATCCTGCCATATTACTCAAACTGTTGTTCACTGGCTGTTAGTAATATTTTGACTTCCGCACTATCTGTTTCTAAGAGCCTTAGTGAATTGGACAGTTCCTCATTATCGATAACACCACATAACGAATCGTGGATGTAATAAAGTATTTACCAGAACAGATGCTCTTCGTCTTTTTCAGCAATTTTTCCACTGCCTTAATAATTGCACTGTCCGCCCTCATTCTCGTATTTGTTTGTGGAAAGGAACAAAAATAAATCTAGTGAGATATTCATGCTAAGCCAAATCCAACCCCTTTCATCACGATGACGAAGAGCTTGCGCAGTGGCATGTCTCTAGCTCTAGAGTTCTTGGGCAAGCGAAGTAGGATTACCGCACGCTAAGTAAGAACATAGTGGTCGACAGAGGTTTCTATGCATATCCAGTGATATGGAGAGATTGCAAAATCCCTGCGTCAGGACGGTACTTGGACCGACATCCCACTCTATCCGCGAGCGCGTCTTCTAACCCTTTGCACTACTGACGCCCGTTTCGCCACCACTCTCTCTACGTTACAACGGATCTATGTGTCAGCAACCAACCTTCAGCGGTAGGCTCATGTAGTCGGCATCGATACTGATCCCAGTTACTGAACTCAGGTTCCGGTGACTATTCTTGCCTAAGACTGATGCAAATGATATACTGGAATTCGCCTGTTCAGCACTCTACAAGTTTTCAATTACTGTACATTAGTTGAAGAGGGACTTCTAGAGGAAGAGTTATGGAATATACAAAACATCAATTCAATACAGCTTGTGCGTACAGTCATATGAGGTGGGTTTCATGTTTTCACACAAGCATACAAACGAATCAACTTGTCATGGATTTGAACTAATGGTTAAACAACCAGTGGATATTAAAGTATTATATCTCATCCAAGACTATCTACCCTGGATATGGAGTGCACTGAGCCTTAATGAAAATCACATGATTGTGAGTATTTCTTGTTGAATATGATGATTTTTAGAGGAGCTGTGAGGTTTGTCAGACTCGAATGAGTGCTATACTTTAGTGCGGCTCTGAAAAACTATCCTCTTTATGATATTTTACGCCAGAGCAATTTTCAAAAAGAATATTTTGGATTTCTATAAATGATAGGTGGCATTGATATATCAGTGAGATGACTAACATGCTCAAAATTTCTTTTTCCTACTCATTGTCACAATGAATTAATTTCGTCTCTAATTACACTACTGCTTCATTACTTTATAATAATTTGTTACGGATTTTCAATTTATCTAAAAACTTACAAAATTTCTCAACGTGACCATACGAAGTTCCATTAGAAAAGCTTTTTGTGTAAACTGAGTCTCAGGAAAGCTCAATAAGGTTTTTTTATTTTAATCTGTTAAACGTTTCAGATTAAAAATGAAGGATAGGTGTTAAAAATTATGACAATTTTGATGGAAATGAAACCATGAAGGGCTATTTTGGCCAACCTTGGCGCATCAATGTTACTGAGTTTATTGGTAGTCAATAGTTTTTTTTTCTGAATATATGCGTCAACTCAATGGCATTGATGATATCATCACTAACCATGACGGGTGACTATGCTTATCAAATTTATATTATGTATCACTTTGTCTAGCCGATTAATTTTACACAAGTAGGTTTACTCAGTAAAAAAGTGATTCTTGTGGCTTCAAATCGCACGGAATATATAGGCTACTATAGAAACTATGATGGATTACTATGATAGGAGGAACGGAATTTTTTCGAAACCGCCACTCGATGAATAACGGAAAGCAGTCATCTCGTGATACACCTTGTTTGTCCTGGGACATAACGGATCATGTTCATGTGAGGGGCGACAAGTCGATGCGTTATGATGCCGACGGATGTGTTTACACAAATGAGTGCCTTTTACGTAAACCTGAACCAGTCACGCTTTTCCGTCCGAGTAGCCGATGTTTTCGAAGAATAAGCGTCACGTCTTCGCAACCAAATGAGCCTACTCTTTCCGCTCCATAAAATTATTCATATTAGAATTTATGTTCATTTATGCGTAATCAACACGCTGGCGAAAAGCCATTATGAGATGACTAAGAGATACATAGGAGACGGTTTGGAATTTCCATCACCAAATATGCTCCACAATACAATTGAAGAGTCCGACAAGCTACAGTGGGATACTAACAATCACCATCACGGAGCTATTTGATAACCTTCCACTGCTATGAAGGTGGTCTCTCAGGAGAGAAGACCTTAGTGAGATTAATCGCAGTTGATCAAAGTCTTTGCTCAAGAAGTATATCTTAGCAAAACCTAGCCAGTAACTGGGGTACGCGACAATGACAAAAGAGCGGATCATTAGTACCCTCTTGAGTTCAGACGGTCAATTAAAGCACTAATAATAAAAAGTGGTTCTCTCCTTCAATACTCATTAGATTGGTTAGCAAAGTGATAATGTCATGAGGGACATCATATGTACATGCTAAGCAACTTGTGTAAGCTATAGGGTGTGGACAATATGTCCCACTGGGATGACAAGACTCGAAAAATTGGATTTTCCATAGTCGCTTTATTTATAACAGGGAAAAGTCGGGTATAGTCGTAGGCGAATAAGAAAGTAGTAAGAGAGACTAAATGGAGTGAGATAGCGTAGCAGACTGGTTAATCAACTGAATAGTTTAGAGATCCGGTTTACAGTGTAGTTAAAAAATTAGACCAGCCACGACTGTAGTGAATAAGGTACTATTTACGTGGAGGATTTGTAGTGAATATAGAGAACGACTTCAATGACAAAAATGCTAGAACAAAGGGAATAGGAACTTTCTTTGTTATAACAACCCTGATGTCCAATTTTCTACTAGACTCGTCATTATTCATAAACTCCATTTCCGATAATTTTCCGTTTCCAATACAGTTGAAATCTGGTTTAACCAATTACATTACAATCAGCCTGAGAATCTTTCAAGGTTTTTGTGGGTACTGTGTACTGCTGGAAGTTCATCAATATGTCCAGCTGCAAATATACCGAGAGGCAAGCCGCTAAATTCCAAGGTGATATGCTGTCGAACAAGGAACTTCCTTTTCAAATTAATAACAGCCGATGACTGCCTACGACGGGGAGCTGTCATAGGTCAATCTAAAGACTGTATTAAAATAAAAACTCTCGTTTAATCAATACTAGTTTATTGGTGATTACGAAGGATTCAACTGTTACTGTTACTGTTTTTGGCAGTTTTAATACCAACGTGTAGCTTGCCAGGCTCTAAACGTGGGGGGCTGGGTACTCACGAGTAGCTTGCCAGTCTCTTCTCGGAGGAGCGGGAGGAGCTTATTTGTTGGAGGCGACTCCTAACCGCCTCCCATGTACTTCCCAGCCGCTTGATTGCAGGCTTTGGCCGACTTGACTCGTAGAAATAGGGTTTTGTCAAGTCGGCACTGCAGAAGCAGGGAGCTCGCTCCCTGAATCCACCTGCGTCTCTGGGAAGCACACAGTCGCTTTTGGTTCGCGTGTTTATTCCCCTATCCACCACCTGGGGACGCGCCACGTGCCCTCGCGACTAACCGGGGGCGGGATCCCTCAAAGAGGGAGGTCACAAAGAGACGCTTGTCTCCGCAGACACTCGAGCTGATACGTCAACGTGGAATCGCACGAGCCGCAGGCAACCGAAACCTTACGTCCGAACTTGCGAAACGATGCAGAGAAGCGATAAAAGAAGACCTTAAAGGGAGAAGAGCAGCAGTTATGGCAGAAGCTGCAGAAGCTGGGAAGAGCATTCCGCAAAGCCCAGCGAGGCTTCGCCAACTATAAGACCAAGATAATTGCACTCCGATACCCTGACGGGACACTTACAGCTTCCAGAAGGGCTATGGAGAAAATCATCCACCAGTACTACTCGGATCTCTTCGCTAGCCATGTTCTCTTACCGTCATATAAATTGAAAGAGGACGAATATGTCGTTCCACCGGTCCTTCCTTCCGAAATCCGGCATGCTATATCGTCGGTGAAAAACAGAACAACACCCGGTCCAGACAGGATTAGACCAGAACACCTGAAGAACATGCCGCCAGTTCTCATCAACACCCTGGCTCGGCTCTTCACTCGCTACCTGTCAGAATGCAAGGTTCCTATTCAATGGAAAACCAGCAAGACCGTATTGTTGTTCAAAAAGGGAGACCTTCACGACATAGGCAATTATCGCCCAATCTGCTTGCTGTCCGTTGTCTATAAACTCTTTACTCGAGTCATCCTGAACAGGATTGACAGAACACTGGACGAAGGACAGCCATGCGAACAAGCAGGGTCAGAAAAGGATTTAGTACCATGGACCACATCCACACGATCACAAGACTCATTGAAGTTTCGCGAGAGTACAAACAACCACTCTGTCTCACTTTTATCGATCTGAAAAAAGCCTTTGATTCAGTGGAAACAGAAGCGGTTATAGAGGCTCTGGATAACCAGGGCGTCCCTACTCGGTACATAATGATCCTTCGTGAGCTTTATAAAGATTTCACGACCAGAATATCTCCATTCTACAACAATATCACCATTGACGTAAGAAGAGGGGTTCGACAAGGCGATACAATATCGCCAAAACTATTCACTGCCACCCTACAAAACGTCATGCGAACATTAGAATGGGACGAAATGGGAGTGAAAATTGACGGTCGACAATTAAACCATCTTCGCTTGCTGACGATATCGTTCTCATAACACCAAACATCAGCCAAGCGGAACGAATGTTGACTGATTTCGATAACGCCTGTGGAAAGATCGGTCTTCAACTGAATCTAACGAAAACAATGTTCATGAGGAACGGATGGGTTTCTAATGCCCCATTCACGCTCAACGGAACGACAATTTCCGAATGCTCCAGTTACATCTATCTAGGTCGTGAAATCAACATGATGAACGACCTAGCCCCAGAGTTGAGCAGGAGGAAACGAGCGGCTTGGGGAACGTTTAAGAGCATCGAAGATGTAGTGAAGAGGACAAAGAACATCCGACTCCGTGCCCACCTTTTCGACTCGACAATTATCCCTGCCCTAACGTATGCAGCAGAAACCTGGTCGCTACGTAAGCAGGATGAAAGATCACTTGCCGTTATCGAACGCGCAGTCGAAAGGCGATGCTAGGAGTATCTCGTATTTCGCAAATGAGACAAAGGATCCGAACTTCCGACCTACGTCAACGATCGAAAATCAGAGACGCCGTTCTACACGCCAGGATATCGAAAATAAGGTGGGCCGGACACGTGATGCGCTTCAACGACAACCGATGGACGAGAGCCGTTACCGACTGGATTCCTCGGGACGTCAAGCGCTCTAAAGGAAGACCACTGACCCGTTGGTCCGATTTCTTCACGAAAGCGATGGAAGAAAGATATGATGCTCAGCGAATTCCTAGAGCAAGGAGGACCCACTGGGCTACTCTTGCACGCGATAGGGAAAAATGGAAGAGTTGCTGGTACCCGCTCGAGTCACTCGACGATCAACGGGACGACAGGTGATACAGGTGATACGAAGGATTCACGGTATATAAAATTTGTGACTCAAATGTTAGGTGAAAAACTGCTTTCACATGAGTCCTCACCAAATTATCTACATTGCGCAGTAACAAAATTCTTATCAAGCACCACTTCAAATAGCACGGAAATTGACAAATGGAGAATTCTTGCGAGACAACCAGATACAAAATGCGATGTTTAATTAAACACATTGAACGGCTCATAATCAAACTGAATTGGAGATGGAGAGGCACTAACTTTGTTTGGACAATAGTGATTTCAACAACAACAGTTCCAATAGGAAAATATATTTTTGAGACACATATTTAGAATGCTGCACAGTGTAATCTGTAGGAGAATGCAGTGACGTGATTCGTAACGAGATCGCAAGCACAAAAAGAGGTCGCTAATAGCGCGCAATAAATTGAAGCAGGAAGCAAAAACATGTATCCATTCCATAACTGACAGCTATCATCGTAAAGAGTTCAGTGAGGCGTGCCATTTATGCCAACAATGCATGTGCTTCTGAACTCCTTCTCAACCAGTGAAACTTCACCAATCTTGCAAAATTATAAGTCGATTATGAAAAAGCAACATTCAAATGTCTGAGCTCACCGTTCACAAAAGACTGCTAAGTCAAATGAATCCAGCAACTATACACTCATCTTTGTCTTTCGCAAATTACCGATGATTTTCGATGATTGAAATAATCGAAATGTTGAAAGTCTGTACAAGGCACTTCTCTCTCACTTCAAGAGCGTACAAATCTCCCTTATTATCACTTTTATTTTACGTGACACGACATCACAAGTACCACACCGTTGAGATCCCAAACTCGCATTCGAATCGCTTTTCACCACCATTCGCTCAGGTCTTGTAAGTCTACCAATGATTTCGGAACATGAGGATTTTGATGATATTTATGGATTCTGGTCACTTGAAGTTTGGCATAGCCATGTTACAGCGTTTGCAAGTAGATGGGATGGTGTAAATTTAGTCAAGGGAAGACTGGCACCAATTTTCTGACCACAGAAGAAAGGTCGGCATGTGGACACGGCGTGAGATTGAACTAAATGCTTTCTCGTAATACAAGGCACCATTGCCATTTCACCTCGTTTCTCGGATGCGCGTATACACTCTCAATCAATACTTGAATCTTCAAACAGTTCACTAGATTATTGGTTAACATAGGAATAGACAAGTATCAACACTCGTCAACACAAGATGCTTTGAAAGCACCACCTTGTCTATGAAAAGTGAAAAAGACCAATTCACAGGCTCCACAAGTCTATCCTTCCACCGGAATGGATCAACTGAACTTGCTTAGTGCCGTATTGTGTTGTTCGTTGACAGATGTGAGAATGATCATCAAAAGATAACTGATAAACGCAACAACACATCATTTCGGCAACAAGCGAGAAATCGCTGTCAACAGATCATCAACTTTGCAATTTTGCAGATAAAGAGAGAAACGTTCTATCCAGCAATGCACAAATGCCCCCTCCCCCCTTCCCAGTGAAAGATTTTCATCATTGACTGTTGTCAAAATTTTAAAAAACTGTGACATGATTCTAATCTGCACATAAAATCATCTACCTTTGATTAGCCGAATTCATTCATATTTTATGGTCTTTTTCCATTTTCTAAACTTTATTATCACAAACAGAATCGTCTTTCATTTTCAACACTCTTCTACTGCAATCACAAAGAAAACGAACTTTTCAACCAGCAGCCGAAACAGCGCGCAAAATGCTTCAAAAGCTTTGTGCAGGATGATTGATACCAAACGATTGGGTTCGAAAGAGCTAGGATTTACACAAAATATTTGTCATGGATGGAGTTAGCAATTTTGAAATAGCCTAAATTTTCTGAGAAAGAGCCCTTCTCTTGAAAGCGCTGAATTACATTTTTTTTAAATTCCAGGCAATTCCCTTTTCAAGAAGGCATTCAGAAAGTAGTATATTATCAAAGGCAAAAACCATATAATGTGTCATTGTCTAGACTCAGCTTATCTCATCTGCCTTTCTATAATTTCTTCTTAATTTTTTTATACATGCTCCCTTGCACATTACGACTTAGTGAAATTTTATAAAGCAGATTGAAAGATTCTGTTAACATTGAAAAGGTTCCCACACCTATAGGAGATCTGATACGTTATGTTACGCTGACACTGGATAGAAAGGCAGGTTTTCAAGAAGGAACTCAATAATAATCAATTCAACCCTTTGAGGACAGCCTTTTGATATGCAGCGCGCGCGATTTCGGAAAAGGCGCATGATTTTTGTTATTAAATTGGTGTTTTCCTCCGTTGCAAAAAAACTTCTATTTTTTCTCTCATTACTTTGGTGTCCCATGTTCTTATGCACATTCTCCCATGTTTCTGGCCAATATTCAATTCTTTTGTGTGAAGACGCTGGCAACGGCTACACTAAAGTCTAGCCTGTCGACAGTCTAGACATAGGAAAACCAGCGAATATGGAAATGTCGCATAAGCGCGAGAGAAATCTAGAAAAATATATATTAGGTGCAGGTAATGCAATTGTTTAGACTGTTAAATTACTGCTCATAGAAAATGTGATTTATGGTTGTTGACTGGTAGAGATGTATTAGGACTTTTATTGGTCGATCTTGATTGCGCAAAATGTGAACAGTATAATCTGACAATGTATTTTGAGCTTTTCATGAGTTCTATTATGGGCACCTATATGCATAATAGTGCAAGACACGTGCTTCGGCCTTTCAGTCTCGTCAGCTGCAGGGTGCCTTTACGTAGTTCAGTTCCTCGGGTATCTACCCCTACATAGAGAAACCGACGGCGAACTTCTTACACTCGGTGAACGGGGAAACAATCCGAAACAAGCCAATACATCATGCAGTCAATAATCAATGACATTCGGTGCTTTGAGAGAGCGCCATGGTGATTGTCCATCGTATATCTTGTGTAAAAAGTTCGTCGTCGATTATTCTATATAAAGGTAGATTCCCCGAGGAACCAACTGAGCGAAAAAGCACCGAGCATTTGACGAGGCTGTAGGGCTGAAATACGTCTCTTGTACTGTATAAGTGTCCATATCAGACTTCATGAAAGGTTTAAAATAGTTTACCAAATTATATTGTTCTTGAACGAGGTCTCAGAATAGTCGACTACAAAGTATGACAAATTTTGAACAACTGATAAAAAAAAATCTCGGAAAAATTCTGTAACATCGGTAAAACTTCACGAGGATATGGGTGATAAATAGGAATTTCCTTCAAAGAAGTAATTTTTCATATGATGAATGTGCGATCTTTCTACCCTTTCTTCAGCTAAATGCTACATGCTCTATACAAGTTTCTTCTGAAAATCGCTGAAATGTAGAATGTGACTTCTCGAGATCATTCTTGCATGAGAAGGTATAAAAATGAACAATGAGGGATGAAAGTATGCTCTTTTTGCGAGTAATTAGTTTTCCTAATGGAAAATGCTGTTTTCAAAAGGGTTATGAGTGTTTTCTTCCATTGAAAATAGTTTTCTGAGTTTCTCTGACGATGATTTGCCTTTTGTAACAATTAAACAGCCCTAAACTCCAAACTTTACTACATAAAAATAGCAAGAAATCAACTATGCAGCTCGAGACACTGGTTGATTACTTTAGAGGGCGTAACCTAAATTTCTCTTAGTTGGCACGGTCCATTAAGGAAGCCCTCTTGAATACCAAGTTTTAGCGTACAACCTGTCGTTTCCTTAGCTATCAAATAACTTCTATAAGCTTGATGAAAAGCTAAATAAGCACGAGAGTAAGGTATACATTGTACACCAAAAGCGAAACGCAACTTTATGTTCGTTGCTAAAGCGCACTGAAAGGGTTTGTATTAGCCAAATAAATACCAGACTATCTACTCTCGAGCACTACTCAAAGTGTAATAAAAAAGCTTTGCCCGACGAAAAAGACAAGCAAACACCAGTGCTGTAGTGCAGAAAACTCCGTCTGCAAGGATAAGTTGGATGAATTATATTAGTCTTTATAACAGCTAAGTAGCAGCAAGTATTTATAACTATTATAGTTCCTTTGACAATTTCCAGTACAGACTTTTACTCTCGATGTTGATCAATTTCACTGTTTTTTTTAAGAGCTAACACGAGATTTTTACAGTGCACTGCCGAAGCGTTAGCTGTTTCAAGTAAATATTACTTTAACAACGTCGGGTTTGTTCATCAAAAAGAATGAATTATTAAGCTATTTTTGAAAAGTTCACCTTTTCATCAGTTATCAGTGTTTACTTAGTGTAAAAGTTCTAATGTGACAAGTGTGACTAGCATGTGCCAACACTTCATTGGCCGTCAGCACAAGCACGACCCTGGTTTGACCCATTCAGACCAACTAGGAAATGCATCTCAGAGGTCAAGAGATCGGCGTCATAATTGTCTGAGGACTGCCTTTGGAACGGAGGGCTGATGACTGCTGCGGAGAGGATATTGGAAACACCTGAGCACGGTTATCATTCCAAGTAACATACTATGATGCCCTCTAATGTAAAAATAATATCTGGCCTCAGGAGGGATAAAATCGTTGTTGAAAGAACACTGAATGGAGATTCATATCTGACAAGTGAGAGAGAGTGAGTTTCGACTGGCAAAGGTCACAGTTACTCCTATATGGATCAATGTCCCAAATAAGTGGACAGCTAATGGGCGAAGAGCCGTCATCAGTTGGAATCCTCTGAGACGTTTATAGCTCACTACTAAGAACATTCATCTTACGTGTGAAACTCATTTCTGAAGATTCAAGGATGGAATATGATGAGCGCTGAGTTCAAGGAGCGAGAAGAAACCATTTATCTTTTTTGTACAAGTAAGAGACTAATGAAGACTTTAAGAACACCCTTTAGTCATTAAAAGCTGAAAGCACTAACAGGCTGAGTAGAAGCACTGTAGGAAACAAAATAGAATGTTAGAATACGAAGCAATAGCTTACTCTTCAATGAGAACTGTGACAATCGTGTTTCAGTGTGTCTAATAGAGTTAGATGGTATGCGATGACTAACGTCAATGAAATGCACTTTGGTACATGCCGCTGTCAGTTGCTCGTATCTTGTAAATACAGGAGAAAAACGGCGTACGTCTCGTCTTGCTTAGAACTAGGAGTCCTTCTTGGTTTTTGTGTCTCGAACCTTATAATTTTATCCGAGCTTTCTGCTTCGATTACACAGCGCGCTTGGCGAACGTCATAAACCACATAATATAGACAGAAAAATAGAGTACAAACTAACAAAGGTGACATATCAATGCAATCGAATTCAGTACAAAAGAGGCACATGTGGCGTTTGGTTAGGGTGTTCTTCAATATAAAACACTTGGTCGCTGATACGACCCTGAGGCCGACTCTTCCATTCTTCATTGATTGGCAAATTAGTAGCTGACTTGTCTGGAAGAATATCGGCTGACTTAGCATATCCGTAAGCAATCAGAACTCATTGTAAGGGCCAGGTATGCATTCAGTCACCTTTAGCGATATTTTATAGAGTTGAAAGAGCAGGTATTTACTAAGAAAACTAGAAGTTGTTGAGTTCATTTTAGCTTTTTAATAAACACGGCCGCGAATTCCTTGGGATCACAAAAGCGCTTTAGAGATTAGGAATATTTATAGATCAAGTAGTAACAACATAGTCATTCGAGAGAATTTATGTATAGTGCAAATCGCTCACCATTTGCAAGAAACACAAACAGACATCTGTGTGGGCAAAGGTCAATTCGGGTAAAAAAGTGATTAGATACCCACTTGAATTGTTCAGGAAAAGTCGGCTTTTTAGGGAACACAAACAAAATTGGTCAACATCGGATTTTGCGATGTTACATCAAGAATATCACACACATGAACTGAAACGCAAATATATTTTTTACTTCACAGAGCGAGTTATACCTATTTGGATACTTCTATAACTTGTCATGACGAATGATGGGGCCAACGATAGTATAACTTTCATTTAAGATGTACTTTGCTGCCTGAAAAAGACTTCCTTCCGTAAAGATTCGAGATCACTGCTATGTCAAGGCTTCGCCGGGCGGCAAACGAAATATAAGCGTAGCCAGTCGCCAGACCTTATGGATGGGAAATAAATTTGCCACCTCGAGATCAGTTATTCAAAACCATGACGGTGATTACTTTCACTAGTTCAACCTCAGCAGAGTATCTGGATTGAAATAGTGAACTGCTTTTTTGTTCGAAGAATCCTTTAGCGAGATTGGCCTAATGTAAATAGTTGTTTGACTCCAAAAAGCTTCCTCATCCACCATTAATGGTTAAATAAAAGGAGTTATCTCATGCCTTCAATGTGTCCATAATCATACACATATACACGGCGCGGAAAATGTTCTGATAATTTTCATTTTGTTGATCTTAGCCTTGATATGGTATCTTTTATTAATGCTGATGATTCCACTTTTATTTCGAGTGTTTTCTTAAGATCAGGCTCAAATTTTAGTAGATCTCCTCATTATTATTTGAGCCAACATGTCATGTGGTCTGGTAAGGGCTCTTGTACAGCCCGATACACGTGTTTCGGCCTTACAGTCTCCAATCAGGCTGAACCCGTCGTCTTTCAATCTTATTACACTGTAAGTCAAGTGAAATATTACCGAACTTGCAGTGTTTCACACTCGATTGCTCTTTGGCCGGTATTTTTATCATAGTATACGTTCATTTAGAGTGTTTTCTTAAGACCACGCTCAAGTTTCAAGAGATCTATTGAAATTTGGCGTGTTTTTAATAAAACACTCGAAGTAAAGTTATAATATGATAAAAATACCAGTCAAAGAGCAATCAAGTGTAAAACACTGTAAGTTCGGTGAGATTTTCACTTAACTTACAGTGTAAATCGTTCGTCTTCGATACCTCTCTGTAGAGAGAGCAGGCTCCCGGAGGGATTAGCTCACAAAAGACGAGTTTTGCGCGACTGATGAGATTGTAAGGTTGAAACTCGTGTATCAGGCTGTACAAGAGCCCTTACCAGACCAAATGACGTGTTGGCTCAAATGATAATGAAGAGAGCTGATGACTCTACTAAATTCCTTGTTTAATTTTATTCTAGAATCTGCTTTATTTACTTGTATATTTCAAGTTGTACTCAAGTTACAGACCGTGAAAATCAACGAATCGCAGTAGTTGAGTTGGAAACGATTATCGCACATCTTTCTACCATAATTCAGTTCCAAGCGTGCGTCAAAGCCATTCAAAGCGCATATACGCTAGTGTAACGAGTAGCCGAGACCTTTTTCTCCAGTATGGGCCATGCAGAGTAATCCTTTGAGTTGAGATAAGGCAAATTTGACGGGCAAATGTCCCTGTGCCAAAAGCTTAAACATTGCACTTGACAGATGGCAATCGTTGAACATGCAGAATGCAGAAAAGTTAGAGTTCAGTCCTGCTGAAGCGTAATTCCGTCGACGCCATAGTGTTGAATACTCCAAGGCACCAGTGCGCTTCGTGAAATTTACTGGTGATAGCTGGCAGCAATGATTTGGACGTTTTCGCTAACGCAAATCAATGTCGTCTTTCCAATGCCGACCCAGACCATCACAGGGACGGGAAAATGACTGTGGCCTGTGGTTTCTACTATTGCGGACTTCTACAGACCCTTCTTGGAAAGTTGACGTCGATTACGTTAATTGTGGAATGGTTTGGTTTTGATACACGCTTGAGGCGAATTCGGCAGAAACGTGTGCGAGCAACTTGTGCAACTCAACTACTGCGATACGTTGACTTTTGCGAACTATAATTCTAGCTCAGGTAAAAATAGAGAAATAAGTAAAACAGATTCTAGACCGAATTTGAACGGAATATTCAATGAGATTATCGGAATTGATTCAGGAAATTTATACCTATGCTAAAATTAACAAAATAAAAATTATCAGAAGTTTCTCCGCATCCCCTATAGATTCATTTCTACACGTCACTCCGATCAAGAATAAGTAGGTCCCATTCAAATAAGACAGAGTGTTTTGGCATCGAGTAAGTCATAGATTTGTTTCTTGAGTATTCCGCGATCTACTGAAAAATAAAACCTGGCAACTATTGGAATGGTGAAATAAGGCTTCCACTAGTTAAGAATAGTAGATCTCAACACGTGGCTACGAGAAAAGTGCTATGTGTGCCTGTAGCAAGCATCAACGCAATGGACACTTATTAGGCATAACGGACGAATGGAGGCTTTAGTAATATCTGCTTAAGTTACTCAGTAATCAATGAAGTAACGGATAATGTGGACGAAGAAGACAAGGAGTGCTCGGTGTTTTGTGAGTACTCTCAAAGAACTCTAGTCGAGCACAGCTGCTCTAACAACGCTAGTATACCCTTGGGAGATAAAAACGGAAGAGAATGAGAATCAGAACGTAGTTAGAAAACGGCTTCACAGATGAGGCATTTAAAAACTCTGAGTAGCAAAAAATCTATTCGAAGGCGATGAATCAAAACACGTTTGTTTGACTGGTGAGCACTTTATTATCCCTTCACCCACACGTTTTCATCTCTCTAAAATGGCGCTGCGTTATGGAAAGAGAAATGTAAACAAAGCATCGAAAAGGATCTACGCCTTTTTCTTCAGAACAATCTTTTTCAACGTTATGAATCTTATCAAAGCACGCAGTTATTAGGTGCTAAAGAATGAGTAAGATTATCAACACGAAAGATACATCTGATGAAAACTTAAAGAAATAAAGTGAAGGCTAAAAGTTTGACTGATGGTGAGTCGACACATAAACCATCATGTGCTTATGAGTGGGCTGCTGTCACACTGCGCCATATGTTAGCTACTCAAAAAAGGTGCAAAATGAAAATCAACGACATTGAATGTTATAAATTTGTCCAGGTGATGGACAAGAAATTGCTGAAATTGGTGATGTTAACCGATTTCGGCATTTATTGTGCAACCAGTGGTCTGCGACTGGGTCTCGAAAACGATGTTCGTAAGGAACGGATTGGTTTTAAATGCCCCATTCACCTGAACGGAATGAATATGCGAATGTTCGAGTTACGTCTATATAGGTCAGAAAGATATGATAAACTACTTAACTCCACAGTTAAGCAGAAGGAAGCTAGTGGATTGGGGAGCGTTGAGAATCATCAAGGATGTAGTGAAGAAAACAAGGACCATCCAATTTTGTGTGCACTTTTTAGACTCAACCATTCTCCTTACCTTGACATATGCATCAGAAATCAGATCGTTACGTACGTAGGATAAAAGACCACTTAGCGTCATTGGATAGGCGTTGGAAGGTCGATGCTAGGTGTATCGTATCTCGCAAGTTATAGAAAGGATCAACCCAACGGAGATTGGTTTCCAACAATAAGGCGACAACCATTACCGGCTGCATTTCTCGAGATGTCAAACTCATAACAGGATCAACACCGGTTCTATGGTCTGATTCTTTCACGGAAAGCCTAGAAGAAGGATAGGGTTACTCTTGCACACATAAAGAAAATGGAAGTTTACTGGTGTACGTTCGAATCATTCGACCTTTGACACAATTACAGGTGACCCTGGTAAATAACAGGATTGGTTCTCTTTCTTCATGGAGTTCAAACGCTTTGATAAGAAAGCAAACGATTTGCGAGAGGGGTAAACTAGATCAATAGTGTTCATGAAGTTGGAAGTGAAATTCATGAAAAGATGGTTATAAAGCCCAGTTGGAAGAACTGGAAGCTTTCATTTCAAGCACATCTACACAGTAGGAAGTAGTAAGCTCTGTGAAAACTTGATAGCAATGATACAAATTAAAAGATATAACAGTCTTATGTTTATCGATCTATGATGAAAGTAGAAACCATCGGTTTTTTTATTGAAACTAACGAGAGCTGAAAAAATAAAATAGTCATTGTATGAGACAAAATCTCGTTAAGTTTTATTATGAGATAAAAAAGCGATTTTTTAGGAAAGTTTACTAAATCACGGGCTGAACAAAAATTTTAGCGCTTTTTTCATGGAGAATAAGCAACGATCTGGTCAATTACCCATAACAATAATCACTTCTAAGCGTAAATAAAGAAGATACACGAAATCGATTGTCATATATTCAGAAAAAAAAAGGTAATGATAACTTCTATTTACTGCCTAGTTCATTTTTATAGACAGGGTGCGATGTAAAATATAGCCACTACAAAGTTGAGTTTTGAGTACGCTTTAAGAAATAATTAGTTCTACGTAGGGTAAACAAGGCCTCAGTTATACCACGCTTTTCTAAGGGGATAAAGAGACCTTGATTTGAAGGATCGGTAGTCACCAGTAAGCCGCTCTATAAGATAAATATCAATTCGATATCTATAGTGCTATGAATGGAATCGAATGGAAAACGCATGACCAAGGTTGAGTTCCTAACGCCTTACGTAAGGTCGTAAAACAATAGAATAAAACTCGAAATTTAAAGTTCGATTTCGGAATGATTCTCATCAAAAATGTGGAGCCTTTAGTAGCTTCATAATCATGTAATAGACGATAGAAGTATTCCTTAGCAGAATCTTGTCTTAGAAAGAACAATTATTAACAAAGATAAACTGAGAGACATATCGCAGATCTACTTATTCTGGTTTGGTGAATCTCAGCTCTCAATAGTCGTTCAATTCATCATTTTATGTCAGAAAATCGCTGAAAGAATGCAGACAACTATTGAGACGTGGGGTCACCGTTTAAAATGAACAAAAGAACAGCAATAAAACAGTGATTTATGTTATTCAATAAGTATAGCGTCAACATTTGCCAACTTGGAAGCCGCTGAAGCTTACCGTGATGGAAGAGCTCCGTGATATCTAGTTGGCGAAGCTTTTACAATCTCAATCGACCGAATATCGCTGAGCAATTGATTCACAAGAGAATAATGTCCATTTCAGATTGAAAATCCACGGAACTCGAAACTTAGAAACATTCACCAAAATATTCAACTGCTTATAAGCATTATGCATTAAATATGGGCTATATTATGACTTTCAAAATCGTCCCGTCGTTCTGCGCCCAATTGTGGCCACGTGCAAATTGACAAACGCAACGGAGTGTGATCACCCATCAAGGTCTCCAAAGCTAATGGTGTTCGATATTTTCAGCCAGAGTCCAATTACGAGTTAAAAGGATGTTTGGTGGAATTTGACAGACCTAACGTGATGTTTTTTAAGCTAAAGAATCAATGAAAAGGTCATCACATAAAATGTAATGCTTTCGATGTCCGTGGTGCAAATCTGGTGTGCACGATGGAGACGAGTCTACTAGTACCATTTTGAACTAGTCGACGATTGAGCAGATCAGGAGTGAAAATATAAAGCTTCCTTCTCTTTATCGGAGTGATAGAGGTGTGCGGAGGAACACTTGATGATCACTGAGTGCGATAGCGTCTGCAGACGGTGCAAAAAGCTACTGTGTTTGACTATCAACGCATTACTGTCTTTTTATGCAAAAAAAGAGAAAATCAATTGTTTAGATAGATATCGATTCCAAAGTGATGGACTCCAATATTTAGTTTTTTTATTAATAAAAATACCTATTATATGAAATGACCTTGCCGGCATAGTGATTCTGTTTGTGCACAATCTTCTTTAATAGTATTAGCCCCTTCGATAAAATACACATACAATATATACCAGATAAATAACAAAATGAGAAGAGCAGGACTATGATTTGAAGGAATGCGACTAAGGTTTGAGAGTGTTGCAGCGGTAATCGCTATGACATCATTGTAAATATAAAACACAATGAGCAAAGCGTATTCGATGGGGATTTAGTTATATTGTCATTCCGGAAATGTCAAGAATTTGTTGACTTTTTCTTACAGTAGTGTGGTATGTAACAATACTTTCGTGCATCTAACCTGAGATCCCTTTCAAATCATTTTTGATATATCGAAGGCGATTGGTGTACTTTATATATCACAGAGATCTTTTTTGATAGAAAAATGTTTGGAATCTAACAGCTTCTAAATGGCCACAATCATTGTGAAAAGCTAGAGGAACTCCATGTGTGGTTTCTATCAGATGATATTCTTACGAGGATGGAGAAGAACGAAGATTATAATCAAATTTCGTGCTACCTATAAATTTATAGCAATCACTTCACTTATGTCGGATAGTTTTATACTGATTATTTCGAAAGAATCTTCGATATCTTACGAACTGTCTTTCTTGCTAAATAAAACTTGCGCAAAGTTGATGTTTTTCCTTTCGAAATCGGTAGCAGACATTTCGGCGATTTCGTTTTCCGCAGAGCCTAGACGACGTGCTATATCAAACCATATCCAATTATTCGGTTAATAGTCTCACAACATTTGACATTCTGATAAAATAATCTAAGTTAGATGTTCAGCTATTACCTGAAATTCGCTGTTGAACTACCTATACAGGAGAATTTCAAATACTTATTCAATCTGGAAAACCAAACCAATCTTCGATACTCTTTCTACACTTAGCAAAAATTCATGGTGATGAGTGATCGAATGACTGCAGCGTGTTTCACATTCAGGTTATATCTCAAATTGACCAGTACCGAAATCTTGTAGCGATAAGGAGATGTTGGTTGCCGAGCCGCTAAGCCTTAAACGTTCATTGTTAGTAATGAATTATTTATGATGAATGATAGTGTTCAAACGTTCATCATCGAACTTTAAGACGTTAGCATGGCATTTGCAAGCGGTATGAGTCATTGATTATATGTACATATATACTCGAGAGTACATGCGTTATTTATGCGCGTACGGGTATATATATATATATATATATATATATATATATATATATATATAATCGCATATATACATACATAAATTCATCCATGTACATACATAACCGTAATATGTGGGTGTGTACAAGTATATGAGAGAATGGAGACGAATTCAGAGATATATCTTATATTTACTCACTAAAACCCACAAACTAACCTCAACTGACGACTTTGCCTCAAGCGACCCTGCAACATTCAAGGTCAGACCTATCATCAGTTGCATAGGGAGCCAACAGATAGAATATCCTGTTTTGAACCTTATTCTGAATCAACTCCTTGAGTTCATTCTTACCCACCTACCTAACACAAAAGTCTTCCTGGATCAGCTACGATGCGCGCAGCTAAACAACTCACATGTAATAGAATCGTTTGATGTCACCTCACTTCATACCAACATATCAAACAACTCTACAATGCAGGCCATTCTTGAGTTGTTCATGGAAAATGAACAAAAAATCAATATGTTCGGCATGTCAGTTTAACAGGTAACGGCCCTTTTAAAACATATTTTTCACTAATTAGGATGGTTAGCCATGAGCCAGCGTCTAGCACCAATCCCTACTACCTAGCAATCGCCTTCATGTTTAAAGTAGAAGTTACACTCCTCACTCGCGCGTCCCTACTCTACTGCCGATACATAGACGGCTGTTTCATTATCTGTTCCACACAAGAGCAAATGGACAAAGTATCGAAGTCTTAAATGGGCAGCCAAAATTTATCAAATTCACGTGAGAAAATCCTGAAAGGGATTGGCTGCCATCTTAAGCACCCAAGTCAAGATCTTAGAAAGTGGCTATAGCATGAAATGGTACCGTAAAACAATAACAAAAATATACTAATTCACCATCTCTTCGCTCGTCCTTCACACGTAGAGGAACTCCCACCCCCAACCCTGTCTTTATGATCGGCTGTGTCACTCAGAAATTTGTAAAATCCGTTCCAACGGGAGGAAGGGGATTGCATGAGCTACGGCACAATATACTCAGTAACATGCAATGCATGCGGGGAGAAACATTTTGGCGAAAAGGGTAGACCACTCGCAAAAGCAATCAATAATGATTTTGATGTAACTGTCACGATCCTGCCTCGGGAAACTAAAATATCAACGCAAAAAACCCTCGAAGCGTTCTGGATAAGCGCTAAAAACCCAAAAATGAACCGTAAAGACGAGTGCGTCACCGCAACACGAAACCTGACACCATACATGTGCTTGATTTTCTGACTTGATCCAAGAGGAGGTGCCTATGCATCGATCCTATTATCGGCTCATAAAAATATCAAAAACAGTGTACGTCCAGGATTTGAAGAAGGCGGTGTCGCCGAAACGTCAGCCAGCAATCCGTACAGCTATCTATCTACAGCGATCAACAACGTCGTCTACCAATCTCGTGTCAGCTAAAGAGCCAAATTTCCATATCTGAATTGATTAATGAATTAAGACATAGGTACAGATAAACACACATACATGCATACCCACACACTCACACTTAGACATACTTGGATACTTGGACGACCCGTCTTCACTGATAGTGCGTGCTGCAGCACAGGATATGTTGTTTTGACTGTTTTGTTCTCTGGAGTCCACAGGTGTAAACCTCGCCGGTGCTTCTCCATGTCGTAACCACATTAGAGCCGTCAACGGTTCTTGTCGGTCAGAGGGAGATTACCACCTGACGCCTACTAGCTACAAAGATGACGTTCTTTCCTGGTATGGTATACTCTTAGCTCGGTTTTTTAGACGAGAACGTCGGACTCTTTCCTAGCTTGGATGGCCCTGCTCGAGGGTTGGACCCTCTATGTACCTCGCAGTCCAAAACACAAGAACACCTTCCAGTCACGATGAGGCACTAAACTGTCTAGAAGGCACATAATCATACATACATCTATTTTATAATTTCCGTTAACATTTTTCGACTCGACGCAAATTGCTCCAGTAGTTAGAGGGTTTTGCAATACAAGCGCCCCGGGATCACCACGCCTTCCATCCCTCCAGCTCGGTAAGCTTTTACCAGGCTTATCCTGGGGATAATGGTTAGAGATAGAGACGATATCATCTTTGCCAAGCATTCGTCGTCTTCTAATCTTCAACTCGATGGCCCATCGCAATTCGTTGTATAGGTTAAAATGCACTGACACTCTGGCAACAAATTAAATATAGGCGTCATAGTGAAGATGCAGAAATGGGCGTTATGGCACCTTTGAGTTTAGTTTCATGCCGGTCCCATGTTTGGTGAAAAGAAACTTTGCCGAAACTTCATGTAATGAAACAGTAGCTTCAAAAAATGTCGTGGAAAGCGTCATATATGGAAGAGTGTAGAATTAGTAACTGTCCACTCAATTTTTCATTTTCAGCAAGAGAGTATTTGTGTCAAAAAAAGTTTGCGGCACAGAAAGTGTGACTAGTAAAAGGACATGACTTATGCGACTTCACTAAATGTCGTCAGCATACTCTTGCATAATGGACATGAGTTTTTCTCCATGAGAGAGTCGATGATGCGTCAAATCATAGGAGTGTCGATAAAAAAAATATGTAGCATACACAAAACAGAAACGATAAAAATTTCATAATGCAGTGTGAGACCATTTTATAGAACGAAATTTGCAATAAAATTGCGTGAAGCGATATCAAACTGCAGGAGCGGATTGTTTAACATTCATAGGTGAGAATAAGCACAGCGGCGAATCAGACGATATCCACTCAGCAACAAAACAATAGCAAAATCAAAATCTGTTGTGAAAGTGTCGAAACTTCTCTAGCGATGCATAATATAATCGAATGCATGGCAGTATCTCACAAGCTCATCAACTTTGAGAGTTCTACTCTTAGTCTTTTTATTGAATTGGTGCATGAATAATTACGGTTTCAGACCGTGCTGAAGCCGCAATTACTTTTGTAATGTGCTTCAAATATCGAGATTAGTAGAATAGATGACGTGGAGTTCTTTTGCATCATCTCATACCGTCTCAAAAAAATCAACTTTGATGATTGATTTCCATTTCTAATAGTGAGATCGGTACCAAAATAATTGAGGTTCACGAATTTGTGGATAGCGTCGCCTTTACGAAACTTCTTAAACCACTACTAAATTGTACGTCCGCTAGCAGTTTTCATGCCAATGCGTTGTTGATGTTGCGATTTGTCCTTGCTGCTCTACGGTTCATTTTGAACTCGCGATCTTGAGCCGTAATTACTTTTGTATCAACCAAGATCTTTTGCATCAAAGGATAAAGGATAAAGATCCGGGCGTTGATCAATTCATGAGTTATGCGCCATGCAGTCGTATTCAATTTCTAACTTCGTTTGAGGCGATTGAATGCATATCTAGCTTTTACAATGACTCGCGATGGCCTCCGCTGCATGCATCAAGTCAGTGCTGCTCATCCTCTCAGACAAGTCTACGGGCAGTCCGGTACCAAATCACCACCCAAAGGGAGGGATGGTTTGGTGCGCGCCATGAGTGAGAGATCGAATCATCGGCCTTGCATGAGACGCACAGCACCTCTAACGGCTGCGTCAGATGCGCTCCACTATCTACATTAAATATAAAATAAACAAATAAGTATCAGTAACAAAGCATAAGGCGAGAAATGCGAGTTAAAACGATGTATACCATAACCTATTTACCTTACAATATACTCCAATACTAAACGTTAAATTTTCTATTAAATGTATCGCGAACACTTTTCTACCTATCTAGGTCTTCAATCTGGCATAGATAATTGAAGCATTGAAAAAGTATACGACGAAGAACCAAAACATTATCTTTGCACTTATTGTAGGAAATTTGCATTGTATTCTTAGCAGGGATCATCTCTGTTACTTATACAGTTGTTAATGATCGCGTACCTTGAGCGAGCACCACATATTCATCCTTGTTTGTGCCCTGAAGCCGCTCAATGAGCTGTACGACTTTGTAGAAAGAAGGATTCAAATGTAATTACATCTCCAATGTAAAGTCTTTACTTTTAGTGTTCCTGAGGGAAAGGTCGCATTAAGAAGCTACGGTGTACTCATTGTGCAAATTTTAGACTGATTGCTGGCCTTGCGCGCGTTCATCACATGTCCTTTAAGATCCTCAAAGAGATGGGCTTCATCAGATACTTTATGATTTACCTACAGTGTTGACTTAAAACTCGAATAGAAGAAAACCTAAGAACGCATAGAAAAGAATGTGGGTCAGGACATAAGTTGGATGAATAGCGATAGGCTTCGAAAAAACTAAACGACGAACAAGACTCGTTTTTAACTGAATTGCCTTTCCCTTTGCTTGATTAATTGCAGTGATAGAGGTCACATAACAGAGATTCCATCTCAAATAAAAATGTTTATCGCATTGTACTTGCATTTCTACTCGTAATCAACAAAAAGACCGCAAAAAATTAATGTGGATAGTAATAAAATTCCTTAAACATAACAGAAAAAAATTTCCCATATCCTGTTCTGCAACCTCACCAACAAATGGAATAGTATTTACTGTTATGACTTTTTGGCACTGCATTTTGTACAGTATCAAGGCGTTATCTAAACTTTGATTATATTTCAAAGTTGATAACTTTACTGCCATTGTTTTGCACCACTCAACTAATATTCATCAAAAGCTTGGAGAACTTGAGCCGATAGCATTTGTTGGAGGAAGCAATCAGTAACAATCCATTGTGAATACAATAAGGCGATGATTTGAAAAAGAAAAGATATTTGTGATGACTACTTTGGCTAATAACAGGTTGGTTTCTTACATATGAGTCACTCGATTTGAACTTCTGTTATGAAAAACTATCTAGCACGAATTAGCCTGCCTTGATATTGAATGAGTCAGCAATGTAAAAGCGAAGTCTCTAATCTCTGAGTTACTACCTGCAGCTCTTGCTCAACCCTTAATTATCACTGACTGACGGGCACCAGTGAAGTCTTCATTCGGGTGCCATCATGCAGCTGTGCTGCCGCATGGACTTGCTTTTGCGACACATAGAATATTACCCCTCGACTTCACCACTAATCTTGCTGTTTTGATATGGCATAGATATACTCTTTTTTTGAGCGTCTAACACTTTGCTTTCAGTGACCCGTGATAAGTACCAAAACTTTTGCACGATTCGAATCATAATGCACTTTCAGAGAACATAGCCATTGGCTCATTTCTGGGTACGCT
This sequence comes from Parelaphostrongylus tenuis, assembly GCA_019055375.1. Classification (NCBI taxonomy): domain Eukaryota; kingdom Metazoa; phylum Nematoda; class Chromadorea; order Rhabditida; family Metastrongylidae; genus Parelaphostrongylus; species Parelaphostrongylus tenuis. The sequence continues at coordinate 180,512 of JAHQIW010000528.1, read as the reverse complement.
GAGGTACGCATTTAGCGCCTAGTGCGATTCTAATCTTTAAGCTTGGTTAAAGTTCCATCAGTAAGCACCAGTTCAGCACATTGAAGCTCAACACAGGAAAACCTACCACGATCAATAGTGTGAACAGGGCAAGATCACTGTGCTATACCATGCTGAAGTCTAAGCTACGATCATTAACTGGTATCTATCCAAATTTTTGACAACAAAACTGAACATGACATCCTTCTGCGTCTGTTGCTGAGAAGTTACAACAATGTGTCGATAGCTTTTTTTAACTATATGTCAATCACTGGTCTTCCTTCAAGCGTGAAATTATCATTGAAAATTTATAGCCGCGCCAGATGACCCTAATACGTTCGACAAACAGACGCTAGTAGCGTTGAGACATTGGCTTCCGTGTTTTCCAAAAGGTTTCATACGGAATATGCTAACGAATGAGGAGATCCCTGGGACACTAGCCCTAGTCGAATGTGTTATTACTATAAAAGTTCCACGTTCTAAACGTCACGGTATGATGTTATACAAGTTGATCAGTTCTCATCGAATGTGCCTGCATTTAATCCGTTAAGCATCGCTAGAGGTTAGTGAATGTCCATTTAGTTTGTAAAAGAAATCGTAGCAGCCAGCCAATTTATCAAGTCAGAACTGCTATCTTCTCATGAGATTGTTACTAATTCACCAGTCCCGAGGATTGGAAGGCTAGGTAAGTTTAGATAGTGAGACCGAACTGACGTCGTTTTGCATTGCGCCATACCTCTAGACACTGCTCCACACAACAATTGCAGTGCTGCAGTGATTACAGAATCGACTACTTATACTGTCTCTTACAATAAACAGTTCTGGAAGTACAGTTCTATGCTTGAAAGAATACACGAGTTTGTTCTTGAGCTCAGTTGTGGTTAACGCTTCGGTGAGCTTACTTTCTTTGGACCGCCATGATTCGTGTCAAGTGTTCTTGTTTTTCTATACGGTATGTTTCCAAATAGTTACGTTTTCAAATCGAATACCGAAGAACTGTGATTAGAAGGTTTTGATATAAGCGCTAAGCCACAAGTGGAACAATCTGAAATCGAAGACGACTGACACATATGTCATATTAATCATAGCAAGATATAAGAAAAGCTTCTAAATTATTTGTCCAAGTAATAAAGCAGATTTCGGCACCCACAACTGTGCTTGTCAACATTAAAAATCATGATCATAGACGATCATCAAGAGATGCAATGCTCCATGTGTAAATGATCTCTATGATTTGATAAAGAGTTGAGACACGGATTCCACTTAATAAACAGCACATTTTATAATAGTGAAGTTGTAATAGTACGAGTTACTTGATGAATTGATGAAAGGCAATTCTTTAGATTGATATCTCTTGTTGAAATGGCAGTATGTAAATGGCACAATTCTTTTCTATGAGTATTAAAAATACTTTCTGAAGAAAGCTACATTTTGAATGAAACAAACACAATTTTATTGGCGACAGCCGCAGGATGGATTACGAGCTGTATAGTCGTAAGGTCGTGCCACGTATTCTGAGGAAAAACAAAAGTAATCAAAAACGATCACCTGTTGGCATGGGAAAAAACAAGTGGACCAAGGGGCTAAGCTGTTCCTGCACAATTAAGTAATGTTTTGATATTTGAAAAGAAGTTACTGACGAATTTCACATATTTAAAGCAGTCCTTTAGGAGATCAGTGAAACTCTGACTAGTATGACAAACCTCTTCAAAGCTGTATTCGTCGATCAGCTCATAGTTATGGGCTCGTCAAGAAAAAATTGACAAAAATAAGCAGTATAACGCAAAAAATGGGTACGTCTTTGTGTTCCCCAAGTGGAGTGATTTAACAGCTCTGCATGCGACGGAAGCAAATAAAAGACTGCGCTGTTCGTCAAGTCAACCGATGATTGACGTTAAAGATGATAAGTGATGCATACCACAGGAAAAAAAACAATGGATGATGATAGAAACTAAAACAATTTTTATTTTGAGAATGATCAAGATCTAAAGAAAAGCCTAACAGATATGGACGATTAGTGTTTGAGAAAATGATAGAGAAAGAAGAAATGACCGGAGAGACTTGCTTTTACACCAACGCTTCGCAATTGTTATATTAGATTAGTCACTTTGAAGCGCTTTAACACTTCTATTAGAACTTGACAGCTTTTTGATCCATTCTAATATCATTTGTGCAAGAAAGCAAATCTTGAAGATTCTTAGAAAGAACCTACAGATCTTTTTAGACGAATAATCACATGTTTTGAGAAATGATATAGAGGTGACTAAACAGTTCGGATGATGTAATCAAACTTCACAGATTTTCGTCTCAGTCAATTCATGATTGTACAAAAATCTTTTTGCTTCGATAATGTAAATTGAAGAAAAGGTGGTAGTAGAGCCGTCACATCGGTGGTGAAACTGTCACACGCGGTGGAACGCGGGCTGAACTCTCACTTGATGTGAATGGTTTGCATACCGGCCATTACAGATTCTTCCAGTCTCCTTCACCTATAAACAGATATGTACATACATGCATACGTACATCCATACGTAGATGCATACATACATGCATACATACGTGCATACATACATGCATATTACGTGCATACTTACATACAAATACATACATACATACATACATAACATACATACATACATACATACATACATACATACATAAATACATACATAGATACATGCATGCATACATACATACGTGCATACATACATACATACAACATACATACATACATACATACATACATACATACATACATACATACATACATACATACATACGTACATAACGTACATATGTACATCGTCACAAACACACACACAGATAGGAACACATGTACACATACATGCGAACATACACACACAATTTATAATTTCGCACATACAATACACATTCGTGTTTCCGGGAGTATTCAGGAATCAAAAATTCAGATTCTTTTTTCACCGCCCTAGTTCAACCTATTGTGATCAGAAATTATCTAATTACCTGCTGTCTTGTACTCTTATATGGAATACTGGTTTCGTGGAGTATTTATAACAAAAATAAAACTTGCTTTGAATTTTGATTGCTTTACTTAGATATTGCACAAGTATCGAGTACATCTTAATTAATACCTTTCAATCGACTTTTTCTGAAACCTCGTTCAAAATTCAAAATAGTCTGTTTTTAAGTCCTTCATGAGGTCTAGTATGACACTTCGAGTACTAGACGTACGTTTCGGCTTTCTCGAAAGCCTCATCAGTAGCGCATAACATTCGGCTATTCGTACTTCACTATTGCAAGGAACCGACGCCGTATAAGTCATACTCTGCGTAGAATGAAAAAATCACTTCGTGTTTGTTTAGAGTGATTTTTTGTCGACTGAGCAACATACGGCTTTTATGCGGGCACATATTGTAACAATACCATTCAGTCGACTTTTTTATGCTGTGGTAATTCCCTATAATAGGGGACGACTAGTCAAATGGCATGTGCTACTGATGAGACATGCGAGAGAGCCGAAATGCAGTCTAGTACTCAAGGTGCCTAATAGACTTCATGAATGGCTTAGAACATTCGCTCATACTATACATCTTGACAAACCAGTATTTGATCTACTGAATCTTTTTTTATGCATGCTAACTTTTTTCCCTTCTTCAACTGAAGTAGATGTGCTAGAAGGCTCTGCGAGTATTATTTAATACCCTGTAGCAAGCTGTGGAAAAAACTGAGAAATTCCAACCTGCTAGCTGCTAGAATATTTACAGAATCACTGTACCTAAAAGAATTGAGTGACAAGCAAAAATTCAAGCTTAGACGGAAGTTGAACCCATGGTTCAGCTATACCGGGGACGCGTGCTACCACTACACCACCGAGGCCACCGCTTACTCATCACTCATTATTGAAGATCTCTTTATCGTAGCTATCAGCCATCAACCTTTAACAAGTTTGGTCGGGTAATCAGTGAGTGGGTAAGCGTTGGCCTCGGTGGTGTAGTGGTAGCACGCGTCCCCAGTATGGATGAAACACGAGTTCAACTCCAGGGTGAAGTTGGATTTTCGTTTTCCACTTAGTTCTCTTAAGTATATCTAGAACATTATAACACTCTGAAGAAAGCACTAAACCATAAAAATCTCGGAGTTATATAAGTGATATGATAGTTCATTGATGAGATGAAAAAGAGAGTACCATTGAAATTTTATTGTGTTAAGCGCAATATTCCACGATATGTAAATTTTTCTTCACTTCTTCGTAATTCGGAGCTTTTCCTAGGCCACATCGACTTTCTCAGCTTTGAACCATTTGCGTATCTTCGAGATTTTCGAAGCTTCAACATACGGTTTGTAACTGAAAGACAAGTTGATTGTCGGAAGTTTGAACTGGATTATTAAAAGTATCAGTGTTTTTAGGGGAGTGCAGTAGCACAGTGGTGTGAGGTAGTGTGTGAGTAATCAAGACGACGAACAAGGCGCTGATTTGATTTCTTTCCCCAAATTTGTACAACAAAATAGCTGGGAGCTCCTTAGCTCAGCTATCTGTAAGATTACATAGAAAGTCGTCTCTACCATCATGCTAAAACATTCATAAAGAAGTCGAAATCCTCATGCAGCAGCTGAAGCAATGCGTGAAATGTTCGAAGAACTTTGTGGAGAATGAATGCTAAGAAACGAGTCGAATAGGGAAGTGCTAGCATCCGCACAGTGACTGCGTTAAGGTATAAATTGAGAAGTGGTTCTAATCTATAAGGCTTTTTTATTGTGCAGCTCTTATAGCAATCCATCCCACCTACTGCTTTTGAACCTCGAAGTAAACATTCAGTATAGTCTGTGAGAATGTTTGAAGCTTTACTGAGCCACACGCAAGTTTCTCAGATGTCGCCCTTCTCATCAGTGGCCCACACCCTACAGTTAACCCAACTTTATATCCATATATTCAATACCAGTCGTAATCCATCGACTGAAAAAAGTGATGATAACACAATATTATGGGCTACCACCATAAACAACGTCACCCCATCCCTGCTATAAAGTAGGGTTCAGTGTGTGGCGTAGGCGACTATTGAAGAGGGCGACACCTCCAAAACGTGCGTGTGGCTGTGACGTAGCAACCTCGGTAAGGCTCTAAACATTCTCACATACTTTATCTTATAGCAATTTTATGATGCTATGATTACATATCTAAGGATGCTGAATGATATGCAAAACCATTGAGCCTCCCTCGGGAGTGAAACACGCGTTTCTCTCATAGCAGAACCGCCTGCTACCACTACGCCACTGAGGCCACCACTCCACTAACATTCTTCCTTCCATATATCGACATACTGCAGTCTTTCCCTCAAATACTCGCCGGCTTTTGTGGATCAGAAAAAAATTTGATGTCTTGCAAATAAACCTCTTCCGGTTCTGCAGATCTCTGTATTTAGCCAACCAACTATGCGTAGATGTAATTTCTGTTCATGCGATTCAACTTCATCTGTTGCACAGATCTAAAACTTACCTCATTCGGTTAGCCGTCTCACATCAATCGTTCACGAAAATTTTCGGATTTCGAGTATGAGCCCGCCCAACCTTTCAGGACATTGTAGTCCTCATTTCAAGGCTAAGTTTAGTTGGTTTTTGTACAGTTCACCCCCATTTATAGGTCGTGGAGAGCAGCTTCAAAGTCAGTTAACAGTTTATTGAAGTAAGGGATATGGGTGACGCTGATGGTCCGAACGCTGATAATACGTGCCCCACTATCCATTGATCAACAAAAACGTTCCGAGTGTAAATCCTATTTGGGACCTGGCGCCGAATTTCTTGCTTGCTCGTAACTGACTTAATATGAGGGAATATTACAAGTTTGGCTTGTACTTTTGTAGGGACAAACAAGAGACAACTGATGAATTAGTTATCTTTTCTCGTATAGAGTACTTAGAAAGATGCAATTTCTCTCCATCTGCGCGATGGAGAGCATAAATCAAGCAGGAGGATTAATATATCATGTGCTCACCACTATTAATATCAAAGGATTATTGGGTCAAAAATCCTTGAAAGATTTTTCATGACTGAAAAGAACGTACGCTGTTTTGAGATCGGCGAAGGATGACCGTTTATCTGGAATGCTCTCAAAACACATGAGCATGATGGTACGATCCTCTGACGGCATGTCGGACGGCGGTTGCAGACGAAGGCCTGCGAGGACTTCGTTTCGCACTGCTCGTACTTTCTGTAATCTAATAGCCATAATCCTTATCGGCGTGATGCTGAATCCTATTCTCATCAGACTGGCATGAATGAACTGCAATGATTCCTTTTTTTTTCAACTCATCAAATCCACTATTAGAGTGCGTTCTATAATAAAATTTTCTAACAGCAGTTGCATAGTTGTTTTTTGATAGTCAGGAAAACTTGTTTTCTTACCTTCACATGTTCATAAGGTAATTTTCCGTTCGAGAATACCTCAAACATTAGCACACCATAACTCCATACATCTGATTTATTCGAATACGTGGCATTTTTTAGTGTTTCTGGTGCAAGCCATCTGTTATATTGATATTAGTATCAGTATTCGACCATATCACTTGTTCTCAATATAAAATTGCGTCAGCAGAGATAGTGTATGGATCTGAGAAAACGCTCTTATAGTACACACACTACAGACTATATCTATTTGTCTGTTTATTTGAATGCCTGCATAAACTTCTCCCATTTTCGCGTTTTCTTGTTTCTACACCGAGAGAAATATATTAGTTCTTCTTTATCCTTGAGTGGTTGCCTGTTCATTAGTAAACTGAATATTTTTTTTGGCTTTCTGAATCTAGCAGTGCATCAGTCTTTATGTAGAGAGAGAGATTGTATAAATCTAAGAAGGCGCTCAGTAACTTGGCGTTAGTAAATAAATTTTCTTGCATAATATATCAAATGAAAAATTTATTCAAATAAAAAAACGAAAGCCAAAGTACAAGTTCTCTAAAATGTTTTAGAAATGCTTAATCTGCTAAGAAAAGATGTGTGGTTCCTTTATCCGACAAAATGATCCCCATATAAGGTCTATGGACTAAATCGCACATAAAGCAGAATCTATAATGTTATTTTCAACTTCAATTTAGTGCCGGTCTGTTTCTCTAGCAGGAACAGTGCGAAATAGAATCATAAGATTGCTGAAACGCAAATGAAACTAGTAAAACGAGATGGGCTTGAACTCACAATAGACCTATTCCGGCGCTCGCGAAATACGCATTCTAGCATTTAAGCTTTTTCTCAGCCCAAAACTCAATTTCTTTCGAATAGACCATGTTTTCGAACACCGGTACTTTTCCGTTATCCGCATCCTGTTTCTATCCCTTGAAATAAATGTTTTATGATTTTTTCCGGAGGTTGGGTAGTGATTCGATAGCTAGAATCACAAAATTTTTGATGGCTTACTTTACTTTTCAAATTCACACTCGGGCATCCTTGCTGGACTGAGCTCTTCCGCTAAGCTTTCAGTAGTCATTTGATAGCTTGATGTCGAAAAACTTTGATGGTGCACTTGGCTTACAAAGTGAATTCTATGTGCACTACAGCAGCCAAAAGAAGATTGAGTTTGGCACTAGGCACGCTTCTTTGCTCAAGTATGTGAATGGGAACTCGCAACTCGGAACGATTTGATTCCGCGTTGGGTGGTCGGAGAAAGCGCTCCAAGTGCTAAACCAACATTTCTTTGGCTGCTACGGCGCACGAAGAACTTTCCAAAAAACTAAGTACAGCGTTTAGATAGTGAGATTTAATCTATCGAATGATCATTAGAAATGTAAAAAAAGGCTTGGTCCAGCGAAAAATACACGACTCTTAAAGATATTATTATTCTTACTATGTCAGTGCAATAAAAAGGCGACTCTTGAAATAAGGTTTACCCTTGAAATTCTCGAGATTTATGCTCTCAGACGACTACTGTAACTTAAAAAAAAGTCAGTGAGATTCTCCCAAGGGGTCGATATACTATGTGGATAACGCAAATGATCCAAATTTGGGAAGTTCAATCTTGTCCTCTCTAAAGACCGAATCATTGAGGTTGAACATCTGAGCTGTCGATGATTACTAAAGTCTAAACAAAAATCTTTGTCCAGCGAAAAGTGCTCAAGTGTGAAACATAATATTAATTTTACTGTTACGGCGCAATGAAAAGGCCTTTTGAGGAATCGAAAACACCTCTAAAATTCTTGTGATTAATATCGAATGATTTCCAAAAACTCTAGAAAAGGTCACAATACGCGTTTTTTCAAGGGATCAAAAAGGGTGCGAATAATAGTAATCCCGAAGATCTAGAAGTAAAGCCAACATGTTTCCGTATTATGAAGCTAACACAGGATTGTTTTGAAAATGGTATCTCGAGAATCTATTATACTATCACATCTGATGCTTATGACAGACTTTGAGAAAAATTTCTCATCAGGTTAATCATAATATCGACGATGGCACGGTCCTTTTTCGTTTCTTCATTATATCGCCTATTTTTGACGTTCCTTTTGATTTTTGTTTGTCCGTTTTCTCTTCCATTACCATTTTCCGAGCTGGGAGTTTTGAGCTTTTTCCTTTTAGAAATCTCAGATGCAAATACGCGCACTGCCGATCCACTGATATTGTAGTGACAAATACATGTTTCCCTACTTACCTTATCGGTACTTTTACCATGACCCTCTCCTTATGAAATCGTCCCAGCAATGACGATCCAAAATCGCAAATTTTGCATGTATCCGTCGCATCAATCAGAACATTTCTTGCTGCCAAATCACGATGCATTACCTATGAAAAACTTTAGTTGGGGAGTGGGAAGTCTCAGTATTCTCAAATGGCTGCTGAGCCGCAGTTTTCGAAAACCTTAGTCTTCGCAATATTTATGAAGTCTTTACGTAAAAAGTTCCTAGATTTAGTCAGCTTATTAGTAGTACTCGTTCTAGAGTAAAATGCAATTTCGCTATGAACCGATCTCATTCGTTGGACACAAACTTTTCATAGGAGTGTTAGCGATTATTCGAAAGCTTAAATCTCCACCTATGGCCTCACATGCTCGTTCTTCGAAAAAGCCTTTTTTTAATATTCTCACAGTAGGAAATCCACTGTGTTTCACACGCGCATTTTTCTCTCCGGACAAAGCTCATTCTACGGACTATTAGTAATCATTAGATAGCGCAAAGCAAGGTGGTCTTTGGCCAATTCACGGGTTGCTGGGTGAGGCACCAAGGTGAGGTGGCGCAATAATCGATCGATTTTTGCGTTTGTGAATGTGTGGAGAAAATCTCGTATTGTCTTAATGTCTTCGAGTCACTGTTGGAAGCTATCATGATATTCTGGCTCTCTGATTTAAGGTCTTTTTGTAGCAGAGTCATACGTTTTACCTGGTATTTTTTTAAAGCGGAGAAACAATTCATAATTGAATAAAAACATCGCACTTTCATAGACCGGTCAAATCGATCGATAATTACTCAACGCCCATTACCGCTTCACCGAGCGGCACGTGAAATTACCAAAGACCACCTTGCTTGCATATGTGAATTCAACTTATTTTCCGTTGCATTGCAGAGAAGCGGTTTTTCTAGAAAAATAAGCACAGCGTTCGAATCAGTAAACATTACGATATCAGTTGATTACTAATAGCCCAAAGAATGAGCTCTGTCCGGCGAGAAATCTGCTCGTGTGAAACATGGTTTTATTTGAACTTTGCAGCGTTATAATGGGATCTTTTCCAAACCGACCACATAAAGCTCTAGACAAAGATTTAGCCTTTCGCACTGTCATAAACACTCCAATGAAAAGTTCTTGTCGAGAGGAAGACGGTATTTTATATGGCGCAATCTGACAGGAAGGTATTTCTTCTTCATACAAAAGGGGAACCGAAAGAATTGCGTGCCTGAATCATTTACCAACCTGCTGTTCTTCTAAATAATTCATTCCACACACAACATGGAAGCAGTACTTTCTTTTGATATTTGGAGCGAGTGTCCCTTCCTTAGCCTTTTGAAGAAGGTTTCCACCTATATAAACTACATTAATACAATTGCATTATCGAGTTTCTGTCTCAAGTCCACGTCTCTATCTTATCAGAATTTCTTTTGATTTATAAAGCCCTGTACAAGCATGTTAATCTCTTAACTTCGCTTCAGTGATGATGTCGTATTCACAGCACCAAGCATCGTTCATACTAAACCAGTACTGGTCGACTTCAAGAAAACCAGTGGAAAATTGGGTCTTTGCCTACTATGATTGAGAAAAACGGAAAAACAGCTAGGTTTTGCATCTCCATTCCTATTCTCATTCCTATTCAACAAAATAAATATCTTTGACTGCTCTTATTACGCCTATCTAAGTCGGTTAGTCATCCTGGTGAACAACTTAGCCAAAGAGTTGAATAATAGGTTGGGAAAAAAGTTCTGAGAAATTGCTTGCAACTTTTTTGTTGCCGACCATTTTTTGTGTTTTTAGGCTCATTCGAAAACCCGTCTTCTTCTGCATTCAATGGTATATAACAAGCGATCAAATTAGGTTGCTGATGATGCACGTATGGCTGTTGGGTTCCAATTCAACGGTGGCAAGTGAACGCATCAGACTGGCTTGGGGCAAAGTTTATCATACTAGATTCAATCAGTATATATTATATTGTATATTAATTATATATATTATTATATATATATGTTAGTTTAGAGCGCATGTGGCGCAGTGGTTAGAGGTGCCCTGCGTCGCACACGAGGTCACCGGTTTGATCCCGCGCTCATGGCTCACCAAGCCATCCATCCCTCCGGGGTCGGTAAATTGGTACCAGAGGGTGTCAGACTTGTCTGGGAGGATAAACAGCGCTGACTCGATTTAGCGGGAGGCCACCGCGAGTCATTGTAAAGGCCAGATGTGCATTCAATCACCTCAAACGAACTTAAAAATTGAAGTCGAATGCATGGCGCATCCCTCAGGGATTGATCAACGCCGAGAGCTTTATCCTTTATCCTTTATATGTTAGTTTTGTCTTTGTTCGGATGTAATAGATGCATAAAGAAATGTTTTACAAGCATTTTCTAGAACTTTTTCCCCAACCAATAGAATGAAGCACGAGATTTGGGAAATGTTCAGGAGCATAGAAAATGTTATGAGGAGAAGAAAACCCAAAGTGCGTGTGCACTTTTGGGCTCAACAGTTCCTCGCCTCAATCTATGAATCAGAAACCTGCCCAGTACGGGTAGAAAAGAAGATCTCCTGGCCGTATCGAAAGCGTATTCAAAAGGTCAATATTAGGAGTATCTCTTATCTCGAAAATGACGTAAGGAATCCAAAGTTCTTACTCAAGCCAACAGTTGGGTAATAAAAACGCCACTACACGTGCTAGGCTACTGATGATCGAGTGGACCGGACACATAACGTGTTTTTACGGGGACCATTGGACCGAAAGCCGCTATCTATTAGATTCTTCGAGATGTTCAGGGTACAGCGAGAAATTCGGCGACCATTTGGTGACGTCCTTCACAAAAATGTCTGAGGAAAGCCCATTGGGCTACTGACGCACGCGACAGAAAAGAACGAAAGGTTTCTGCCGCCACTAGAGTCACTCGACAATCAGGAAACGAACAGGTTGTACAGGTGATGGTGCAAATGAATACTAACTTCGGCATTCATCCTCTCCATTTACATATGTCCATGGAACAAGATAAGTTAATTCTTCATTTTGTCGTATTAAATGAGCATCGTGAAGCAATTTTCTTTCAAACAAAGAGACAATACTCTGTTGTTTTGTAAAAATGTGGTATTCAGATTGCATCAAAAAATGATTCTTAGAAACATTAAGATGGCTTGCACTGTGAAAACCAGAGCTTAGTTATGGCCTAACTCGGATAAAAGAATTTACGATTCGTCTTTGATGTCATATTTTCCCTTAACAGTCCAGAGCAAAAATTATAAAAAGGAAAGGAGCATCCTTTAGTTGTGAGACATGAAGCTCACATTGCGCACATAGAAGATCGGCAGATTACCACCTATAGCAGCCTAAGAACGCTTTAAGAAAAGCCTGTCCAAGGAAGAAGCCTTGCCAGTAGCATGCCACCTCTGCGTTGTGTTGTAGATACGATGAAAGTCTATGCGGTTTTCATGCTAAGAGTCAACTGAAATGCTGTAAACGTGGAAAAGAAAATGCCCCTTCCTTCCGCCCAAGACCCGAACAAAGTGATGAAACACCTTGCATATTTTAGAATCATCTAGACAGCTATATCACCTGGAGCAAGTTCCATGACTATCATTATCGGTTCCTTCTGAGCTGCTACGCCGTAGAGTCTTAACACATTCCTATGCTGGAGCTTTAGCATTACATTTACTTCACGAAGAAATGTTATTCTGCAAGAAAACTAATAACTATCATGCATAAGTTCTGAAATATTAGAAGGACTAATTGCCGAAGCGATACATTTAGAAATTTATAGGTAATAAGAATTTATACTGGGCAGGTGACACAGTTCACATTAAATAAAATGCTATAGTTCTAACCGATCAGAAATAAATTGTTTCTGCAAGCTGCCGCACAATCCTTGATAGAGCAGCAACACTATCTCGTAGCATATCGTAGAAGGGCTTGCAAGAGGCTCTTTTAGATGACTGCAGAGTTTCTTCTTATTCTCAAAACTGTCATACTTTTCAATAGAAAAAATATTGTGGATGGTGTAATGCAAGTGGAATGGGTAATGGAAATCCTTTAGTAAGCAGTCATCACACTCACGTCAAATCAAATCTTGATCAATAGGGATAAGATTTGCTTTTAAATGTTCTGTCAAGTTATTGCACAATTCACTGTTGATGCAGAAATCTTTACCCTTCCAAGACAAGCGTACTCAAAAAAGAACTTTTCCTCAAACATAACGGTGTGTAGTGAAAAGCTCCAGCAAGGCAGGAGCGACTGTCTCAAGTTTAAACACAAATTATGCTCAAGTAACATTAGCTATGTAAACGAGTACGAGAAAATACAATTTATGCTGCGGTGAACTCACTTGGGAAGCGATCTACGTTCCTGCAAGACAGCGAAACCAATGAAAAGCTTATGTGATAAATAAGAACTGGCCATTTGAGTGAATGACGCTTGTGATGTAGAAAACGGTTTGGTGTGATGAAGCCCATATAAACTGCGACCATTTGATCCAATGATATTTACAGGAAGTGATTACGAAGAGTCGTAAAAAGGAAGAAAAAAGGAGAGAATGGTAGTGAACTTGAAACGTCCTCAGGTTTATTAGTAAACAATGACGTAATAGCTGGTTTTCTGCGCTGTAATACCAATGATTGCAAAGCTCTCTTCCATATTTACTGTCTTATCGTCGGTAGAGAATCGTGAGTTTTGAGTGTACTGTAATATACAGTGCGAACAACCATCCCTCTCAGCAGTTTCCTGATTCGTGCGTAGTATATTTCGTCAATTGAAACAAGCCTTTATGATAAGACCTAGTGACTTGAAAAGCCTTATTATCGCTCTATAGTAAGTCGCGAGGACAAGAAAATTCTGCTTAACCAAAAATCATTGATCCGATAGACATTTTATTAGGTCTGAATGTTTATCTTGGACACAGGAGCTTTTGAGTGTACAGAAATCTAAATAATCTCTGAAAATGAAACAGAATAACTAGATTTTTATTGAAAGCTTTTGGGCAACTAACCTTCGGTCAGAATCTAAAGAGTTTGCTTTTAATGTCTTCACCGCAACATCAATTGGTTTTGTGAATATACCAACGGTAAGAGTTCCTTTGTATACAACACCAAATGCTCCTCTAGCAAGAGGATTACCAAGCACAACCTGATCATTTGTAAACATTGCTGCCAATTTTTTCTTACCATATATTTACCACCAAGTGAAATACATCTAATTTGCTAGTTAGTGGTGTGTGTGCATCGCATTGATGGTATTGCACAACAATACACTCAAGACTTCAGGATTAACCCAGCCTGGGGTTCGATTATCTTTCCCTACAGGATCGCGAACTGGTACCCAACTTGTCACTAATCAGGTCCTCCTCTCCAATCCACGAATGTCGCAACTCACGGTGATGCAGTGATGCAAATATAGAGATTCTGCTAGACCAAGATATTACAGTGGCATTCAGAAAAGCAAGGATCCTCGAGCAGCAGCTGATCACACCGGGATTTCGAGTACATTCAGGGGCAGCGGATGAGCGTAAGCGATTCGACTGCATTAATGTGCTAAGAACCGCAGAATAATTATGTTAGGAAATATTAAATAGGATTTCTTAGTCAATTACTTATCACAAATAAATTTAATATTGTCTTACTTGCTCGTGATACAATTGCCATTGTTCTCGTTCCACGTATGATTTCAATACAACGTCATTCTCATATACAGGCACTCTCATATCTTGATGATACCTTATAAGTTCTGGTATTGACTGAAAAAGTTGTTGGCAAAATGGTTGCATTTGCTAAATCTTAGAGACTTATGAAAATCACCTCGAAACAATACGTATGTAGCCAGTAGAGATTTTTTGAACGACTTTGCAGAATTTGCAAATGCAGTTTTTTAGAACACCACTGTACAGAGACAATGTAACACTATAAAAGTCCTTATTGCTTCTCATCTACATAACCCTCTTCTTTTTCATCCAGTTCAAACATTTAGTAGCTGCTTTTTTCTGTATACTTACTTGATCTCTTACCTCAATTCCTTTTACCGTTGATTTTCTTACCATAAATTCACCGTCCTTGGTAATGCTTCGTTCTGCTTCTTCTCTTGCCACATATCCATGATAGAATGGTTCATCTTCGAGTAATGCACTAACGCTTTTGTTTGAGTATGTTACCTTGAAAATAATTTATATATGACCAACTGAAGATTCGTGTACTCTATGAGAAAGTTAGCATTCATTTAGGCTACACAATAAGAACCATGGACCTCCCTCTTTGAGAGATCCCGTCCGCTTAGTCGCTAGGGCACGTGGCGCGTCCCCAGGTGGTGGATAGGGGAATAAACGCGAACCAAAAGAGACCGTGTGCTTCCCAGAGACGCAGGTGGATTCAGGGGAGAGCAGTCCTGCCTCTGAAGTGCCAACTTGACAGCAACTCTATATCCACGAGTCAAGTCGGCCAAAAGCCTGCAATCAAGCGACTGGGAAGTACATGGGAGGAGGTTAGGAGTCGCCTCCAACAAATAAGCTCCTCTCGCTCCTCTGAGAGAGACTGGCAAGCTACTCGTGAGTACCCAGCCCCCACGTTTAGAGCCAGGCAAGCTATACGTGGGTATCAAAATGCCAAAAACAGTAACAAATATGGGCCTCATTCCCCTAACCCCGAAAGAGCCCCTGGTACGGCAGCGCCAGGTAGGACGAGTACGGAGAGGCTGCTAAAATCTCAGGCCGAACTAGGCTGCCAAGATCGAAACGGACTAAAATGACGATCTGTACCTACAGCGCAAGAACCCTTGCTCACGAATCTGCTGTGGAAGATTTATTGCTTCAAGCAAGAAGAATAAGGTACGACGTCATTGGCCTGGCTGAGACGAGAAGGCGCATCCTTTCACGCTATGACACCGGAGAAGAACTGTTCCTTGGTACATGCGATCGCAGAGATGTCGGCGGCGTTGGCGTCCTCGTCAAATCGAATTTGACCGTGAACATTGATTCGTTCGAACAAACTAAACAACACGTATCGGACGATTACGGTTGAAACGATCTGGTTCTATGCCGGCTTTGACCATCTTCGTTGCTTACGCACCAACATCAAGCTATGACGAAGACGAAGTCGAAGCTTTCTATATGGACCTCGAAAATTCCTTCAGAGAGACCATACATTCTTCAAGGTCATTGTCGGAGATTTTAACGCAAAAATTGGACCTAGAAGAACGTCTGAAGAACGTCACATAGGGACCCACGGACTAGAATGGAATGAGCAGGGTGAGAGGCTATCTGAGTTTATCATGACGACCCAAACCATCTATGGTAACTCGCAATTCCAAAAGCCTCTTTCTCAGCGATGGACGAGGGAGTCTCTCAATGGAGAGTACCATAACGAAATAAATCACATCATAGTAAATCGAAGGTTTTGCCTGACCGACGTCGCTGTTGTTCCTAAGTTCTGCACGGGATCAGACCATGGCCTCCTTGGACAGCCATGCAATCAAGCAGGGTTCCGAAAAGGATTTAGCACCATAGACCACCTCCACAAGATTACAAGACTCATTGGAGTTTCACGAGAGTACAAGCAACCACTCTGTCTAACTTAGATGGAGTATCAGAAAGCGGTTGTAGAGGCTCTGGATAACCAGGGCGTCCCTACTCGGTACATAATGATCCTTCGTGAACTTTATAGAGATTTCACGACCAAAATATCTCCTTTCTACAACAAAATCACCATTGACGTAAGAGGGGATCGACAAGGCGATGCGATTGCGCCAAAACTATTCACAGCCACCCTACAAAACGTCATGCGAGCATTAGACTAGGACGACATGGGAGTGAAATTGGCGGTCGACAATCAAACTATCTTCGCTTTGCTGACGATATCGCTCTCATAACACCAAACATCAGCCAAGCGGAACGAATGTTGACCGATTTCGATAACGCCTGTGGAAAGATTGGCCTTCAACCAAATCTAACGAAAACAATATTAATGAGGAACGGATGGGTTTCGAATGCTTCATTTACGTTCAACGGAACGACAATCTCCGAGTGCTCCATTTACGTCTGTCTAGCTCGTGAAATCAACATGATGAACGACCTAGCTCCAGAGTTGAGCAGGAGGAAACAAGCGGCTTGAGGAACGTTTAAGAGCATCGAAGATGTAGTGAAGAGGACAAAGAACATCCGTCTTCGTGCCCACCTTTTTGACTCGACGATTATTCCTGCCCTAACGTATGCAGCAGAAACCTGGTCGCTACGTAAGCAGGATGAAGAGCACTTGGCGTTATTGAACGCGCAGTCGAAAGGTCGATGCTAAGAGTATCCCGTATCTCGCATATGAGATAAAGGATCCGAAGTTCCTACCTAGGTCAACGATCGAAAATCAGAGACGCCGTTCTACACGTTAGGATATCGAAAATAAGGTGGGCCGGACACGTCATGCGCTTTACGAGAGCCGTTATCGACTGGATTTCTCGGAACGTCAAGCGCTCTAAAGGAAGACCACCGACCCGTTGGTCCGATTTCTTCATGAAAGCTATAGAAGAAAGATATAATGATCAGAGAATCCTTAAAGCGTGGAGGACCCACTGGGCTACTCTTGCACGCGATAGGGAAAAATGGAAGTGTTGCTGGTACCCGTTCGAGTCACTCGACGATCAACGGGACGACAGGTGACAGGTGACATAATACGAAAGTTTAGAAAGTTGTCGAGTGATCGAAGAGACACGAGACTAGAGCTCTTTTGACCTTTCTAATCCAATGGAGACGCTAAGTTTTCCGTAGTTATGAGACGTTTATTAATTTTCTAATGTACTCATAGTGATTCCATAACAACTCATGTGCGTCGATCTTAGCGCACGCTCAAACAAGTCCGTCCTTTTTTTTGCAGTTTTCATTTCGAAATTCGGCTTCATACATATTTTGCGATGATTTTCGGGATTTACTGCTTTTTGTATACTCTAAATTCTTTAGCGTATAATCTCATTATGCTTTCGGATCACTTCAAATTCTTTGGTGTACGATGAAAAAACTCGTCCAACATTCAAGCTTTCATAGTCTGTTTAACCAAATATATATATACATATATATGTATGTATATATATATATAGAAGAGATCTCGATATTCATATATCCGAGCGCGTGTGGTGCGAGCCCTGCGACGCGCATGAACGATCAGCCGGTGGTCGATGGTCCGCTCCTTCGCTCAGGCTCATCAAGCCTTCGATCCTTCCGGGTTTGATGAATTGGTATCAGGTATGTCTGAGGATAGCAGCACTGACTTGACACATTGACAGGCCACTGAGAGTCATCTCAAAGGGCGGACATGTATGAAATCAGTCACCTCAAATGAGCTAGACAAAGACGAATGGATGGGACATCCTTTAGGAATTGATCGATGCCGAGCTTTATCTTCTTTTTTATTTTTATATCCGCCAATCTCGTACCACAAGTGATCCACAAGAGTAAAATAACAAAAGTATCAATCAACGCCCAGCACTGATTTATATATGCTTAATAGATTGTGATAGATCTGAATTTTTATAGCTCCTAATAATGGTCCAAGAGCTAAAGTAAAATGTCTAATCTATAGCATTAACATGTTTATAACACATGTTGCTATAACGAGACTTTGCTTTCGTCTAAGTTCACTTTAAACTTCAGTTTAGATAAAATCTATGATATGAAGTCAAGACGCTCAAGTCTCAGAAGCAAGTTTTGACAATCGGAATCTAAAAATTAGAGCACTGCTCCTGTGATAATAGGGAAATGTGATTTCATTTGCACAATTCTGACAACTCCAACAATTTTGAATTTCTATACAGAAAGTTTGCTATGAGTGTTAATTCAAGGTTGAGAAAGTGCAAGTATGGCAAGCTAGACATTTCTACAGCATTCGCGAAGATAAATAATCCTTGTGGTGAGCACTCTCTTCACCACAACAACTCCACGCCGAGGCAGTAAAATCTTATGTAAAGCGATTATATCATAAAGTATTGAGTCCGTAACACCTTTTCGAATTCAAGCCTACCCCCATTATTTGTGTTGAACAAATTAACGATTTGTTACAAAAGGCGAAAACGATAGTGCGGCGAATTGGACAGCCACACGATGATGAGCTGATCACATCGGTCAAGTGACTTTCTTTTCCAATTATTAAAAGCATAAACGGAAATCTGCCGATATGCTATTTCAGGCGCTAGGAACAGGGTGATTACGTGAAATTGATAAGTACAGTTGCATGCATTACACCACATCAAATGCTAAATGGTTTCCAATAATTTTAGCCTTTATAGGACCATGGACCCAATCCTCTGCGTGTCTAATCCCAGCGTGTTGCATCTAACAGTGGCGTCTAATTGCAGTGTGCCATTGTTACACGCGAATGTTAGACGCAACACTCTGAAGGGGGGGGGGGTTAGACATGCAGAGCGTTGGGACCATGGTCCCGTAAGAGTTAGGGTTATTTGCAATGATGAGAACTTTATAACCGCATTTCATTGTGGAGCAGTATCTATATCACGATGATTCATAAGTATATGATTTCGTAGTTAACATAAAAGACTGACAGACCTTTTTTAGTGTGAAAGAAGTCTTTGGTCGAGCAATGGTCACCGACTAAAAGAAGAAGTTATTCTAGAAATCAGAATCATTTAAAGTGTTTTGCCGGAGTAATATTGACTTTTGTGGTTATACCTTAGTTTCGATTAGTTCGGATAAAGTTTAGTCTCATGCGAAAAGAAGGCTAATTTAATAGTCATTAAGCTGAATATATTCTGCCCACAAGGTGGTACTCGTCCGACTTCTAATAAGTCCCACGAACTCAATGAATGCTCGATAATAAGAATAAATAAAACAATGATATGAACAAGAAGGACTTTTTTCCCAATGAAGCTCTAAAAATCACCCCAATAAACTGCATCTTGGGAGGCTAAATTTCTTTCTATTTGAGACTACTGAAAACTCCATCGTACCTCTGTATCCTTCTTGATTACGGTTTTATTCTCTTCCGATTTCTTCGTGACTTTTCCGTTCTCCTTGACTGATATGCTTGCTGAATGCAGGCGCTAGAATCAATCATATTATACTTTTGCTTAGAAATTCCAGATAGTGTAGAACTGATTATGAGAATGTACGTGCTCCGACGTGAACGACTGTAACGGGATCGTTTGACAAGTGCAAGCATTGGAAAGAGTTGTGATAAAGAGGCCGGTTTTATCTTCTACTAATGCAATTATTATCCAATAGTTAGGTTGTTTCATTCGAAAGTTGGTTAATTTACCGTTTTTTTCGTCATCTAGCATGACCAATGGACTAATTTTGGATACTATATTCTCCTCTACTTTCGGACCATTTTCCTAAAATTTAGAAGCTTTTCAATGACTGTTGATGATTAATTAGAGTAAGATATTAAAGTAAGGTTAACACTATTTGCTCATTGTCAAAGCGAGTGACTTTTATAGTTGGAAATTTTTACACTTTCAATCAGGCCAGATGAACAAAAGAAGAATCAAGATGAGCAGATGTTTTAGTTCCGCATTGATCGCGCAGGTAATTATAGCCCAAAACATCATAGGCTCTCAGGTAGTCTTGCTCAGCACTTTTTGGAAGCCTTACCAGCCGGTGTTGATCAATCCCTCAGGAATGTTCACTCATCCAATTTTATTAAGCGGCATTAGAAAAGACTGATTGAACATCTAGCATCCAGAATGGCTTAGTATGGCCTCATAATGCATTATTTCAGTGGTGCTATCCTTGTTGAGAAGTCTGGCATCAATGCACTTACCTCGAAAAGATGGTAGGCCAGGTGAGTCGGGAGAGCAAAGTCGAAACATCGACGACGCATATGTCTCAAAGCACTTCTAATCACTGCGCCTCACGCGCTCTATTTGATATCTTTGCTATTACACATACATCCTCTTCTCGCTTGCGTTTATGTACCGCTTATCTGTCTCTACCCAAAATTTATCGTTCCCGATCATTCTGTCTTTCTTCCACGTATACTGACCCGACCAACACCATTATGAGTAATGTTGTGAAACTGAAGGGGTACTGAACAAACCTTATTATTGTTATTTGAGGCCATGATGACGATTTGTCTATTGCAACAATCCTAGAAATATAACTAGAATCTGCTGCTTTCAGTAAATCATCTTTGCATGTATAGTTGTGAATTTGTGTTTCTATATGAGCATATACGTGCAAATATTTGTACATCATTTGTCTGAAGGTAATATTGTGCATCGATTCCAAGCTTACCGTATTAGAGACTAATGAAAATTTATCTAATTCAAGTTTTGAAAATTCTTTGTCTCAAGCGATACCGAGATTGTTATGAAGTTCGTTTAATGAAGGTGAACTGAGCGTTTCACATCAGAAATCAACAAGATTCAACTTCTATACCAAAGCTTTTTTTTTTCTTCATTTTGAAGCATAGACATTTTCCCCCACTTTGATAGTGAAGACACTACTATTTTTTAAATGACAACTCACTCAGAAAGAACAGTGGTCAACTTCTTAGTACAACGAGGCTAGCCAGACAATAGTCGCACACTTAATGAAATGAATTGTACGCGCCTCTAGTTGTTGTGAAATGATAAAGCTTGTATTATCTTTAACACCGCTTGTTAAATTAAAGGATAAAATGTACGAAACTCTCGAGTTGATCAGTCCTCAAGAGATGCGGTGTGAATTCGTCTTCAGTTTTTTAACTTCGTTCAAAGCGACCGAATGCATATCTGGCCTTTACAATGACACGCGGTGGTGTACCGCTCAATCAAGTCAGTCCTGCTTAACCTCTCAAGCAAATATGCGACCAGTCTGGTATAATTTACCGACCTTGAAGGGATGGATGGCTTGGTGTGCCATACGCGCGAGATCGAACTCTTGACCTTGAATGGATCGCAGAGCACTCTCTAACCACTGTGCCACATGATCTCCTCGTTCGAAATACATATTACTAATTGATTGTTATCAAAATAGCGATTATCTCAGGGAAAGTCTCTCACTGTAATCGAGAGAGTTATTCTTCTTCCTCTTCTTTCAAAAGATAAAAATCAGAGTCGGAATTTGCAAAGATGCACGACTAAAGTGATAATCGGTTTTATCGCTGTTGACACCACATGGTCCTATTCAATGTCCATGTTATTCTAGCTAATTTTCTCAGATCAAATCGCCACCGTTGTAGCATGATAACTCGCCCTACGTACAAAGTAAAGCGGAAAACCAATTGTTGTGTGGAATCAAAACGAGTTGTGAACAATAGATTAAAAACTTCTAAATACACAAGCCACATGCTATTAGTGTTCATCAAGAAAAATTAGTCTACTAGAAAAGAAAAAACCTTGCATGTAGATCTTACTGCTATCCTACAGATATTAGAGGAGCAGCACATATCAATTTGGAAACAAAGCACGGAAGAACGTTATCAATATATCAATAATTATTCGAATGCAGCAATGAAGCAGAGACCATCTTAAAGGAATTAAACGAAGTGGGAAAGAAGATCGGATTACCTATCAGTAGAATGAAGACCTAAATCATGAAGAACCCATGGTGCAGTGGTGATCAGGTCGAAATGGTAGTGGTTCTCAGATTACAAACCACCTCGTATGTGCACCTTGGGTGATCATTGAACATGGAAAACAACATGAAGGAGGAACTAGATAGAAGGAGGAGAGTAGTATGGGCCGCATTTCGGGCCTCTTAAAGACGCCACCGACAAACTAACGGACCCAAAACTCCGTGCTCACCTTTTCAATTCTACGGTCCTCCCGGCGCTCTGCTATGCAGCTGAGACGTGGGTTGATACTTCGACCACGTGAAGACTGCTACGAACAACTCACAGAGCGACTTGAGCGATATGTTCTGAAATTTAGTCGGTGCACAGAGCATCTGGCCAGCTTGCGTAGCTCAGATCTTGAAGGTCTATCTCATTTTCGTGACTCAGAGGTCCATACATCCATAGCATAACATGGATCGGCCGGTCACATTCTGAGAAGAACAGACAACAGATGGATGAGAAGAACTGTAGAATGGATTCCACGACAATGTATGCGTCCTTGAGGACGACCACCCACACGTTGGGCGGACGTATTCGTTAAAAGAATTAAGGAGATGTACTCGCAGTTCCCGATATCTTACAGATCACGGTATCACACTCGCAGCAACCACCATGTTCAAATTAGACCACTGTCATGGGCGATTGTAGCGCAGCAAAAGGATGAATTGAATATGTGCTGGGGCTTGCAAAACTAGTGTAGACGGATAGTTCAATATCCAAGTATCCATGTATTATTTAAACTCCTAAATCTCCCGCTAGTGCCGTATTTAGCCGGTTTTGAAAATGTCTTCTAATAACGCTTCAGAGAAAGGAAAAACATTTGTGTTTCACACGCACTTATTTCTCACAGGACAGAGCTCTTCCCTTAGACTAATAGAATCATTCAATAGCATACATTTTCACAATTCTCAAGGCTATGCTTATGTTCTGGAATAACATTTCACTGCAGTGTAACTGAGAGAATAAAATCAAGTTCTACAATTTTTCAGCGCACCTGCTTACCGGTTAATCTACGGTCGGGTGTGTGGTTGCCGCAAGTTCGAAGCGGCGGCCCGCCATCGATCGATCGAAATACGTTGGCGCATCGTATGCAAAGTGCGGCTTTTGTCATTAGATCGAGGATTTTTTTCCGCTTCGGATGGAACTCCAGATCAAACGTATGGTCTTGATACTACAAGATTTTCTCTACACTATGACATGCTTTTCATGCTTTCAGCGAAGTCGCAGTACAATTGCGCTGCCGATGTAGAATATAATTTTATTTCGAATATAATAACGTTATAAAAATGTGTTTTGAAAAAATCGCTTCGACGCGGCACTAGCCAGAGATTTACGCTTTTGAATGATTACTAACACTATTATGAAAAATTCTTGTTCATTGAGAGTGATTGTTTCTTCATACCGTGTCGTCCTAAGCGGAGAAGAACTGAAAATCGAATTCTGTTTCAGAATGCTTTGTTGCACGGCTAAAGGTCAGTGGATGGCTTTTACATAAGCTGCATAATTGTTCCCTAGCGCAAATTGTGGTGATTCCGAAGCAAGATTTGGTTTCTGAGATGGTGCCTGAAGTTGCCATAGAAGCGAAAAGAAGGTTACGTTTTAACACTAGGAGTTTTCTTCGTACATAAGAGTTATATATGCGCATAGAGTACATGATCGTGTAAAGAACATTATGGAGTATTAGACAGAAAATTTGAAGCTGTTCCTGACAAATTTTTATCACACGACATTTTCGCACGCACCTTGCTAAAATCGATCAACTACCGCTTACAGTGGTTAAGGGCGTGCAAATTCCATGATAGACCTGTAAGTATTGCTAATGAAATAAAAAGTATATTATAACTGCAATAGAGATAACTTTGTTTATTTTGATATGTTATTTGTCGCAATAGTCAGCCTTATAGTAAACTTTTGAAAAGCATAATTAAATATTCGTGGTTCTAACTTCCCGAAAATGAAGCAAGATGAAAAAACCAGCAAGATCTTTTATGAAGCAATTGCAATGGGAGAGTTTGTTTGGATTTGGCTGATTTCGTAAATTTATAGAATTATCGCTCGCATCAGGATGACGAAAATCCGCTAAAATCGACCCATCGATGCTTCTCAACGAACAATTGCTTCAAATATGAGCTGATAGCTATTGATTTCTAGGTATTGTAAAACTCTGCAGATAGACAAGAAAGCTCTTTTGACCTACTAAAAAATTTGAGCTGGTCGGATCTAACCGGTGATATTTAAGTTCTTGTTCCCAGCTCACAGTAAAGCGGGAAATAGTACAAGCTGAAGATTGATTCACATATAGCAAAAAAAATTTGATGAGTAAGAGAGAATAAGGTGCCTGGTAGTTCATGAATAATGTGTTATGTGAAGAGCAATAAATGAACCGAGTAATGAATCGAAGAACATTCACAAATTTGCCTTGGGTTCCTCAAAATCCAATTTGCAGTAGTTTTCAGAGAAATTGTACTTTTATCTTTAGAGGTTCGAATTTTCCAATCTTTGTACAGACCATAAAGAAACAAATCAACGAGACAACAATGTTTATATTTGAAAAAGTTCGTAACTTCAGCTACGAGCATAAAGACACCACAATGCGAGCAGAACTCGTAACCTTAGTTGAAAACCGAGCCCACAGTTATTTATTCCACGAGCTCGTCCGCTATCCACTGCACACCAATCAAAACTCGTGCTTTGGCTTTCTCTCGATATTTCCACTTTTAAAACTCTATAATTTACCTCTTCTATCGACCGCTTCTTTATAGACCCGCTCCAAATAACCTGATAAGAATATAACATGTTTTAAGCTGTAGGTCTAGTGATAAAAAAGCGCCTGTTTAGTCCCAACTCATCACTACCACCTTCCCTCGGTTCAGCTGATCCCTTGAGGTTAAATAATCCTCTATAAAGGAATCGATGCCGAGTGAAAAATCACCCCAAGCCAGTCAGTGATGTGTCCCAATAGGACGTAATTGACGCGTGTATACCACTAGACGTAACTGCTCAAAACATGTTATATCCTCATCAGATTGTATAATCTACGTTAACCAACAGCAGGTTGAGAAGATCCTACGTGGTCAAAACATTTCGTTGAAAAACCTAACATTAACCCAAACGCATAGAACTATTTAGAGCAATCCAACTGTCGCTGATTTTTAGAAGTTAGTTTGTTACATTGTTCATTTGTATAACAAAAGTTTGAAAATTCTTATAATTCTTTGAATTGCTTTCCATTATTATTTGAGGAAAGGAGCGCATGTGGCGCAGTGGTTAGAGGTGCCCTGCGTCGCACACGAGGTCAGTGGTTCGATCTCGCGCTCATGGCTCACCAAGCCATCCATCCTCCGGGTCGGTAAATTGGTACCAGACAGGTCTCAGACTTGTCTGGGAGGATAAGCAGCAGTGACTCGGTCCAGCGGGAGGCCTCCGCGAGTCAATGTTAAGGCCAGATATGCATTCAATCACCTCAAACGAAGTTAAAAATTGAAGTCGAATGCATGGCGCATCCCTCAGGGATTGATCAACGCCGAAAGCTTTATCCTTTTTTATCCTTTTATTATTTGAGCCAACATGTCATGTGGTCTGGTAAGGGCTCTTATGCAGCCCGATGCACGTGTTTTGTCCTTCAGACTCGTCAGTTTGGTAGAAACTCGTCATCTTTCGATCTTTTTATTAGTCAGTTCTCTCGAGAGCCCTACTCTCCCTACAGAGAGGTATCGAAAACAAACGTTTGACACTCTATGTCAAGTGGAATTTTCACCTAAGACAGAGTGTTGTACACTCGCTTGCTTTTGGCTGGTATTTTTATCATACCTTTATTTCGAGTGTTTTATTAAGACCACGCTCAAATTTCAATAGATCCTTTCATTATTATTTGAGCCAACATGTCATGTGGTCTAGTAATGAGCTCTTGTACAGCCCGCTACACGTGTTTCGTCCTTACAGTCCCGTTCGCCCTGTATATCTATCTACTTGGATCCCAGCACTTTGGATTGCTATAAGTATTATCACGGATATTTCGAAAAACGTCATTCCCTCATTTGCAAGCCGTGACATAATCCAGAAGTAGTTAAAATTTTTGTTCATCTATCTACTGAGGTCCCAGTTCTGGAGTTCGATTCGTTTCTTCACTTCGCCGTACACGAATGTCTTTATACATTTCGCATGTTGTTTCGACTGCTGCTTACAAATGCTAACTCCAATTATGGCATATGCATGGATCTGCAGTCTATGAATCAAGCAAGGTTACTAAATTTATTGGCACCATAGAGAAGCCGTCCAAAGATAACCTGTCGCTTCACTTCCCCTCTCCTGAGAAAAAAGGTACATTTCCGTTTTTTAAATCATTCTCAAACCTTGGGCCAAGCGCTTTCTGATTTCTAAGAGTTCAATAGACATAAATAGCTCATGTCTCGACAAGTTTGATGTCCTCCTTCAATTCTCGAGAGGTCGTTCATTACTCTGTGGCATAAAACATAAAGATAAGTTCCACATTTGATGAGTTCTTCGCTCAACCGAGCTTTCCCTTTGAACTTCGAGCATCATTCGAAAGCTTGAACGTCGATGATTTTGGAACTATATTTTGGTTTTGAAAAGACATTCTTAGTGTATTGTAGCTGTGAGAATAAAGTTTATTTTCACACTCACCGCGCAGTTTCTGCTCTTCCGGGGTGTGTGTACGAGATTTTGCAACATTCGCAACAATCGTCTTCGAGGCGGCTAAGGTTCGTGGACGGTCCTTTGACAGATTTTTAATAGTTATTGGGTAGCATAGATTTGGGCAACTCTATAGCTATGTGTGATTTTCGAAAAAACTCTTCATATAGCGCTGGAAGAGCGAAAAGAATTTTACGGTTTGCATTCCAAGGCTTACGCTGCTCAGGATTAGGATTGATAATGGATTTATTTGCCAAAATAAAATCAAAATAAGAAGCTCATGCCTATGGGACGATCGAAGAAAGTTTATTCAGTCAGTAATTATATTACGAAAAACCCAAAATATTTAGAAGAAAAGAAGAAAATTCTCGAATAAGCAGCAAAAATCGCGCCTTCCGAGGCGGCTTTGAGATCGCTGCGAGCACGCGATCCGAGAAACACGCTATAATGCCTGCCGAATGTAAAACGTAATTTTCCTTAGGTTGCTGCAGTGCAAAAAGACAGCTTTTTAGACACCAAGTTTAGTGTTAGAATTGCCAAAATTTGGACTTGAGAATGATACTGAAAGTTTAGAGGAAAAGATGTGGCCAGCGGAAAAGGCGTCGGGTGTGAAACTCAATTTAATTTTGCTACTGCAGTGCACATGTTAGACAACTATAATGTTTGAATGAGAGCAACGAAAACTTTTATCCTCATGCAGCAAAACTGTCTTTTCTTCGACAGTAGATGATAGTTTCATCAATGGAGTAGAAAGATTGTTCTATGGATTTTGTTAAAGGTCCTTTGACTTGTCGTCCTACGGTTAAACACGCTTTATTTATAGAATATCATTTCAATGTTAGATTGCTTGAAACTGAATTTTCAAAAGAATAAACGGCAAACAATTTTCTCAGAATTTTATGCTCAATAGCAGTATTTATCAATATTCTTCAATTGCCATGTTCAAAAGAGTATATCAGTGAGTCCTGCTCGCTCAAGAGGCATGTTCAGTGCTGCATTTTCTTCTGCGGTCTTTATTAAGAGCTGTAATTATAGCTTTGATAGTCTCACTGCTGTACAGTTGGTGACTCAAGGGCTTAATTTGCCAAAAGCTCTAGAGAAAACTAATGGTTGTCCAAACGCATCATGTGCCCGGCCCCCTGATTCTAGATGTTTTCTCGCTTGGATGGCCATTTCTAATATTTTGACGTTGACGTTAATGGGTAACTTTGGATTACTTCTGTCACATACCTGACGGGAGATATTTCCTACTTTGCCCTTTCGACTGTGCTAACGATGGCGCTCAATGACCATACGCTATTTACGTGGACGACCAAGTTTTTGATGCATAAGTCAAGACAAGAGTAATCATTGAGTCGAAGACGTAGCGACAAAGTCGCCTGTTCTCATTGCTTTTCACAAGATCCCTAGATTCTTGAATGCTTTCTAAGTCACTCGCTTCTTTCAGCTCAATTCAAATTAACTGAACTCAGCGCTAGTATTGAGACCATGAGTCAATGATTAAGTGTTGACTGTCGACAACACCTCACTAGATGAAACACAGTTTGTTTACATTTATCAACTTCGTTTTCATCTTAATTTCAATCTTACTTCCCCTTAACTTGCACATTTTATGTGAATATTTGCACGTTCTAGCATTTTTTATGCTTTCGTAGAGTTTACTCTAAGCTTGAATATGCTCGTTTAGAAAAGCGCCTATTACTTTCACATCGTTGGAGCGAGGTCGACTTACACGATAATTAGATAATTGCAGGTAATTTACGTTTTCGACGAATCATCTCCTATATGTATACAATCAGCCACAGCAAAGCATCCGTTTCTCTTCCAAATAGCGGAGTCAATCACACTATTGTAGCAAAAATGACCGCGTATTTAAATGCGCTGCAACAGGCGTGATTGTTAGCTCGATATTATGCGCCGATTGAGAAAAAAAATTCCTAAGTACATATCTGTTTGTGTAAAAAAGCGACATCATAGATCTGTAAGCATCACCACGTATAAAAGGATTAAACAAATATCTTTGGATGTTAGTCAACCTCTCAGGTATGCAACACTTATAGGACGTCATCAGCATTTGCATAAGACGTCATCATGTGAAATGATCTCATGCACATCTAGCCTTTGAACAGTGACTCGTGGTACCGAGGCATTAAGCCGGTCTTGCTGTCCTTCCTAACAAACCTGGCACCAAGTTGCCGATCCTGGAAGTATGGAAGTACTGGTGAGGGGTCGAACTATAGACTTTGCGTAAGTCGCAGTGCACTTTCAACCATTGTGCTACAGACTCCCAACACAAGTGTTTCTATAAAGAAAAATGTACTCAATCACCTTCTATTCAGTTTACTCTTGTAAACTACCCACTTTCACATCTACTATATGCCTTCAGCAACTTTTTGCTTTTGCTAAGGCTTCCTCGCACCCATCATTCACGCTTGGAAAATTCCAAATGTGTACTCGGATGCTGCATGAGGATCGCCGTCTTTTCCATGAATGTCGCTAAATGCTGGTCGAGTCGATTTACCCAGGTGTTCGCCGATAGCCGATCCGAAGCGCACTCATTTGGACCTCAAGGAGTAGAGTGTATACAAAAGAATCTGGTTTCAGTTTCACGACCTCGGAAAGATGGGAAGTTCGGTGAGATTATGGAGAAGTCGAAGAAACTACAACAGCAAAAACCTCATGCGGTAAAACAAGGTGATGAAAGGAAATGCGTCATAAGTGACGCGAACTAGCCACTTTGACCGGAAACGTTCACACTATAACATGTTGCACTTTGGCAGCGATTAGCTAATAAATATGAACGACTACGTATTTTTGGAAACAGATTCAAGCCTAACACCTTATCGTTCCAAATTTCCTAAGATTAGCTTCTTAACTTTCAACAGCAAACGCCCTATGGAATACCACATCCATGCTATCCTCGAGATTGCGAGGAGACGTGCTCAACCAGTATTTTACGACGTTCGAGAATAAGACATAAAACGACTTAAATGTTAGAAGTACTGTGATCCGCATAGTCAAAAAGTCGTGAAAACGGACGAATGAAGGACCTTAGTTTTCTTATTCAGTGGACATGAGTTTGTTAACAGACGATTCATTAAGTACAATATAACAGTACGATGCAAAATTTGCAATGGCTTACATTTCAGCGGTTTCGTCTTTTTCAGAACAAGGACAAGTCAAAGTGATGTGCAATCTGCTCAGCCAAGTAATTCCATAGTCAAATTAGGCGACACGTAATATGCGAACGTTGAATCGCGCAGTAGTCAATTCCTACTAAATGCTCACCGTTTTGATGTTTTTTGGTCCATCACCTAGCATGTAGAACACCCGAACCGAGTCTTACATGGGAGAGGTGGGTGCCTGCCTTACATTCGCAGTTCTGAGATATGACGCGTGATCAAGTGTGATGAGGAGGGACTCATCTTTGCGATTCATATTTGAAATATGGTATAGATCCAGAACGCTGCAAGAATTTTGGATGCTGTTCTATATGGCGGCGCCACTTGAGGCCATAGGTAAAAACGCATCTTTGCTTTTGCAAAACGTTGTTATAGTTTATCGGTACCTCAGATCAGGTAAATTTCGATGGCATGTTTAAATTCTCAAACAGCCTATTTTTGGCGACGTACCAGTCAAAATAAGATTTTGTTTCCATTTTGAAATTTTCTCACTGGATAAAAGTTTTGTTGTAATTAAGCCCTACTCGTTACATAGAGAAAATCTTTCCGATTATGACGACATATTTGGCTTTTAGAAAGGACTTCTTCGAACTTTGTAACGGCCGAAAGAAAGTTGACTTTCACACTTCGTGAGCACTTTTAGTCGGCTAGGGTGTGTGTACACTAATACCAATCCACTGCTCAAATTACATGTGGGTTTTTTGATAATAATCAGACATCTCTCCGACGCCCCAGATTCTTACTACATGTCCATGGTA
This sequence comes from Parelaphostrongylus tenuis, assembly GCA_019055375.1. Classification (NCBI taxonomy): domain Eukaryota; kingdom Metazoa; phylum Nematoda; class Chromadorea; order Rhabditida; family Metastrongylidae; genus Parelaphostrongylus; species Parelaphostrongylus tenuis. Next base: position 149,752 of record JAHQIW010000528.1, on the reverse strand, counting down.
ACGACTAGTCAGTGGGGAATGCTGAGATGGCTCGACAGCCAGGGGTCAGTGTTGCGAAATTTCATCCACATACCTGACTATGCGTGATAGCGAGGTGCCATCGCTGCATTGCGCGCACTAACCTATTACAGCTCACCAACAAGTCCCTTCGAAAAACCGAATACTTCTCACTGGAATCATCAGAATTCAGACTATTGGATAGTTTCTAAAAGTCTGAGGGAAATGCTCCGACGAAAGACGCTTTGAAATGCCTCAAGTGTGAAACATACCTTTACTTTGGCTGTTACGGTGAACTGAAAGGTTTTCTTCAGAAATTAAGTATATCGCTATTTTTATCTAAATTTGAGCTATTGACTGAGCTAAAAAGCAATTTGAAAAACTTAGAAACACCACTGTTTCTGAAGGGGTGCGGAAAACGGTGATATTTCAAGTGTGTGAAACCCCCTCTTCTTGTGCGAAGCAGAGCTCTAAGAAGTTTTTTCCAAAGAGCAAACACTTCCTCAATCAGAAATATTTGCTCTATGGAAAATCTTGTTTTGACTGGTACGGCGTTAAAAACAAACAATATGAAAATAAAATATACCTTTAAAATTTACTTGACTTAAGCTGTCAGATACTCATCATTCGCCAGATAACAGCTATGAGAACAGCACCGAATTTTGCGCACTGAGCTTTTTCATTCCTATACGACGATGGATATTTTTACTTCAAAGTCAATTCCTCTATACATCCGTGTTCTGAGCGCCCATTGGGGTATTTAATTTACCTTTAGTGCTTGCCTACCCGTTTCGTCTGTGTATTTGACGCCGCACGCTGTGCAAAAAGTTGAGTAAACGGTACCCGTACTCATGCAATCCCCGTCTTTACTTGCGGCATATTTTGTACTGATGTGTTGGACATAGATGATCATACAAGCGGTTTCGAACTAACTGACGTCTAAAATTATTCAATAGTATTTCAATTATTGCCACGATTCATCTGAGATTTATCTGAATGTGCCCTTTTTCAAACAACATTTCATGACTACGCCTATTTCGCTCAAAAAAAAATGGTAGCATAAACGGGGCCATATTTTCGTTGAATTTTTCGTATGAGAGGCGTTATTTCTTCTAAACTTATCCCGGAGAGTTACATTCCGAGCCAGTTTTAGGAATTCTATCTTCGACTCCCTTTCACTACACACATTTGCGACTGTTGAGAGCATGTTTGAGGCATGAAGGAGGAGTTAATGAATCAAAACGTTTCGTTACTTGACTTTTGGTACCACTTAGTTCGTAGCCGTTTTCGGATAGTTCGATCCGGACAACAAAAGATGGAAAGCAGTTTCCTTTCGATTTCTCGCAGATGAATCTTATGTACTCTGACTGTTCATTCAACATTTCAAACATTGTCCATCTCATTCTGTGTAGAACAGATGACAAATCACCTATGTATGTAAAGTAGAATAATGACCGGGAGATTAATCACTAGAGGTTCCATCTTAAACATGAAGACAATTGCAAGAATTGGTGCCATTTGCTGTCTCATTGCCAATACTCTCTCTTGTGCGAGTAGTCACCGCACCATATAAACATTGAGTTGTTCAGACACTCTTTAGAAGAAATATTGGCCGCTAAATCTACAAGCCGTACTTATCGAGTCGCTGTAATTCAGAGTCATTTGACGCATTAGTATAGAGGGCGGTAATGTCAAAGAACTCCGTTACGTTCATGTCGTTGAAAGACGCGCTACGTAGACGATTCAGAAACATTTGAGTGTTAGTGAGATAGTGTCTTAACAGCTATGGTACTATTGAGGCTAGAAGCCATGCTGTTCTATCCGTAGGCTTGTCTATACAGGTGATGATGGGTCTATCCTCAAATATGATGGATTGTTATACGTATGATTCTCGATTGCTACTGAGTTATGGATTTTATAACAAAATACAAGATTGAACGTGTTGGCAATTGGGCTTCTTTATAAGAAATGACAGATGGTTTCAAACAAGGTGCTCTTGCCACTTTGATCCACGTGTTGTTCAATTTGCGGTATTGCCTTTGGAATTCTTTTCAGAAGACACCTGATAGTAGGATAGTACCTTCAATAACGTTCTTCGTTACATCAACATCTAACGGGGAATTACCACTATTTCCTCACCCTTTTCACTGGTAGATAGCCGGGTGCTCTTTTAACCTTGTCATCTCCCGAACCCTCGCACCTATATTTTTGTGCTTTGGTGAAGTCAGAGAGGGGCCTATGGCGTGAAAGTGATTGTGGATTTTGAAGGCGACGTTTGCGCATAAGCGAAATTCCAAATCAGTTTATGTTGAGATCTTATTGCTTATGGAGAATGGCAATACTGGTAATGCCTCTCTTTCTTATTGCGCAATCCTGTTAATTTCTTTAAAGAATTGAGTAGTGAGCAAAAACACGGCCTCAGCTGAGAATCGAACCCGCGTTTCACCTTATCCAGGGACGTGTGCTCTACCACTAAATCACCGAGCCTCATTTGCGCCACCACTCATTCTTCAACATCTCTATGTTAGTCATCAGCCACCAACCTTTAACAAGTTTGGTCGGATTCTGTTAGTTTCTTCAATCCCAGCTTTTTTTTGAAGACTGCCTTGAAGATCATACAAATTGCATGCGACTCTACGCAAGGATATGTAGAATGGGTTGAGATGGGAGAAATTGGACTCAATCACAATAGCGGGCGCACATTTCTAGAGATAGACATGTCTTTCAACAAAGGTAATCCTTAATGTTTCTGGCACTTTATGGATTCTCGTTTTACTCTAGGGCCTTCGCTAACGATGGTTATATTCTTAATTGAAGTTGACTTATGTGATTTGTTTATCAATTTTCGATTTTTCTGCTTAAGATTACTTTGACCTTTGACAAAAGACATATTTCAGAAGCACAGACCTGAGGTCACTCATTCACGATTCTCTCCAAAGGTAGTCTCCCAAATACAGAACACAGTAAAATTCTTTCGACATATACCTTTTCAACAGAACATACACTTTACCCTACTCGCAACGAAGAGATTTGCGCAGTAGTCGCATCTCGATATCCAATAATCGGTGGCTGTTCCTTGGCAGGCCGCATAATTCGTGAAGAGCTTTCATTTAATGAAGTTCGGGACGACTTGATGTTTTATGCAGCGACGGAGAAAATGAATCATTCGTCTAGCCAAGACAATCTTTTGTCTTAGTAACATGACTTTGACAAATCGGAAATATGTTGCTGGTACTCGCTTCGTTTAATAAGAAAAATGGAATTACTCGATCAGTGTCGAGGCTAATCGATAAGTCCTGGAAATAGCTTACATTTTTAGAGTTAACAAAGAGTTGCTATAGAACTTTATTCTGCGCCTTTACCTTTTAAAATTGGATCTCAGACTTTCTTCTAATCGCTTGTTCATTCTGACTATGCGGGTTGTCGTGGTCACTTCTAGTCGAATTTAGAGCGGAGTACCATTCAAATTAAGTATGCCCACAAAAACATTTTCTTTACAATTGCTCAAGGTTGGTATATCTTCTACGAGATCGATGGCTGACGTTTCGGGACTTTCGACTTCCTCCAAATCTAAACACACTACGCCATACCGGATCAAATTATCCTTCTATTATCTTCTATACCTGGTGACAATTTGATGCAGAAATTAGTTTAAATGCCTACTCATTATTTGAAACTTTCCGTTCGACTAGGTGAAAAGGAAAGGTCACCAGTGTGCCTCACACGCTATGAATAATATAGCTTACCCTAACTAGAGTCAAACACTCTCCCATATATTTATTCCTGAACTCTTAAAATCTGTTTGAGGCGCCTCGAAGTTTTCTCCACCGACACTTCTGACTTGCTCCTGGATACTTACTACGACCTCCCATGCCAAGGCTTTGTGAGGAACAATTTTTTGATTTCTCACGAGGTGTACTCATTCGGAGCTCTTCTTTATGAGACTACTCCGTCTAGTTGTCATTTAATCGAACATTATGACTCGGTTTCTTTTCAAAGTACGATAATTTGGATTCATCACTGGTACATCACGTCCGCCTCCTGCCGTAGGTATAGAGGCGTGGTCCAGTAATCCAGCAGTTATGCTCACAAGACTGCTGCCATCGCCGAATTTACTAGGCATGCTGATCATCGTCATTCTACTCATTGTGGCAGTTGATTCCCAATTTCAATCAGAAGGTGTGTCGTTCTTTCTATCAGATCATTCGATGTTTTCCTCGGCTGCAGTTGATTCCTATGTATGGTCGATTATAATTTTATCAAAATCCCTCTGATTTTATTCATTTATTAAGTTTACTTCGAAACCTCTACATTCCTACACAAGAAAACTGTGTAGTGCAGCCGTATGTTGTGAGGTCAATATGCTAAATGATAGCAATTTTCCAGCTAACGAGGAACTCTGAGTCTTTATCCTACTCGATAATATATTTGCAGCGGAAGTCGTAAATTGCTGAACAATAATGTTGTTAAACACGATAATATTACTCTGAAAAAAGCTTAAAAAAAGCGCTGTTCGGAATTTTTCAAGATAAATATTATTTTTCAGGCATATATGATACTTTGAGACAAGAGTATTAACGTTCTTGCTGATCAGAGCTCGCTTAGCACAGTGGTTAAAGGTAATACATAACACAAACTACACCGTTTGTTCTTCATTGCCCCATGAAATCAAGTCCTCCTTTTCTATCAAGACGGATTTTGGTACCAGCCAAGCTTGTCCAGCGGAATAGAAGTATTCTCTTGATGCATTAGTAAGTATACAGTGAGGCTCAGCAAGTCACTGTATAGGCCAGATACGCGCTCAATCACCTCTACATTTTATGAATGCAGTTAAATGTATAGCACACCTTCGAAAAGTTTATGTACACCAAGTGCCTTATTCTATACAAATTTCTAGTCTTCTTTGTTAATTTTCAACTGGAAGATGGCAAATACGCCAATTGTCTGCGACTAAGTTTGAGAACACTCTTCTTATTGTATGTTGAACACGACTTCTTAGAATCGTACCTATAAGACAGACATTTTGAAATCTTCTTCGAGTACTTATTAAAGCGAGTATTCAAAATACTGAGAAAAGATTGAACTCTCATAAAAGTTCAATCCTTGCTTTGGAGCTGCACATATCTCGATAACTTGAACATTACTCAGTCACCCTTAAAATAACAACTGCGAAAAACCTTTCATTTGCCCTCTTTTGCTACCTTACTTCAAAATAGCCAGAAAAACATTCTAGCCATAAACAAGGAGTGATTTCGGTGAGTATAAATCATAAAAGATTTTTTCATCAGCCTGCCGAATGCGAAATCTATACTAGCACTAGTGAATTCTTGGCATTCATTTACTCTTAACTGGACTTGCAAATAGAAACAGAGTAACTTGGGAAATAATAAGTTGTTCCCTCTTAAACGCTGAAATTAAGGCTGTGTTTCTTCAAGCGATATTATTTTTCTTCTAGTGATACTCTAGATTTATTAACACTTAGGATCTGAACCAGTTTTTCCACAAACTACTGAAAATTTTTTGAAAGTACTGAGTCTACAAGTCTACAACATAACCAACCACTAGGAAAGACCGTTTTGTAACTAGAATGAGTATTCTCAGAGTTGTTGAAAACCAAATTCTCCAAAAAAGAAATGAAGGCGAAATTCCAATTTTCGAACTTCCGCACAGAGTACCGGAACTCATAAAGATCAACTCACATTTGAAAACATTATTGTGTTCTACTGCATAAAGTATTCCTTGTTTCAACTGTTTTATTCGAAATACTAGGCTCAGCGAAAAAAAATGCGCAACGTACATCTGGTGAACTACGAAAAAAAAAACACTGAGAATTTCATCATAACTAAACAACATAGCTTTTGTAATGAAGAGAATAATTTGTGGATTACAGCGTTTTCGATTCATTTAGTCACAGCTTATTTTGAGCTGAAAACTGCCGTTTCGAGTTTGTAAGCTGGCCATTGTTTTCACATAGCAAAAGAGTGGAAATCAACTCATATCGCACCCTGAGCGTTAATCATAGACCCTAGGGAATTTTTGAAATTTTCCTGTAACAAATCCCAAGACCAGCTATCTATCAACTTCGGCATGCCTTTGAAATTCCTCATTTTCTTTTTGAGCTAATCAAGGTTATTATAATAAAATCTACTCAAACAGCTGACGTTTCGGCAGTTTCGTCTTCCTCAGACACTGAAAAGCTGAGGTTGTAATTCAGTCAGCCAAACACCTCCACTACCCTCCAAAAAAAAATCTTCAGACCCGAAACGTTGTTTGAATAAATTATGTTATCATACCTCGTGACTTAGAAGAAAATAAGCAGTTTACTGTAATGATGAAATTTACTTATGTATGAAAAAATGTCATTGCTGAGAATCAATTAGAGACAGTAGTGATTTCTTGGATATACATATATGGATATACATGGATATACATACACTTCCACTTCGTAATCGATGAGCTTACTTCGTAGAGTGTTACTAAAAACCACACGGGGTCACCATTCTTGAGTGAACTGGTTATCGGCAAGGATCGTTCTTCACTATTGATCTCTTCTGCCTGTTGCAGATATCATTTCATGTGGATCAAAAGAAATGCGTTGCTCGCGACTTCCGTTCAGAAAAAAAAGATTTTTAGAACCTTAACTCGCTCTACCAATCAAGAGTACAGAAGGCCTTGTCTATGAAACTTTGTGTTGTATAACGGGCTGTGGATTGGAAGATCCTGGAATAGGCGCTTTCTTGTATCAATCTCATGTAATGGAGAAAGGTGTTGCGAATCTCATGCTCGTTGGTCAGAGTCAATAGCGGAATGTGACGACCGTATAGTTATTACACCTTTTCGTCACTCTAGCTTCCAGAGCTTTTCCTTGTCTATAACTTCATGATAAATTCGTAAGGATCTTCTGCACCAGAAAATTATTACTGAAAAGCTGTTATACCTAAGTATATCTTGAGCTTCTCACCTTCCCAAACAATTTCACGTCCCAAAAATCAGGTTTTGTCTCAGTGAAATGACACAAAAGTGCATATTGTAGGCGGAGATTTGAAAATCCTGATAAGTTTTCATTTGTATTGGCTATGAGCTGAGATAAGTCTGCTCAAAGTTGATTGGCCCAGCTATTTTCGATTACGTATAACTGTTTACAATGCACATTGTTCAATCGCTGGTTATATATCAAATCAAACGTTAAGACAGTGCTCTTTTTAGAGACATGAATGTTTCGCGTTTTTCAATCAAGCCAAACACAATCACTTCAAAACTCCTATTATTTAATGAAGTTTCAAATTATATAATAATGGAAGGTGGATATACTATATGAAAAAGTTGGCCTCTATTTGTACTATGTAGGAGATTATTCGTGAGAAAAAAATAAGTTTAAGCTGTTCCTCTGTTTTATTGCTTCATATAGGATTCTATGGAAAATATATGTGTTATGTACTATGAGCTTCATATATATGCATAATATATACATATATATATATATATATATATGTAGTCATATATCGGGAGCGTCTTAGCCGAGTGGTTATGATGCTGGTCGCAGCGCGCGTTGAGCCATGCTCCACTCCCGCCCCCCCCCTCCCCCCCCCAACGCTCTCCGGCAGTCAACAAGAAACGTCCTATGGAGCATCACAGCCAGGTTATCCTCGAGATTGCAAGGGGACATTCTCGACCACTATTTTACGCCATTCAAAAAGAAAATGGAAAAACGAATCGAATGCTAAAAGTAGTGAAATCCACACAATAAAAATTGCGATAACGGGTCGTGTAAATGAATATAAATATCATATACTATGTATTGTGTAGTAAATACTATATATAATATATTAAATTGTCCTGTTATATAAATTATTTCTACACGGTCCGGCATCACAATTTCCTGCGCGGATACAACACTCGTTTCATTCGATTCGTTTTCCTCGCATTCATCCTCCTTAAAGGTCTTCGAATGGTTCACGTTTTGCTTAGGATGGCTGCTTAAGATTTTCTTCTTTTCTATGAATGCCGTAGAATGCTGACGAGGTCAGTTGTCATTACAGCCTTTAAGATACCTTTCTTTTCGATTTTTTCAAAACCTCGCCCAAAATAATATAATCAGATAACTTAGGTATGACAATATACGTTTTACCAGCCACGAGCAATCGGCTTTACAATAATGCCCGTTAGGTGATTATATCACTTTGCGGCAAGTGTGAATACTTCGGAGTCGATTCTTCTATGCAGGGGTATCTCATGGCAAGGAACCATTGAACCGAAAGGTAGCGTGGAACTGACGAGGCTGTAAGGCCGAAACACTTGCCTTGCACTATATAAGTACCACAACAAACCTCATGAAAGGCTCAACACATGGTATCAGTCCTTAGAATAGCCGTGACAGGAGATTCCAGAGCGTTTAGCTATTTAATTCCAAGAGAATATTGGGGGAGTGAATCTAACTAAAGCGTCACTTCTCACCTCTCTTCGTGATACTCTCATCGCTAGCCACTGTGCTAGCTCACTCCACATATGTGTTATATATATACTATGTATTGCGTCATATAGATATTACATGTAATACATAAAACTTATTCTCATTATTTATTTGTTTATTTATTTATTTGTTTACACAACATGTCATCACAAACTCTATTTTGCAGATCCCAGTACTTCTAGCATTCGATTCGTTTTTCGTCTTCTTCTTAAATGGCGTAGAATACTGGCCGAGCAGGTCACCTTACAATCTCGAAGATAGCCTAGCTGTGGCGCTCCATTGGGCGTTCTTGTTGACTGCCGGGGTGTTGAGGGTGAAGCTAGGCTCCATGGGCGCCGCGCCGTACATCACTACCACTCGGCCACGGCGGCGATATGTATTATTACATATTGTATATTATTATAAATTTCATAATGTGTACTAATATATATGTGACATTAGATATACATTACACTGAAATTGAATCCGACAGCTCACACACCTCTGATGAGATGCATTGATTTCAATGCAGGTGTTCTCAAAAACAGCTCGACGACTCCCAAAATTGTGCAAACATATATCAGTCCATAGTGGCTTATGCTACATAAAAATGAATAGTGTGAATCTGCAGTTTTTACAAATAAGGTGCAACTTTTAATCTTGGATGATAAGATTCAATTTTTGAGAACTCTTCAAACTATTTAATCAAATTTTTCGTCAAATCATATTTTCAAAGGATGACAAAAGACAAAGGCCCGGCATAATTCAATCCTTTGGGAATACGTCACACATTCAACTCCATTAGGCACCGGAAACAGAGTTAATTAAGTATATATATTTGAGCTACAAAATGACATGCGAACATAAATGCCCTTTGTAATAATTAATGGTCCTTTTTAGATAGAAGATATCGTATTAAATCAGCTCCATGTTTCAGGTGGAAAATAATTTATAAACTGTTAATAGATTGATTGATAATAGAATAACGCTAGCAGCAGTTAATTTTCCTCTATTGATGGTCGTTAACGCTAAATGAGCGAATTCTCATCTTATTGGTATGATTGTCGCTTAAACGTCTTGGCTTTTAATCTGATGTAATTACTTCATTTCATTGACAACTTTATGAAACACGCTATCTAGTGTTGCTCCCTAAAAGTTCTGATTTTTGATACTACATTATTTAAGGAACTGAGAAACTAATTAGTTTTGAAATAATCATAGAATTCTTGACACCTGCAAACGCAGAGATTGAACTGGCATGTTCGAAATTCGAGCCTTGACAAAAAAGCGAAAAGAATACAGTTTATGGGGCCATGAGGATTCGTTGAATGCTGGCATGCTAATGAAAAGGATCTGTAGGTGTGCTGGACGATAAAAGATGAAGCTATCTATGTTGATTTATCTTGTAGGATGCACGCAAACAGTCGACTTCATAAAACCACAAAGAGATGTCTCTAGCCTGTTCATTAACTCTCGATGGAACCCCACCCAATCAGACAAGCCACTGTTTCTAACCCATTCATTATTTTTGAATAGGACCCGCGCTAAAATCAGGCAATGTCATCTTCTATAAGTATCATGGACAAAGTTTTCTTCCAACTGCGTGGAAAATTTGCTCTAAAATTAGCAAGCAATACTCAAATCGGCCTCTTAGAGCGCCTAATCTATCGACTGATTTCAGAAATTGTCACTGCTTTAGAAATTCTGCCCGCTGAAGAAGGCCCAGTCACAGAGGATGTATACTTTCTTTCGCTCTGTGGTTGGTAGAAGTTTTTGGCTGTAAGGAACACAGCCGTCGCGGATTTTTGGTAAATATGACACTAAACCTGGAAAGAATTCTTATTCTTATACACAAGTGGATTACACACCCACAGCCAACCACTTTTATCAATAATGGCTGCAAAGCAACGGGAAAAAAAATGAAGGAAATACTATGACACGCTCGTGAAGGAGGATGAGTTACCCCAGTATAAGTCTAATAGATAACATGAACGAAATGATGTCCATGATGTCCAAATTACTTCATAATTGATTGTCCTAACGTCGTGAGCTGTAGTACGCACACTATTGGACTTCCTAAACGACTAATAGATCTGTTGATTGGATACACTTCTTTTTCCATCGAGCCTCGACTAACATGTGCTTGGGCATTCCCAAGTCGTTTCACACAACAAGCATTCGACGACTCATGGATATATAATAAATGCTTGCCCTCATGAGGCTGGATTCATGCCAAGGCAAAGACTGCTGCAGGCATTGCAAGATCGTTGGCGATTCCTGATGAAATATATGTCCGACGGTATGGAGCAATGGTAAGAGCACCTTGCCATGAACAAGGGATTACTGATTAGTTCGATCTTACGGCCTTAGGACTATTGAGCCCTCTAACTCTCCGTGGACAAAAGACCGCTTTGAGACTTGCTCGAGAGGATGGCAGCACTGATTTGATTAACTTATAAGTTTTATGGTGTAAAAATTCATTCAATAATGTCGCTCGCCGGGCGGTGGAATTGCTGGTAGATTATTTGAAATCCAATGATTGTGGCATAATATAGGTGCAGCCAAGTGGATAGTAAAGTAACAAACGAGATCTGTAGTTTGCACTTGTTTGAGCTGGTTAACCATATTATTTATCAGGAAACGATAATGGATTTTTGTTTCGTTGGATTAGTAGCCATGTGTTATAATGATGTGTTCCAAATTTCCACTCAGTCCTCTATTATAAAACAAAAGACATCTTACATTTCTTTTTTCCTGCAGCATAAATCTCACATCAAAGAACTCAATACATTTTTTCCACTAATCAACGCTTTTCAAACTCTGAAACTACTCTTTTACAAGTTTACAAGTTGAAAATCAAAGTAGTCCATTTTTGCTTTTCATTTCTTAGCGTAATCTCGCATTAGAGCTGGGCTTAATTTCTATTTTCACAACTCCGTCAACACAGTTTACTGTGAGAATCTCAGCACTTTCCGCATTCAATTCGTTTCCCTCATTTTCCACAAAGGTCTTGAAATATTCAACTGGGCCGCTACTTGAACACTTTGTCTTGTTTGTGAATGTCGTTGAATGCTAATGGTGACGATCCTTTTTGCACTCTTGAAGAGATAGCTAAGCTAAGGCAATATCTAAAGCGTTCGTTGATTGATTGCAAGAAAGTATCGCGGTAGGGGATCGAAACGGTGCCTCGCTAATGATCATGCTTCCTGATACATCGCATCAGCAGCCATTGCGTTATTCCCCACGTAGGGAGAGGGACATATAGGTGAATCGCATTGTTGATTTTGATTTATTTTTCCCAACATAGAGGTCAAACTGGTAAACAATCGTGCTAAATTTCTTCTATTTGAAAAAAGTTATCAAAACTGAGAAGAGAAGGTCATGTCTATTTTGTTCTTGGTTGTAGTTCTCATTGTTCGGTTAAACAATGGAAATTCAAAAGGCTGAACTCCACCTCCGGCATACTAATTCGTTATCGACTAAGACTTCACATTTCCTCAAATTTTGAAAAAAAAAAACTCGAACGACTCCTCCGTAAAGAGAATTTGTGTAACAATATTTGGAAAAAGAAAATGACTTTTCTATTAAATGAAAACGAAACCAACAATACTTCTGATAGCGTAAAAAAATTATGAATATTATAAGATGCCTAACACATTAAAACACTCAAAAAGTTCAAAAAATACTGTTATCAATTCTTAGTTCAAGGCATAATAGACGCTCTGAATGGAATTCGAAAGATCGACTTTCTATAAGCCTGGACATCTAGCTGAAGCTAGGTTGGTAACGGTAGTAATAGTAGCAATAACAGCAGTAGCTCATTGACAGCTTAAGTTTCAGTGACTCGCCTTTTTTAGTTAAATGATTTGAAGGAACCTTTATATATCGCCTCGGTCGGACCAAAATATCAAATGAAAAAAAGGCGCGAGGTCTCAAGTGATAGTGATGTATTTGTCCTTCAGATTTACTTTTTGATTTTTCGGCGTCTATGCAAAACGCTTCGAGAGTTTTACGCGTTGATGTTCTCAACTCCTACGCCAAGATCATGACAGTCACATCCAAATCAGAAAAGAAAAACTATAGAATCTGTCCTAACGGCAGAGAGAGAGGTTGTATGACTTCGGGCACAATATGTTAGATAAGATGTAAGGCATGCGGGTATGAACCTATAGGCAAATCGGTAAGACTACCTTTCGTCGCGCGAAAGAATATTCAGGTGGTAAATCCAAAATTCAAGAAAGTACACCTTTAGGTATACCTAGAACAGAAAAGCACAACGATAACGATTTCATTCAAATCATGCAAATAGTCTAATAGATTGTACCGCCCAAGCTCTGAACAAGACGAATCCCGAAACGTCAACCACCGAAGTGCCACTGCTACTACTGCTTTCACCACTACCATTACCAGCCTTGCGTCACTAATCAAGATATTTCCAAGATAATTTTATTTATTTAATTTTATTTATTTATTTATTACACGACCTGTTATCGCAATTTTTATTTTGCGGATCTCAGTACTTCTCGCATTCGCTTCGCTTTTCGTCTTCTTTTTGAATGAAGCAGAATACTGGCCGAGCATGTCTCCTTACAGTCTCGAGGAAAGCGTGGCTGTAGAGTTCTATAGGGTGTTTTCCTTGACTGCCGGAGAGAGTTGGAAGGTTGAGCTTGACTCCACGCGCGCCACGACGAGCATCACGACCACGTGGCTACGCCGCGTGGCGTTTTCAAGATGGATGCAATAATTACACATCTAAGAATATTGAATGTAAAATGTTCGGCCCAAGGCAGGGGTTGAACCCTCGTTCCACCCATACCGACATCGACGGAAGAGTTCAGCAAAGCGCTGGCCTTGGTAATGTGGTGGTAGCACACACCCCGGTATGGGTGAAACATGGGCTTAACCCTCGTCTAAGGGCAATATTCCGCATATGACTAAACGCTCTCAGATGTATAGTTACAGAACCAAAACATTTATAGAGAGCAGCACAGAAAAATTTATGCAGGTATGGATGTATAGCTCCATATGCGGCTGGCCATTCGGCAAGTACGATCTCTACATGGGTCATTCACCTTTTAATAGTACATTTTGATGCACGGAATCCTTTTACGATGATATAGTCTGTGAGAATGTCTAGAGCGTATTCGACGTTGATGCGTCCGAGCCATACGAACGTCTCGGCGGTTTCGCCGCTTCATCACTGGTCCATGCCCCGCAGTGAACCTTACTTTATAACAGGGATGGAGATACTTTTCTATAGTGATAGCATATGATAATGTTTTATGAACACTTCTCCAGTCGATAGATTACGGCTGGTAGTTAATATGTGGAGATTGAGATCATCGGCTGTTTTTAAACCTCGCTATAAACATTCAATATAGTCCTGTGAAAATGTTTAGAGCCTTAGCGAGGTCGATACGTTGAAGTAGGGGTTCAGTTTGGGGTGTGAGCCACTGATGAAGCGGGCGACACTGCCGAAACGTATGTATGGCCCTGACGTATCAACCTCGGCAAGGCTTGAAACAACTCACAGACTATATTGAAAGTTTATAGCGAGGTTTGAAAACATTCAATGAGATGGATTCCCTTTTATTACAGTTCTGAATTGTTCGAGTGTATTGTCTACAAAGACGTTGCGATGGGTACAGCGGTGAAAATATTCACTTTTGCACCTGGAGATATCAGGGAAGTTCTTTCTTCAGCACAGTTAAGGAGGCGGTATTGACTACTGAAGGTCAGATGTGTCCAGTATTTGAGGTGCACAATGAACTTTGTTTTAAGTTTGCGTTGGACATGATTTGAGCCCTTCTGAATACCGCATACAGATATATGTGCACTTATTGAATTGTGAGAGTTATGAGGAATTTTGGATTTTTGTGAAAAGTCGTAAACAAGTAGATATAAAAGAGACGTAAACACACAACATTCGTCGAAAAAGCACTTTGAGATGCTGAGAGATTTACTTCATGATGGGCCAGAATAATGTCTTAAACAATACTGTGAGAACGGAGATCAGTGGCCGATTGGTTTCGAACGCTCGTTCCATCGAGCGTGGGACCGGACACTACCCCTAAGCACCTCTGACAGTCAACAACGAACGCCCTATGAAACGCCACAGCCGGCTATCGTCGAAATGCAAGGACATTGAAGAAGAATACGGAGAAACCAAGTTGAATGCTAGTAGTGGGATTCGTACAGTGAAAAAAAAAACACTATGAAGACGTATGATAAAGTGAGAAAACTGTTTAATGCACATCATTCATACCCATAGAACGATCCAGCAAAGTCCTCTTCTTTGACCAATTTATTTTCTCAACCCATCAAGTCCTTTTATAATTATTGAGAAATGATTGTTTATTGCTAGAACCACTGAATTCTTGAGGGCTCAATTTCAATTTAGGTCCTTAGCAGCATGAGGGCCACTTTGGCGCGTACATCTTTTACGTTTTTGAAGAACAAAAGTAGAAATTACTTCAACCCGAAATGCCTGATGGTGGACGAGTCGGAATGATTTCCACCTTTCAATGAATTACGAATAATCTAGCAACAACTAGACGCTCTATTCCGTGAGCACAAACTATGAACCACTGCTTTAATTTTTTCTTAGATAGGAAGTTTAGTCATGAATGTACAAGGAACACGGATAGCGTATAAATTAACGGAGAATTATTACAGATCTGGATTTCTCTGACACATATAGCCGCCCTCGACGCTTCTTAAACCTCTTCACAAAACTGCATCGAATCCGCGAACGTACAAGACGACACGATTTTAGCGATTTTCAGGATTATACGTAGATAAAACCTTTTAATAAAAATAACAGACATAATCGTATTTGATTTGAAACAACTGCAGCTACTTAGAATAAAAACCATTGATTGAAAAGAAATAATACAATATGAGCAAATGGTACATGATATATATATATCTAGAAAGCAATTGCTACACTCTAAATAAGAGCGAGTAGTACGTACATTTCCGAAGAACAAATGTTGAAATCAAACTCTCTGCTATTCTATGACAATTTACGAAGTGACACACATATTCATCTGTAATCGAACGCAGCCTTAAGATTAACAACAGGCCTTACTCGAAATTTTTTGATACTACAAAAATCCTTTCGAAAGTCTACAAACAAAGAACAATAACCAGCATAAGTACAACAAACTATTGGAGAACGAAGAAATCTCAACTTGAAACAATTAGACTCAGATACCCAACGTAATAAAGGCGTGACTAACTTATCCTCAAACTTTCACGTGCATTTCAACTGGGATGCTTTCTAAAGAACTAAATGAGAATTTTCGTGCTTTTGTAGGAATTGGTAAGGTCTCCTCAAGCTCGCTTTCGTTCATTTTGGTCTCATCCGTTTCTGTATCTTTTGGCAGACGAATTTTCGTGACCGCAGAATTTGCAGTTAAATGTTGTAATTCATTCCGCTTTCGAATTCTCTCAAACCGCTCCGAAGTCCACTTCAAATAGCGACCTGTTCGTTCGGCTTCACGTGCAACTTCATGGACCTAGATGGCACGATATAATTCCAGGCAGCAATTCAAATTGATCGACACAATCAAAATATCTATAACGAGGTTAGAAAAGCCGACTAAAGAAGTATTTTAATGTTTAGCAGATGAAAAATCTTGATAGTGCATATTGTCCTTTCTTAATAAAAGATTGCATAAGATCAGTATCTTCTTCAAAGAAGTGGCTGAAGTTTCAACGAAATCGCCTTTTTTCAAAGTCCCTAAACAACTTATGTAGGTGAAGTCACTAGTACATTACCGCACACGATAACTCTATTCTTGACTTATTTGATTTTCTTATTTTTTCGGGCACAAACATTATTCATTATATGTGGTGACACACTGATAACCTTTTCCATATTAATAGCTCAGCGGCTAAGAAAAAGGGAAAATCGCAGAAAAGTTAACCATCGTTTTCGAGGAAGATACCAACCTCGCTTAAGCTTACAATGAGAAAAAGGTAGCTCGTGACACAATTTTCACTTTTTATGGCGAACATTAATGAGAGTCGGTCTGCTGGATTATTACAAAACAATTCGATTCCCTAATTTACTTAGCATGAAACAATGAAGTCATACGAGATAGACGTTAACTTGAAGGTCATATGTCTCAAGAACAAATCATAACCGTAGGTCCAGATTCCTTGATGACATAGACTAAGAAGATTCGATTATTCACCTTCAAACAAACTACATTGTGGAATTTTACTTTACAAGATTTGTATAACAATGCGCTCGACAAAAATGAGATAAGTACTGAATGAAACTCAAAATTTCTCAAAATGAAAAAAGACTTGTGATACAGTGAAGTGAATAGATCGATCACATTGGGCGGCTCTCAAATTAATGTCGAATTTATAAATTCATTTTTGTATATGTTTAGATGATATCTCTTTTCGAGTGCTGTATCATTTAAGCTCATTAAATGCACATTACGCCAATTGAATTTTAATATAGATTATTTCGTGACAAATTCCAAAATCAAACACTTTCAGAAGGCAAAACAGCAATCTTAACAAAATCTACTTCTACTAATAAAATTCGATGCTTTAAGTAGAACGACTTGAAACGATGAAGTTATGGGACCGAGAAAGTGTTAGTAAGGTACAGTAGAACAGTTAGTCAAAATTCCGCGTGATGAATTCGACTCTGGAGGTGAAGAGGGTCACGGGCTTCCGTCTATATTGGACGACGATTATTTTAGGGCCCGAATAGAAGCAAATACACTTAAATCTGCTCGAAAACTTGAAGAAGAGCTCGATGGGAACATCTGGATGTGTTCCAGAGCCTTTCAACTAACATTGAAAGGTCGGACAAGCTCGACAAATCGTGGCGCGCTAAATTGATGACGATCAGAGAGAAATAGCCATTTTGATGCGTCGTCGGCGTTTCTTTTGCGCGAGAGCGATACGTTTACTGACCGTATTAAGATGTGGTACGAGAAATGAATCTTCTACAATAATAGGCGACGATCTCCTCAGTTATTGGACACAACGAAGCTTCGCAACACTTGCCAATGGTGAAACAGCACTAGAAGAAAGTTGAGCTGACTGTTTGCTGTCAGGTCATTGATTTAATCAATCAAAAGTTTTTCAGTATGACCGAAAGAACCACAACGCTACTTCCAATAATTAAGCAAAGTGCGCCAGGAAGCCCAGAATCTGATGCAACCACTATCACTGCTTGTTTCTCTTCGGCGAAAATGCGTAGACAATATTTCAATCGGAAAATACAGCTTTGAATTCCACGCTGACTTCTAAGAAGCACTGAATATCCAGTGATACTTTCTTTGGTCTTCTGTGAAATAAGATGTTTTTTTACTAACGTATGACCTCAAAACAAAAAATAAACTTGGGAACGATGATAATCAAACCTGTTTCAAAAAGCATGGTCCTCCATGACTGACCATCCAATTGTATAGCGGCCGCGCGATAGTGGCTTGTGGATTGTCGGAATAGGTTAAGATATAATCTGAAAGTAATGTATCGTGAAGTCCTCACTTTTCTCACATGTTCAGAAAATACAAAAAAAAATCTTTACTTTTTTCTCATCTATTACATGACCTCGTATAACATTTCCGACAATGTGCCAGCCTCAGCACTTCTTGTATTCAATTCGTTCCCTCGCATCCAGCATACACGGAGGTCTTCAAGAATTCTGTTTTGGAAGCAGCTTCAGTGTCTGTAAAACTTTTGCTCTTCGGCAGAAGTTGGAAAAATCCGTACTCGCTAGTATCCTCAGATAACAATGGTGAAGTGTCCCTGCGTGGATTGGAGTGAGTTAGATAGTACCGACAGATCTGGTACCCAACTTCCCAACGTTCGAAGAATGAAAGGCTTAACGGCCCAAGAGGGGAGTCGCAGCAGTGTGTCCGCATAAAGAACGGGATCACTATCGCCAACTAAATGGTCCTTCATCTTTCAACCCATTTGGAATCAAAAGATACAAACTACGAGGGATGAACAGAGCTAACATCTGATAACATTATGCTCAAAATGAACCAGTACTACTGACCTAGAGTTCATGCTTTCCAGAATTCACTGTACCTAAGATTTATATTACAAACCCTATACGACATCGAAAATAGTTCGGTATGACATCACCAATGAAGCATATTACAGTTAGAAAAGAAACAACAATTTCTGGAGATTTCATATAAGGTGGGGTGAAATGGATAACCATTACGCAGAATCAAAATTTGAAAACCAAAATTCGAAAAGTGATAGGGTACGAAGTAACCCAGTAGAAGCAATTTTGGAGAATAGATCGTTGAAATTGTACGAACGCTTTATACTTCACTTATACTTTGAACAGAAGGCAATAAAGCTGACCAACCTAAACCATGATCGCCGAATTCTTTATGGGATCTTACAGCCATTCGGGACCTGTACGTTTCCACTCGTACGTTTTTCGAGCTTCCAGGTACTAACTAAAATAAGTACACAAGATTTGTGAGATCGCAAAAATCAGTCTGCCGAGAAGCCAACAACTGATTGAGCCTACTAAGAAACCAGTAAGCATTGTATTACTAACACTAGGTTAACTAATGTAGTAACAAGTATATACCTTTGAAACTGTCGAAATTCAAGCTACCGAATGATGATAACTATTCTAATCGGAATTAATACTATTTCAATGCATTTCGCACTGTTATGATGTTTTCTATATTTCTAAGAGAACTGAGTGGCGAGCAAAAACACGACCTCAGCCGGGAATCGAACCCACGTGTCATCCTATCCGGGGACGCGTGCTCTACCTTTACAACACTCAGGCACATTTGCCCGACCACTCATTCTTCAACATCTCAATGTTAGCTATCAGCTACCAACCTTTGACAGGTTTGCTCGCCACTTAGTTCTCTTAGAAATATCGAAAACATCATAACAGTGCGAAATGCATTGAAAATACTATCAATTTCGAGTATTAGTAATTAGAATAGCTGTCAGATCAACTGGGTTTATTACCAGACCAGACCTGTCAAAGGTTGGTAGCTGATAGCTAACATTGAGATGTTGAAGAATGAGTGGTCGGGCAAATGTGCCTCAGTGGTGTAGTGGTAGAGCACGCGTCCCCGGATAGGATGAAACGTGGGTTCGATTCCCACCTGAGGCCGCGTTTTTGCTCACCACTCAATTCTTTTAGATAACTAATATTATAAGAAAGGAGCTTTGTCCAGTAAAAATGTTTAAGTGTGAAACACATTTTTGTTTTCTACTCTTATAGCGCACTAAAAAGGCCATTTCAGAGATAACGTACAACACTGAAATTTTCGAAATTCATGCTATTGACTGATTATCAAAGCTCTTAAAAAATTAGAAGACGCGTTTTTGGCAACAGGTCGAAACAGGGTGCCGAGTGAAGAAAATGATCCAATTTGCGAAACGCAATCTTCTTTTGGCTGCCACGGCGCAATGAAAATTGTTTTTCACAGATCAAGTATATTTTTGAAATCTCCGAGATTTTATCTATCGAATTATTACTAAAAGTCTAGCATTAATGATTCACATACACCAAAAAGCACGCTTTTCTAAGCGATTAAGCGCGATACCTAGTGCACTCGCTTCAGTGCACATTTCCCATGAAACTCGAAAAAGGCACGGTGATCCCATTTCCTGGGGTAATCACTCCAATGTTCAGTTAAAAAAAAAGGAGTTAGAGAAAAAAGAAACCACGAGCCAGAAAAAGCAACTTTGTTACGGGCTAAACTCGAAGAACTGCTCAGTCATACAGTATGCTATAAAGCCCAGGCCCCTCGAAAAAAGTCAATCATAGCCACTCACTTCAACCGGAATAGCTTCACTATCAACCACAAGCATTCGAGAATCATCAGAAATCCATGTCCTTCGAGTATAAACATATTCGCGTGGACGCAAAGGATAAGGAAACTTCTGAACCCAGCGGATCAGCTGGAAAAGATCACTAATAAAATGATAAAGTGCCATGGAAATACGATATGATGGTATACATTTAAACAGAGAGAAAGGAAAACCTCCGAAAAGTGCAAAAACCAATTACTCACAAGACGCCGGTAATCTATTAACCTCGGCGTTCCTCACAAATTCTCTGTTTTTTTTCCTTCTCACGCGAAGACGGAGTTTCCACAATCCAACTTATTCAAACAGCTGACGTTTCGGCGGTTTCGCCTTCTTCTGGAAAGATGAGGTTGTCCAGATTGCGGTCAGCCAAACACCTCCATTACCTCAAGAGGTCACCAAACTAGGATTCGAACCGCATCAAGAGCAGAACAGTTTTCCCACATACTCACCCTCTTTCTTTATGAGTCTACCAATAAGCTGCGCAATTGGAAAATAACCGCACAGAGTTTACCTAAACAGTCAATGTACCTCCCTTATCAAAACAGTCTCAAACTGATAACATATTTTAAGCCTATCATGAAATCTGATATGGCACCTACAGTGCTAGACGTATCTTTCAGTTTTCAAGTCAAGCCTCACCAGTAGCATATGCCTTTCGGTTCAACCGAGTCCAGACGTATAAGGGAATCGGCGCCGAATATCTTAAATTTCAAGCACAATGAGAAGATCACCTGACACTGCAGTAACAGTTGATTTCTCGATGAGTGATTAAACAAATTTAGCGACAGACAAACATTCGAATAGAAAGTTATTGCTATAATTGTTTTGCCAGCCATCGAGAAATCGACTGCCACTGCAATGTCAGGTAGTCTTTTAGCTGGGCACACAGTATACGGTGTTCGGCGCCGATTCCCTTACATGTACGGGGTCACTTGAACCGAAAGGCATGTGCTACTGATGAGGCCTGACATGAAAGCCCAAATGGACGTCCAACACTATAAGTGCCTATCAGACCTCATGAAAGGATTAAAATATGTTATCAGATGATATTAGGCCGTCCATAAGTTTTGGCACTATAGCAATAAACACGAAATTTGTAAACTAGAAGCAATCAAAACTGCATGTTCATGGTACCGTTCAATTGAGCACTTCGTTGCGAACGTTTCTTTACAAACTTGCTTATACTTGCCCATAATCGAGCTGTAGTGGGAGCAGATACGCTTGCTACTTATGCACAAATGCCGTGTGGTGAAAAATGCCACTGAAGTGGAGCGGAAGATTAATGCAGCTGTGGCAATGATACGACTGCAGAAAGTACGGCTAGGAATGGTTTGCGAAGTTCAGAGCTGAAGAGAACAGCGTGGAGAACCAGTTGCGCTCGCGCCGACTAGGAGGCCCCATTAATCTCACGAGCCTCTTCACTAGCATTTCCCTCTACGCGCCATTCGTGCATGAGTAGCGAGCGAATTCGTTCCCGCAGACAGCTCCATCTTAAAGTAAGTATGATGCAAGATTGTATACCAAAATGTTCGCAAAAAGATGCCTAAATGACCGATACCAAAAGTCATGCAAATTTTAGTTACTTCTGATTGATAAATTTGATGTTAATTGCTCCAGTGCCTGAACTTATGGAATGACCTAATTCGAGCGAGGTCTCAAAAACAGTCGAACAGAAAGTACAACAGTCCTATTTACTATGTCATGTCACGCGTGACAACTAGACATTCCTTCCCTTGTTTCGCCTTTAAGATGCTGAAGTATACTCAGAATCTTTTCATTATTATTTGAGCCAACATGTCATGTGGTCTGGTAAGGGCTCTTGTACAGCCCGAGACACGTGTTTCGTCCTTACAGACTCATCAGCCGGGCAGAACCTGTCGTCTGTCGATCTTTTCATAGTCAGTTCTCTCGGGAGCGTTACACTCCTTATAGATAGTTATCGACGACGTACGTTTTACACTCTATGTCAAGCGAAATTTTCACCTAACACAGAGTGTTTTTGCACTCGATTGCTAGCTGGCTGATATTTTTATCATATTATACCTTTCCTTCGAGTGCTTTATTAAGACCACGCTCAAATTTCAATAGACACTCTGCACGTATAGTACCAGTTCACTTCTTTGTCACCAAAATTCACAAGAGCCCTTACCAGACCACATGACATGTTGGCTCAAATAATAATGAAAGGATCTATTGAAAATTGAGCGTGGTCTTAATAAAGCACTCGAAGGAAAGGTATATTCAGAATGCTTAGAGTCTCTTGAGTGCTTAGAATCATGTTCCTGGGTAATGGCGTCTTTCTGTTTGAAAAATTCTCTTAGAAAAAATGAATCTCTCCTAAAAGCCTAAGAAGAAGTTATTAAAAGTTGTTTTGCGCTTGATGCGACTAAAATCTACTTTGATGACTTTTTCTTTTTGAGTAATGGAGGTAGTTGGCTGGCTGGCTAGGTTGCGGACAACCTGATCTTTCCACGCTTTGAAGAAGACGAAACCGCCGAAACGTCAGCTGTCAGAATAAATTGCATTACATCAACCTCAAATTTCTGATTATAAAAGAAGAAAAAAGTGCAGTAAGAGCATATCACACCTCGTGTTCATCTTCTTCTTTTAACAACTCCAAAGCCACAACATTACCATCCCATTCCTTTCTATACGTAAGATCATTCTGTACGTCTGAACTTATGCACTATATAGTACTAAAATTAATCCATAAAGCTCTCAATAGCCATGAGTTTTGTCAGTATAGCCACAGAATAAGAAATAAAAATAATGAGTAGAAATATAAGGAGAAAAAAATCTACAAAGAGAAAACTACTAACCAAGAAAAAGATTTGCGCTTATATCGTAGTACGTCCCCACACATTTATATTCGTACATGCCGGATTGGTCAGGCAATAGCCTGAAAAACAAGCCACCTTATTCATCTTGTACTAAAATATATCTTACAGAATAAGCTTCTAGAGTTGTGACATCTAGTTTCTCAGATGTGAATGGTTTCCGCTTTCGCAAACAAGCTAGTTCTGAAGGAGTTCTGCAGTGTTCCTTTGACATGTATGTTACTTACTTGGATACTTGAACGGTCCGTTTTCACGTGTTGGTCAGATATCAGCACAAGAGACGTGCTGGTAAGCTGTATTGTTCCCTAGAGTCCCACACTAAGCCTAACCGTGGTTTCTTCAGTTCCTCGCCACATTAGAGCACTCGTCGGCACTTGTGGATTAGAGGGAGATTGACACCTTGCGACTAATAACTATCAAGACGGCAGTCATTCCTGCTACGGTTTACTATTAGCTGGTCTTTCCTAATGAAAACGTCGGATCATTCTCAGCCTGGGTGACATTGTTGGAGGTTGAACCCCCTGCTCTACTTTACAGTCCGGCACCCAGGAACACCTCTCAACCATGATGAGGTCGTAAATCATTTGAGAGGTCTTCCGTGTTAATGAAAAAAATTGAAGTGTGTGATGTAAGGAAAGAATACGAGGAAGTGCTTCGATGACAACGACAAGAGAGTTTCCTATCATTAACAGGCATCATAGAGAACACTTTCGTAAAAAATTGGAAGAATAAAGCCTCCGTCTTGATCAACCCTTGAGGGATGAGCCCTGCATTTGACCCCATTCGCAGCATCGTTCCAAGTGATTTTGATGCATAACCGGCTTTAACAAAAATTCACAGTGGCCTAAGGCTGTATCAAGTCAGTAATGCAAACTTCCCAGACAAGACTGGTACCAATTCACTGACTGAGGAGTGATGGGAAGATTGATGAACCTTGGGTGTGGGATCGAACTATCGACTGATTGTGCGTCGCACCAGACCTCTAAATACTGCACCACACAGTTCTTTTTCAAATCAAACCTTTCACAATTGACAACAGCTTTCGAATAGATATGACGAGATGAGGCTCTAAAATATACGACTAAATTGAAAATGGAAAAGGACAAACCTTCTATAAACTTTCAAGTCCTTCTCACTGACTAACATCTCCCAGCAACCCTCAAATACTATTTCGTCACCTAAAATTCGCTTATTTGAGACATAACAATGATGAGCGACGTTCCAACTAGTAAACGAGTCGAAACTACATTCCTTAAACAACAAAACACCTCACCAAATTCTTCATCCAGCTCTGCTTTATTGAATTGCCCGGAAGGAATTCCTGTGAGGAAAACGATAAACAATTGGAAAAAAAAGTAAACACAGCACATGAGAGCCAGATTGGCTTTAGTGCTCATAATATCAACGAAGAACTGACCGTGTTCAGAGAACGAAAACCCAGCTGAAGTGAATGCAAACAATATTCGCCTGTCCCACCACCGTCGCCCTCCAGCTTTCTGATGATATCGGTGATGTTGATGGGATGATCGGCTACTATACTGGAGCATCTGACGATTCAATGACGATCGACGAAACACCTGAGGATTTAACAAATTAGTTAAAGTCTTGGAATCATTTTTGAGCCACGCATGTCAGTGGTCTGTCAAAAGAGGGCTGACTTGTAGAGCCCGATACACGTGTTTCGATCTTGCGACCTCGTCAGTCGGGCAGTTACCCTTTCTCGTCTTTTGCTAATATCTGTAGGAGCTCCACACTAAGAGTTAGCGACGACGTACGACTTACACTCTATGTCCAGTGAAGAACTCAATGAACACAAGGTGTTGTACACTCGATTTCTCGCTGCTCGTATATTCAATATTTCATAACTTTCATTTTGAGTGTTTTCTTGAGACCACAGCTCAAAATTCAATATGCCATGCAATCATTTTTGAGTCACGCATGTCAGTGGTCATCGATGGACGAAATCGCAAGATCGAAACACGTGTATTGGGCTCTATAAGTCAGCCCTCCTTTAACAGACCACTGACATGCGTGGCTCAAAAATGATTGCAAGGCATATTGAATTTTGAGCTGTGGTCTTAAGAAAACACTCGAAATGAAAGTTAGTTAAAGTCGTCAAGACAGAGAAGCTGGCTTATGGTTTATGGAAGAGCCCAGCGGATGCTAAACCCCCGTCTCATCCTTTCCGGGGCATGCGGACTAACCACTGCATTACCACGGCTCTTGTTCTGCTACCAGTCTCCTCACAAGGAAAGGCATCGGAACTGCAAGCGGTCTAAACGCACATATCCTCAACATATTAAGGAAAGGGTGAGACATGGGTTCGAATCTCGCCCAAGTTTAAATTTCTCCGTGTCACTCAACATACTTGAAACAGATACAATTCCTTTAGAGCAAAAACGTCACGTACACTCACTACAAGGAATTCAGGTTAAAAAGTAGGAAGTCCAAACCTGTCGGATCATCCTCGACAAGGTGGTGGCGTACGACCAAAACAAATCCATCAATCACTGCGAAATCATCACCCTCAAGAGACAACGATTAATTCTCATCGACAGTATATTGTCGACGTATAAGGTGGTTCCATAAGTTTTGACTCTAGGGCAATTGACACCAAATTTATCAACTAGAAATAGTTAAAACTGCATGGTTTTGGTATCGTTCAATTGTGCATTTTCTTGCAAACATTTTGGTCTATAACTTATCTATACTAACTTCAAAATGGAGCTGTCGCGGGAGCAAATTCGCTTGTGCTAGTCATCCACGAATGGCGCGTAGGAGGAATTGATAGTGAAGCGATGCGCAAGATCAATGGAGCTTGAGGCGATGATACGGTTGCAAAAAGAACGGCCAAGAAGTGGTTCGCCGAGTTCAAAGCTGGAGAGAACAGTCTGGAGAAGTCCTGTGGATGCGCAAAAGCGACTGATTCTCCCGACTGCTCTCTCCAGCTTTGCACTTCGCGAACTACCTCCTAGCCGTTCTTTTTGCAACCGTATCATCGCCTCAAGCTCCATTAATCTTGCGCATCGCTTCACTAGCAATTCCTCCTACGCGCCATTTGTGGATGACTAGCAAGCGAATTTGCTCTCCTGACAGCTCCATTCTGAAGTAAGTATAGGCAAGTTATAAACCAAAATGTTGGCAAGAAAATGCTCAATTGAAAGATACCAAAATCATGCAATTTTGACCATTTCTAGCTAATAAATTTAGTATTTATCGCCGTAGTGCCAAAATTTATGGAACAGCAAAATATGACAAGGTTTAGGAATCAGGGAAAGCTAAAAAAAAGTATCTGTAACCACTGGAAAAACCAGAATAAGAATGAAACTCATTCTGAAATAAGAGCAAATATGACTTGCGACTATTTAAGCTTAGCGATAGCCACAGAAAAACCAATAAAAACGTTTATTATTGGAAAGTCTCCATAGCAAAACATCACAAATGAGCTGAACATTCAGAAAATAAAGAGTGTAAGTGCGCAAAAAATTCGACCCCAGGCGGGAGTTGAACCCGAATTGAACACTTTCTAATTTGGCTGAGAAACCGATGACGAACTCAACTGGCAGGTAGATCACAGCGATATGGACTACCAGGAAACAGCAGCAATCCAATCGGAACAAAAAACAATATTTAAGAAATATACGCATCAAGAGCTTAATATGACTAACTCAGGAGAATTAGTCTAACATCACTCATTGGAACTTATTTTAACATGAAAACTACAAAGTTACTACAAATTCCAGATAGTATAAAACACAAAGAACGCAGAAATTCCTGGTAGGAGCCTTCAGGTAATAGCTCAGCCCCACAGGAACGAAATAAACAAGGCTATAAGCAATGTTGAGGTAAACCTAAGATGAACAACTAATGGGATGCCAAAAAAATATACCTATTTTCCCGTTCTATTGAAATATTAAGTTTTTGTTTTTATTATCCTCTAGAACAGCTTCTTGCGATTATTTCGATATATAACACTCACTGATAAATTGTCGGTTTTTGTCCATTACGGCCCGAGAAATAAAAAAGCGACCTCATCGGCTGGACAGGAACCCTTCATAGGAGTGTTAGTAACCATTCAAAAGCTCAGGCTTTGGCTACAGCCTACATCACCAGTTCTCGAAAAGACCCCTTTATAACGTTGTAAAATCCACACAAAACTATGTCTCAGACGCGCATATTTCTCGTCAGACAGAGCTCTTTCTTAGACTAATAGTAATCACTCGACAGCGTAGTGTCTACTAGTTCCTACACTGTGCTTAATTTCTAAAAAAAACCGTTCATGTGAATTCAACTTATTTCCTCTGTTGCATTGCAGAGAAACGGTCTTTCCAAAAAATTAGCACAGCATTGGAATCAGTAAACAATACGCTATCGAACGAATACTAAAAGTCCAAAGACACAGCTTTGTCCGGCGAGAAATATGTCTGTCTGAGACATCGTCTTGTCTGGGTTTTACAGCTTTATAAAATGGCCTTTTCTAAAACTGACGACGTGGGGCTATAGCCAGAAATCTAAGCTTCCGAATGATTACTAACACTCCTATGAAAAGTCCCTGCCAGCGATTGAGATCAATTTTTTCCTTGCCGCTTCATAATGGACAAGCATCCAGTTGTCCTAAAGTACAATTATTCGGATAGCAAAACCCTTGTTGAGGCTAGAAGAGTATCGTTGCGTGCTAAAGCAGCACTTGAACCCCAACGATACTCGTTTAGCATCAACAATCGTTTTTAATCTCGGGACAATTCCATCTTAAGACAAATATGCAAGTATTATATATCAAAATAACCGCAAGAAACTGCTCTAAACGATAGTAAAAACAAAAACTTAAATGCATGGATAATGATGAAGAAAAAAACGAAAAAGCCTGGGAAATTTCTTGCCAATCCAATGATATTTTGGTGGCCGAATACTCACGAAAAATTGAACAGATCTACCTTCACTGAAGATAGCTGTAGAGAAAATGGTACCTCAAAAATCTCAAGAGGTTGCTTCGGTATCAACTTATAAACAAAGACACGATCAATTCAGAAAAACAGGAACAAAGTGCCACTGCGAATAGCACCTGATCGCCATCGATTAATCAGTAGATTGCCTCGCATTCTAAGCAAAGTTATTACCTGAAATACAAAAAAAATACGCTCGTAAGAAAAACAATCTTTAAAATCAACAGGAATTCTTCCGATAAACCGATCTTATAAGCATCAGTAACACAACAGCAGCATCGGTGGCGCAATAGGTTAGCACCGCCCACGGCAAAGGTGAGATGCGGGTTTGATTTCGTCCGATGCTCGAATTTTTTGCAAATCATTCATCATTACTGAATTTATGATCTCCAAAATAACATAATGGGACGAAAAAGCCATAGAAATACGTAATGAGATGGTTCAGGGGTGCCTTCTGATAGCCAGAACCAACCATTGATCGCCAGATAGCGAGCGACTGGACTGAGCAAACAACTGACACTCAGTGGAAATCAAGCTATTCCACCCTCTTGAAGAGTAGAACTCATCCTCAACTCAACTCATCTAAGATAAATCATTCCTTCCGGTAGCTCCCAAACACCTATTCATTCTCGGAAGATTGAGTGGTACGCAAAAATCTGACCTCGGGAAGGAGTCGAACCTCCGTCTTACCCTTGCCGAGGGCGCGGGTTTGACTAGCGCTGAGGTCGATTTTTTTGTTTACCACTCTATTTTCTAAGACTTCTGTTTGTAACATCATAGCGCTGCCGAATACATTAAAAATAATAAATTCGGAGTTAGGAATTAGTGGATTACTTCATCGTCCCCGGATAGGATGAAACGCGGGTTCGATTCCCGCCTGAGGCCGAGTTTTTGTTCACCACTCAAGTCTTTTAAGTAAATAATAAATTCCTAAACCACCTTCCCATTCATCAAAATTGACAGACCCAACATAATCAATATCGATGCGAAATGGCTTTATTCCTACTCATTTCTCTTATTTTCTTCATTTTTAAGGCTTCATAGAAGTATTATGATGTTCCAATTATATGTCTAAGACTGTTGAGCAGTATGCAAAAATGCGACCCCGGGCGGGGATTGAACTCGCGCCTCACCCTTACCGTGGCGCGCACCACTACAACACAGTGGCCACCACTTTGCAACCACTGATTCTTCGATATATACTATCGCAGTTGTCAGCGACCAACCTCTTAAGGATTCGGTCTGGTCAGCAAATATAGGCATTGAACCCAATTCGATTAAGCTGGCAGCTTTTGGATGAATATGATCCATCATTGAGTTTCGGCTCGGGAACATTAAACGCCAACTTTATTGACTAGAAGTAATTAAAGCTTAGAAACACTGTTCAGAGTATGCACCACCAGCCTGAACACATTTCTGTCATCCCTCAGGGAACAAACCAACCGCGCTCATAGAACTGGTCATCCTTGGATTCAAAGAGAGTTGTCAATCCTCGACGCTAATAACTGACGTCTTGGAACTTCTTCTCGTTCAGGAGTTGCTCCAGAGACCGGAAGAGGTCACAGTCAGAAGGCGAAAAGTCAGGACAGTACGGTGGATGATCTAGAAACTCCCAGACTCAAATGCTCGGTCGACTGCCTCCTTGTTGATTTGGCGACATGCAGCCTTGCGTTATGTCAGAACAGAGTGAGACTGAGGCGACATCGAGGTGTCAGAGCCCGATTGTTGCGGTCCAGGAGGTCACAGAAGCGCCTGGCTGTGATCGTCTCTTGGGCTGTCTCGTCGTCAGCCAATTCCTTGATAGTCAAAGTCGAAAGCTCTTCCGATGCTTAGGTGACGGCCCCTCGATTACCTTCGCGTGGACGTCCGGAGAGATGACGAGTATTACGAGCGCGGTCTTGATTTGTTTCCTAGGAGATGACAGAAATGTGTCTAGGCTGATGGTGCATACTTTGGATAGTGTTGTTAAGCAATTTCAATTACTCAAAAAGGATAAAAGGATAAAGCTCTCGGCGTTGATCAGTCCCTGAGGGATGCGCCATGCATTCGACTTCAATTCTTAACTTCGTTTGAGGTGATTGAATGCATATCTGGCCTTTACAATGACTCGCGGTGGCCTCCCGCTGAACCGAGTCAGTGCTGCTTCTCCTCCCAGGCAAGTCTGAGACCTGTATAGTACCAGTTTACCGACCCCGGAGGGATGGTTGGCTTGGTGTGCCATGAGCGCGAGATGGAACCGTTGACCTCGTGTGCGACGCAGAGCACCTCTAACCGCGCCACATGCGGATTACTTATGGTCAATAAATTTGGTGGTTTTTGCTCTGGTGCCAAAACTTATGAGAAGAGCTAGTATTTTATAAGGGACCGCGTGTACCAGGTGTGGTACACTGGCCTTTCCGTGGTTTTTCCCCGGACTTACTAGTCAATCGATAGCCTGAGAAATGACGATTTGAGTATTGCGCTTGGTTTCTGGAAAGGCCTTCTCTGTGCGCTGTAGAAACGAAAAGATGATCACGTTTACCCTTCGGAGTAGTCAGTCCGTGGCTAGCACTTCATAGCGTCTCATAGGTGATCGTTAGAGTAAAGTTCAGAATTTAGGCTATTCTTTATTGTCACAGAAAATGGAGTCATAGAGAGCAAACTTTTACAAAGGTATTTTAAATAAAAAAACACCTATGCTATAACAAACCCCAGCCACACGAGCAGCGTGATTGCTTTAAAAACGAGCGCTCTTTTCTCACAGATAAAAGCTGTATGAAAACGAAGGAACATGGAGCATCAAAGTGATAAAAGAAACCTTTGAAACCGTTTGAAAACGGAGGAAAAAACGCTGATCAAATAAGGAAAACTGCGCTTCACATACTGGATTTTAACCGTACTGCCTCCCTTTCCCTTTCCCTAACCCCAGAAAAGGTCAACCCTTTCAGCACCACGTATACCCGTTACGGTACATGCGCATTTTCGTGGTTTTCTCGTCGAGCATAGACTTTTCATGAGACTTTAAGTGATATTTCGATAGCTGAAAAAATTGAGGTTCCGATGGCATGCTTGATTTTCGGGCACGCTTTTCCAGTGAGCTGTAGCAACAAAGAAAAATTTCGTTTTCTTCTTTGGAGTGCACAGTGTGATTGCATTCGTGATTACATGGTTTTCACAGAAGAAAGGTTTTTCAACAAAGTTTTAGTAATTCCAAAAGAAGATTTTCTCAAGCCTAAACGACGTTGGTACAACAGAGCCATACACCGGTGTTTCGGAGGTTTCGGCCTCCTTTTCAAAAACAGTCGATCTTGTGGGTCAATTTTGAGTAGTGGTGATGGACCAGCGTCATTGTACACTATGCCATCACCACATACGCCTCCCTCCTTGCTACAATGCAGGGCTTAACGTGGGGAGGGGTCACTAACGAGGAGGCCGAAACCTCCGGAACACCGGTGTATGGCTTTGGCGTAGCAACCTCTAGGCTTTAGACATTCTTCTTCTGGAATTATTTTCAATGTTTATTGCGAGGTTTTAAAGAACGTTTTAGTAATTGTGCGATAGCTTGAGAAATGGCGATTCTAAATAAAATTTAGTTTTCAAATAGACTTGAATATGTAGTTTTTTAACGCGCAATTTTTTTATACTATTCATTGTTTTCCGATTTTCAGTCACTATTATAACTATCAGGTATTGTTTGTGATAAAGTATATCACAAACGAATAGACTCATAACATAATTTTCTTTGTACAACTTATTACGATTTCCACAACGCCAATATCACTGTGATTGCATAGTAATAGAAAGCCTCTCTTTCAAAAATAAACGTTATATTTGCACCAAAAGCATAAGAGTGTGCAGAGAAAATCTCAATCTATGGAATTATTATAAAAAACCTCTCATTTCAATCCAAAACGTTCGAAAAACCCTGATCAAATACAAAAAAATCGCGCACTGGGGCTGCGATTTGCACTGCGCGTGATGACTGCAACTGACAGAAAAGAGAAGAGGAAAGAATGGGATCTGGGTTCGAATCCCGGCTGTCGAAATGTCTTTGCACAGCACTCCACATTATTAAATAGGAAGTTCCTAAATGTAAGCACGATAGCGCAAGAAACCAAGCTATCTACTGTACGATATAGTTGTCTTCCAAGAGAATGAGTAATAACGTTAGTAAGTCGTTCCACAAGTACTGGCACCAGAGCAATAAACACAAAATTTATTCATCGACGTAGTTGGAATTGCATAATTTTGGTATCAATCAAAAATCTGTTTACTGACCGCTTCTTGCGGTAGTATGATCTTGCAATATACCCAATGATGTGGAGTGCTGTGCAAAAACATTTGCGTCAGCCGGAATTCGAACCCAGATCTCTCTTTCCGGGAGCGTATGCTAAATGGGTTCAATGCCGATAACGCCTGCTCCGCCAGACCTTAGACAGTTAGATGCTGACAGATAACGCGTTGTAGCGCAAAAAAATGCTGTGCAAAACGAGCATCGGTGGTGCAATGCGTCGATGGTGCAACGGTTAGCATACGCTCCCGGAAAGAGTGAGATCTGGGTTCGAATTCCGGCTGACGCAAATGTTTTTGCACAGCACTACACAAATTTGGTATCGTTCAACTGCGCATTTTCTTGCAAACATTTTAATATACAACTTGTCTTGGGTTTATAAGCTTTAAGATGGAGCTATCGTGGGAACAAATTTGCCTGTTACTTATGCACAGATGGCGCGTAGGGGAAAATGCTAGTGGAGCGGCGCACAAAACTAATGGAACTTACTGATGACGTCCCAAGCGCGACAAATCCTCTAGACTGTTTTTTCCAGCTTTGAACTTCGTGAACCAATTTCTAGTCGTACTTTCTACCGCCGTATCTCGCCCCAAGCCTCCATTAAACACTCTCACGCCGACTTGCTGTAAGAAAAGGCGGCGTCGCGGCTCGTTCGCGCTGTAATCGCCACGATCGACCTTGCCGATGAAGTACGTGATCTTACAATGTTGTGGTCTCGGCAAATGAAGTTCGACCTTTCTCATCAAGATAAAAAGAATTTTGTCATCAGCAAAAGGGAATGGAATTTGAAGTAGAAGCTTGAATAGTGCTATCGATATACCCAGTGAGATGCAAAACCTGCTTCAGGCGGGACTCGAAACCCGCCCTCATTTATCCAGAGTGTTGCTTCAACCCGTTGCCCTACTGACGCCGTTTTGCTCGCCCTTCTTTTTAGCTAACAGCTAATTTCGGTTGTGAGATAAGGCCCAAATAGTCACAAAAGAATGGTTGTTCATCAAAACTGAAACGACACATTGCATGCGATTGCCATTTCATGGATAACTCGGAGAAAGCCATCATCTCAGGTATTTCGATAGTTAAACCTCTACAGACTTGTAGGACGAACTAATCAATTGGTTTTAGAGTAATAGCTCTGTATATGCGCTTACACTCAGTGCATGAACATTAATTAATCATCGCCGGACACGTGATGCCGCTTCACGGCAACCGATTGGACGGAGCCGTTACGACTGATCCTCGGAATATAAAGCGCTCTACAGGAAAGGAAGGAGGGTCCGATTTCTCACGAAGGATAGAAGAAAAGATATGATGCCAGCGAATCCCCAGAGCGAGGAGGACCCATGGGCTACTCTTGGAACGCGGATAGGGAAAATGAAGAGTTGCTTGTACCCTCTGGTCATTCGATGATCAACGGGACGATAGGTGATACAGGGGATACAAGGTGAAATCGCTGCAGTCTGAAAAGCAGGCGCCATGGCTTCCTTTAAACCCCAAATTTTTGAGGGGATAGACCAAATGCTTACAAAAAATGTATATTTCGAATGTTACGAGCAGCCCTATACGATATTAGCCATCTTTCAAATCGCAAAATCATTCCTCTGTTTCTACTGACAAACAACAATTCACCCTTTACACCATTGCCATTAATCATTCGAAAGCTGAATATTAGGTTAACGCTGTCGTAGCCGGTTCTATGGAAGACCCTTCTATAACGAAGAAAAATCAAAAATAAAATTTAAATGTTTCACATCAGCCGCGCAATTCACTATTGCTTCACGAACAGCACAGAACTTGGAGACAAAATCTTCTAGTATCAAAGACAGACGTTTGATCTGAAGTTTTTTCCAAAGCGGAGAAACAATCCTAACCAAGTACACCTCATCTTGGGCGTCCATCAATCAACGTTTTTCCGTTGCCGACCCCTCCTACCCTCCTAACCGAGCTCGTGAAAGGCCAAAGAACACTTACTACGCCACAAATGAATCATTCTGATTTCCCTATTGCAATGCAGAGAAACGGCCTCTTTTTACAGAATAGAGCATAGTTTTGGAATCGGTTTAATTCTGAGCTATCGAATGATTTTACTAATAGCCTAAAAGAGCTCTGTTACTGTGAGAAGTATGCGCATGTGAAAATACAAAAGTTGCCCCTTATTGAGCGTTATAAAGGAAATCTTTTCAGAAAATTGTTCATGCAAAGCGCTAGCTTTAATTTAAGCTTTCGAAGGTTACTAACACTCTAATGAAACTTCTTGCCAGCCTAGCGAATAGCTTCCAAATCTGTGGGCCAAACGGAAAAGTACCCCAATTTACTAAATCCCAATAAATCAATTCCCCAATAACAAAAAGTTTTGGTCATAGTTTAGTTTTTCAATTCAAAAGCAACGAAAGGTCTGTGAAGACCCCGGTTTCCACATAATCGCGTGCATTTATAGAATTCATGATGATAGGTAGAAAGTCACAGGACAATTTGGTATTCTCCTCACTAAAAAAAAAACGTTATATACCTCTCGTGGCGAAGTTCAAACTATGCCTTACAAAATGCAAAACTTTACACCCAAGAATGTGGATGCTTGTGCGAAAAGGGATTCGAACCAGATCTCACTCCAAATCTAGGAATCTAGAATCTAAAATCTCTAGATCAAAAACTTTACCTATTCCACAAGTGAAACGTAGTGTAAAGATCGTACAACAAATCAATTGTCGTCTCAAGCTGTTCATGACTATAGAAATAGGGGGGAAAAAAAGAAACAAATGTTACACAACAGCTAGCAATATGTTTGTTTTCAGCGTAGGTTGGTTTTTTCGTTGAAACAGAGGGGGTTTTAAAACATGGCCGTTATTTCCATAAAACAATCTTATAGAAGCCATTCAGTGATATTCCATCATTTTACGATAATGCTCTCAGAACCCCAATTTGCTTTAGGAACTCTCTCAATTGCATAGCATACAGAGCCAATACAAACTCGTGACGTCGGAATTACAGTACCTGAATGCAATTTCACGTCGCGCGGCGTGCTGCAAAACGTAGCACGTCAGCGTGAAAGGGTTAATTTTACGCGCCGCTTCACCATCATTTTCCCTACGCGCCATTCGTCTATTTATAGCAAGTGAATTTGTTCCCAAGACAACTCCATCTTAGAGCAATTATAGGTAAGTTATGTACCAAAATGTTCTCAAAAAATGCGCATTTGCACGATCCAGAATCATGCCGTTTTAGCTACTTCTGGTTAATTAATTTGGTTTTTATTGCTGTAGTACCTAAACTTATGGAACGACCTGATACTAGACTACTCTAATAAGGCATAAACACTGAAATGAAAAATGAAAATAAAGACGAGCAGGGCGAAGGTCTCTCCGAGTAACAACAACTCAATTATTCCGCCTTTGTTGCTCCCATTCTCTACAAATTAAACAGAAGACGAAAATCCCTTAACTATAAAGAATGTTTCGGAGTGGAGTGGCGCGATGAATAATAACGCAATGTATCAAAAAGTGCGGTGATTAGCGAAGCGCTAAATCCCTTCCCCAACACTCCCTTGCAATCAATCAACGAACGCCACAGGGAACGCCTTGGCCCGGTTACATCAAGGATTGCAAGAGAATCGTCTCGACCACCATCCTATGAAACTTAGGAAGATAAAGTCCTCAGGTAGCAATCGAAGCAAGACGTGAAATATCTGAAAATCTTTGCGGAGGACGAGTGTGAGGAAACCAATTGAAGGCAAGAAGTGCTGGAATCCGCATAGTGAAGTGGGAAGACGGGTTGTGTATTATGAAGACTCACTTGAATACTTAGAGGGCCCGTCTTCATTGATAATGCGGTCCCTACCACAAGAAAACTGTGCTGGTTTAGCTGCTTTGTTCCCTGGAGTTCCGAGGCAGGCCTAGCTGAGGTTTACTCAGGTCGTCATCACCTTAGACTAGTCGTTGGCCCTTGTAAATGAGCGGGAGATTACCACCTTTGACTATTAGCCAACAAGACGGCGGTCATTCCTGGTACGGTTCAATCCTAGATGCGCTTTCCGAGTGGGAACGTCGGATTCCTTTTCAGTTTGGATGGCCCTGCTGGAGGGTTGAACCTCCCGCTTTGCTTTGTAGTTCAATACCCAGGAACACCTCCCAGTCGCAATGAGGCGGTAAACCATCTGTGAGTTGAAATGAATAATAAATTATCAACAAGATACCTCCAAACAAACCTGGAATGACGGTCTCCACATATTGTAGCAACGGCTTCAGTTGCTCTCGAAGTTGCAAAAGGCTAGCGGTATTGGCAGTAGGTATCGCCACTACGAAGACCGTAAATGGTGGAACATTGAGGATAACCAGTTGGCTATTCTCGTAAAAAAACACCGAACCAACATGAGAACCTAAAAAATCAGAAAGAAAACACTTGACAACACTGTACAGACTCAAAATTCACTATATTCTTCGTTGATTAAGCCAACAGAGCGAGGTCGAAAAATAAACTTTGATCGGCTAATATCACGACGTCTTCGTCTTGCTCAGACCGATGGTTCGGGTCAATTGCCCACAATCGTTCGTCCTCCATCGAGATCTTTGTCTTCTCTCAACTGAACCAGATACTTCTCCGGTGGGTAGCGCACAAATAAAGAACCTCACTCGGAACCTTCGAGTGGTAAGCTTAGCGGGAAAGCTTCGGACCGATCGACAACGAAGACGAAGACCACTTGAACAAGGAAGAACGACTATGGGCAATCGACTCGATTCATCGGCTCTGAGGAAGACGGGGACTTGAAAAATCAAAGCTAAAATAGATCAACGGATGTAACAAATTTGAAAGAGTGTTCACATAGCACAGTCGAGCACCCAGAACCCGACAAGGCAGGAGCGCTAGTAGTATAGTGGCTAGTACACGACTTCGAAAAAAAAATAAGACGCGCGTTCAACTGCCCACCGAGGCTCCGAGGTTTGCATAATTCTTCACTCTTTAAAAACAAAAAAAAACCTTCTTTAAAGTCAAATTCGACATATCAGATGTAAGGAATAAGTTCTGGAACGACTCTATCGCCTACCCATAACAAGCTTTCCAGTTTGATCTTGAGTGGCCTGTAGGCTCGACACCAACGAAGCTCTGGACCGTAGCTCTTCTCCTTAACATAAAACATATTTCACAGATCCAGATAATGAAAAAGTGGTGTGGGGTAAGGGGACATTAGTCTTGAGAATAAGTAACTTCTAGCGCGGATCTCGGAGCTGAAACGCTTCCTAAGACCATAAAGTTGGATCTCTAGACTTCCTAGAAGTTCTTCACAGACTAATGTGATCTGCAGAACATCTGATATGAGGGTGCTCTGCAGTTTGAACGTTCAAATATTTCCCCATTTCACTAACCAATCATTTTCCACGGATCCCTCCCTCATAAAGGAATCTCTGCCCCCGTAAGTTCAGAGGGCATGTGGCTCGTAGACCAGGGGAGGACAGGGGAATTAAAACAGAAACCAAAAGCGCCTATGTACTTGCCTAAAGGCAGGTGGACTCAGGGGGTGGAATCCCTAGTAATACAGCAACGATTTGGTCTGCTTATCTTGCTATAAGCTAAATTAGCAAAAGGCTGCAATAAAGCGGCTAGGAAGTACTTAGGGTGGCGGGGAGTGGTTAGTGGGGAAGTGGCCTCCAGTAAATGAGGTTTTCCAATGTAACCAAACAATCCTAGCTTTGAGCTTCCAAAGTTGTTTTTTGCAAATGGTGTACATCGACGACCGTCACTCCCTCAAAGATTTTCTGTTTATGTGATCAAAAACTTGTCACCAAAGTGGTGAACTCAAATTCTATCTCCTCGACGGACACTGAAGCAACTTTCTTGTGATCTACAAAGCGACTCAAAAAGTAACGGCTTGGCATATGAAGTCTCCGGAGGAAAATTCCATACAGATCGCTATAAAGTAAACTATCTCGACTGATTCAGTGGCTCAAAAATGTCCACAGTTAAGGAGCGTAAAAGTTCTATGGACGGGTGGAGCTATAAAATCTCATAGAAGCATAGACGTTGTAAAGATATCCACAACTATTTACAGAAAAATTGCTAAATGAAATACCTATAAATCGACTTTCCGGGACTTCGCTTAAGAATTCAGTATAGCCTGATAGAATGTTTGAGCCTTTCATGAGGTCCGGAATGGCTCTTCTAGTGCTAAACGTACATTTCAGTCTCCCGCAAGCCTCATCAGTAACACATGTTATTCGGCTACTCGTCTCCTACTATTACAGGGAATCGACGCCGAAGAAGTTACATTCCGTGTCAAGTGAAAAGATCACCCAACGCGATGTTTGTTCAGAGTGATTGATTGTCGACTGCGTGGCGCATGGCTGTTACGTGAGCATATGTAACGATACCTTTCTATCGACAATCCTGAGACCGCTTGAAATTTCAGTGAAATCTGATAGAATGTTTTAAGATTTTTCAGAGGTCTGGTAAAAGCATCTCTAGTGGTGCACATACATTTGGCGCATTCTCAAGGGTCTTTTTATGGTTTGTCCTCACAGTATTCTATGAAATAAACAGATATTGACAGTTCAGCCGCAGAATTTCCAGTGATAGCACCCTCCTGTATTAGGGTTACTACAAAATATAGCTGGAATTTTTTTATTTGCAACGAAAGATCGCTTAACCGGTTGACTTCCGCGGACCCAAACTGGACGAAACCCGCCAGCATGGGAACGATCCCACCTCAACCCGATTAATCGCCCACTACAGTACTACTTTTCGTTGCAAGACCGCGCGAATCAGTTCAGAACTTAGCTGCAGGTCTTGCAACGAAAAGCAGCACTGTAGTCGGCAGTTAATCGGAGCAGAGGAGATTGAGTCATTCCCACGCTGTCGGACACGCTCAATTTAGGTCCGCGGAAGTCAGCCGGTAAAGAGGCTGTTCGTTACGAGCGTCAATAAGGACAGTATCATAACCATGTGTAAACGACAAAAGTTTCACGAGTACGACATCATAAGACATAGTGTAGTGGGGAGAACGCGCCGCGCCTCCGAAAAAGGTGGAACTAGGGCTCAATCCCAGCAGAGGCTCGGGGTTTGAGATCACTCCGATCCTTGGGAACATACCCACAAAAATTAAAAAGTGAGCCTGAATTGCAAATTTCGCCAAGCGTTTCTTAGCTGATAGCTGAACATTTCTGATGCACGACTAGGGAGGGATCCGATCCAATTAGAAGATTATTATTGATTAAGATTTGCTAGTTGTAAATACGTCTATCATCACTCACCAACACTCAGTACTATGACTCCATCGCGATCGGTTAGGAAAATCGTGTTCACCCCCGGTATACCGTCCAGGACATGCCTCAGAGACCTCTCTATCTCGGCCATGGAATGACCAAGACCTGAACAGATCACTGGGAGTCGACTAAGAGTCTATTTGCCTTTAAATAGAGTCCAATTTAGTAGATCAAACTTTATAAAAGCAAACTGTACGAAGAAAACAAGACTCGAAAAATTCCACATTCTACAAAAGTTGTACAAAGTGTTTGTTGGACACAACCGCTAACCCACCACGTGTCTGACTCTCTGGGATTAGGAAATTGCTACCGGAATCTTGTGGGGAAATTTCGCTCTCTGCAGTATGTGGGAATGCTCCAGCGCTGTTATCCCAGGACTCCTGGGAGAATCGACTCGACTAACCAAACCCATAGGCAAAATCTTGGGCACCTTCGTGGAGATGATAGGATGAAAGGAGACGAATCGAATGTCAGAAATGCTGGTGGGATTCGCTCGGGAAATATGAAAGACAGGTCGTGTAAATTGAAGCTGAATTCCACAAGAGTACTATTGCAAGACATCCCGAGAACACCCTTGACATTTTCGCCCTCGACTTCCCGCCTTCGTGCAAATATCATCATCACGAAGGTCGTGGAATACTGATCGAGCATATCGACTCGCTATCTCACGGATAGCCAGACTGGAGCGCTCCGTAGCGCGCTCGCTGCAGTGAAGGTTTAGCCCCGTGTCGAACCGCGTCGAGCATCACTAGCCATTCGGCCATAGGGCTCCAATCAAGCACTTCAAAGACATAATTCCTTGTTTTTTATTAAGCGAACGCGGTTGTTCACATCAGGATTTACTATTGGATTGTAGATAACGTGACCTTTTCAGGTTCTGAAGAAGGGGGAGAGTGTTGGAACGTTAGCCGTTACTATTGTACTTAATGATTCTTACTGTTAACCCTTTCGGGCCATGAACCCAAGTCTCTGCGTCTCTGACTCTAGCGTGTTGTGTCCAACAATGGCACGATGGGGTTAGACGCCACTATTAGACGCAACAGTTGAGGGTCAGAGAGGCAGGGAACTGGGTCCATGGTCGCGAAAGGGTTAGCTACTTCGCGTTCGCCCAACAATGAAGATTACGGGAATTACTTGCTCAGGCGTAAGTTTAATCGGTAGTTCGTCCTGGGGAACAAAATAAGATTTTGATCAATCATAGATCGCTTAGTCCTTCTTTCATACCAAACAAACCCATTCCTCCTCCAACACAAGAGAATAGACCCAGCTCTAACCTCATAGCCCGCACGGCAGGGCTTGATTAGTGAAATATGACGTCATTACCTCAACCAAGTAAGTGTCGGACATATTGCGAAGAACCCTATGGTTATCGTTCATACATACATACACACACATACATGTACATACACACTAACGTACAGACAGACAGAATGATATAGATGGAGGCACAGTACACACGCATACACACGTCGAGACACACAAACACGCATACACAGAGGCGCTCACATACACAGCACGCACAAACGCGGTAAAGATACACGTACACACATTCATCAATTCCTTCTCACACACCCTAAAGATATGCCCATCAGCGAGAATGAAGCACACACACATACACTCTACACTCATACACTCACACACATGGACACACACACACACAACAATACACAAACAGACCCACACACATATACATACATACATAAGTACACACATGTAGATGCGTACACATATTCACACAGACGGACATACGCACGCACATACACACATACACAAACACACACAAATACATGCACACATGCACGCACACAGTACGTACATACATACATACACGTACATACACACAGTTACATTCACATACACTCGCAAACACATGCACATGCACATGTTCGACCGACTTTCTCTTGTATCGAACTAACAACGATAATTAGCCTCTCTTTCTTAGTTAGTTGCTGTATATCCGGGTCTAATCCCATCCGAATATTCATTACATTTCTCTATTGAATTTACCACAGACTACGAATTGATCTCCATACGTAATCGATTTCGTTGACTACGAAAATCATCAAAGACCATCCGTGGGTTATAGCACATTTCTCTTCATATTCTCGACAGCTTAAGCATTTTATTCATCAAGCACTTGATTTTTGGCTATTGAGATAGAGAATGATGAAGGGATAGCAGGACAGGATAATGAATGATACAGAGATGAAACCACATAACACAGTGGGATGAGGATGAATACACGGAAATGTTCTCATGAAAGAGATAAGACAAGCACAAAATTTCATTCGATGATTGCTAGAATAATCAATCCGTCCATAAATGGGACATTTGTAAACGATTTATTTACACAGATCAGAGTATTTTTATCTAAAAAGATTTCTTATCTCATCTAAAAGTTCGGAGTAATCGTAAGCACAAATCTTTGGTCAGAAGGGTCTTTGTCGGGATAAGACAAGACTTTCTACGGGATCTATGAGTTGGACTTCCTGTACTGGAGATAATCCTGATTAAAGAGATCAGTCTTAATGGCTGTGACAGAAACAATGGGATTTTCTCGAAAGAAAACGAAAGACAGCTCTATAAAACCTTCTTAGCGAGATTTTATGATATGAATACTGATAGAGTGAGAATGAAAGAATGATGATCACAGACTCGGAGAATCATAATCGTCCATCATCGTCGTTGGTCATTTATCGAAGAGATGATCCTGGAAGATCAGTCGCACATAGGGCTTCTCTGTTGCCAG
The DNA here is from genome assembly GCA_019055375.1 of Parelaphostrongylus tenuis. Lineage (NCBI taxonomy): Eukaryota > Metazoa > Nematoda > Chromadorea > Rhabditida > Metastrongylidae > Parelaphostrongylus > Parelaphostrongylus tenuis. The sequence continues at coordinate 107,422 of JAHQIW010000528.1, read as the reverse complement.
AAGTGTTGTACAAAATGGACATACAGGATGAAAACTGTTCGTGCCATGCGGGAGGGGAATTCGCGACCAGAACCTAAAAGGGTAGTTTAACTATTGCAGAAGAAGAAACAGTAGTTTTCCAAAAAGTAATAAAATCTAAAATGGAACATTTCAAAGAAGTAAAACCAACAAAAATCTTTTATTACCCAAGGATGTTGAGTGATGTGCAAAACTATTGCGTCAGAAGGGAGTTGAATCAACATTTCGTGAAGTGGCGTTTTAAGAGTGGTGGAAAAAACAGGCATCGGTAGTTCAACAGGTTAGTGCGCGCGCCTCCGGAAAAGGTGAAGTGCGGCTTTGAGGTCCGCCTCATACAAGAGTTTGTAGAACACTCAGCATGATTGGGTATATTTATAACATCATACCACCCCTATAAAGTGGTTGAATAGAACGAATTCTCGTCTTAAAAAACCTTTTATTTACGCTTCTCAAATAAATACTGCAGAAAGAGTGATAGCAAAACAGGAGCCCCGGTGGGACAGTGGTTACCACGCGCTCCTGGAAAGGGTGAGACATGGGTTCAACTTTTCCCTCCTCCAACGATCAGAGTTTTGCATATCATCCAATATTACTGGATATATAGTAAATGGCTGCTTCCTTAGCACATCAATATTCAGTAAAACCGATTAGACTCAATAAAATCTAAAATTAGTAGCGTGTTCACCCACCTAACAGTACTGAGGCTCGCAACATGTCCGCATGGATTGAATGCATGATCGAGATTTCCCGAGTCCAAGTGGAAAGACGATTCCATACCCATTGTAAGCTGGAAATACATTATTAAATGACGATACCTAAACGATTCGGTCCAATTCCGTAATCGTGACGCATCTTCAACCCTTTATGGACAAGACTTTTCGCCTTTTCGTCAGACTTTTAGTAATCATTTTTTGATAGCCTGAATCTCGCTGATTCCAAAACTGTGTTCATGTCCTTAAAAGGCCTTCTACGTGCGCAGTAGCAGCAAAAAATAAGATTGATTTTTGCACTCGGCGCGTACTTTTTGCTCGGTTAAGGTGTGTATACGGCTAAGCGGATGGGATTACGCCAGATTCGCAACAAACGGCACCGAGGCTCGGCTAGACTTTGTGGATGGCCTCACGACAAACTTTGTAGTCATTCAATAGCACAAATGTAGGTGATTCTGATGATAAGTTTAGTGTTCCGAAAAAGTTTTATGAAGCGCTGGAAGAGCGAAAAGAAAGATTATGCTTCCTACGCCTAGGCTTGGGCTGTTTACGCTCAGTTGCGGGTTTATTTCGCGGTATAAATCACATTAAAAGTTTAAACCCGTAGAACGACAGAAAAAAGTTTCGTCTACTGTTCTAATACGTAAAATTTAGAAATTTTCATGAAACGGGGATAAAAATTTCAAATAAAAAGATGAAATACGCTCGATAATGCCGCAGAGTGCGAGGCTCAATCTTAGTTCTGCTGCTACAGCGCCCTGAAAAAGGCCTTATCAGAAAACAAGCACAGTATTGGAATCGGCGAGATTTGAGCTATTGGAAAATTACTTCAAATCTGAGGAAGAAACGAAAAAGGTCTTCTCTTCAACGGGTTCCAATGACAAAGTAGTATCAGACTGTTCCCAAAAGTTAATGCTTTGACATCCAATGAGGAACAGATTCCTCAAAAAGAGGTAAAAACTCTGAAAAATTGAAATCTACGCCAGAAGTCAATCAATGTTCGATAATATTAATGGTGAGCAAAAAACAAAATTGAACCTCGGGCGAAAGGTTGAAGCCCCCACCTCACTCTTTCCGGGAGAGTAGGAACCCTGGCAGTGCAATGGTTAGCACAAACCCTCGGAAAGGGTGAGGCGTCTAACTCCCGTGCGAGGCGTCGCATACATTCAACATTATTAGGTATTAGTTATAACACAACCATTGCCAAAAAACGTTTAAGTAAAGAATTCCAATCAATCAGTGTACTCACCTGAATTACTCGTTCACTTTCTGCCAAGCATATGGGGCATTTATACGATTGCTGACCGTTCGACGACGCTTGATATCCCCACTCGTGTTTACCTTGCACGTGCCCACATCGAAGATAACCTAAATTAATATTCTGAGGAAGACTATGAGTAAGCAGTAAAGTAAGTAATTTATGTTGAGGTGACAATCTACTAGGCATCTGCCCGAGTGGTTAGTGATGTTCGGCGCAGCTCGACGTGGGTTTGATCCCCCCTCCCCCCCCCTTAACACTCCAGCAATCAAAAACGAACACCTCAGCTTGGCTATCCTCAAAAATGCAAGACGTTCTTAACCAGTATTCTACGACTTTCATGAAGATGAAGTCCTCAAGCAAGCGAGGAAGCAACTCGAATGCTAGATCTATTTGAACCCGCACGATAAAAGAAACGCTATGATACGGTTCACATTAAGTGAAAAATTTTGAGGAAAAAGTATAACTCACATACGGCTGTCTACTTCCACCGCCTTTTGAACTCTTTCTCTTCGGAATAATAAGAGTATTGAGATTCACAGGACACTGCGGTTTTCCTGCATTTAATCTATCTAACGCCATTTCTAATTCCTGAGCGGTTGGCGATTTCCTTAGACCATCCGCCGTCCTCCACAATAGTGTCGCACCACACAGAGTCGATTAGGGAACCGTCCTGATGGATAGAGAACGGTATATTTTGGCAAGATAAAAAAAAACATCTAGCGAAGAGACCCACACATTCACACACATAAATAACGCTCGGTTAAACTACAAGGCGAAGAAAGGCAAAAAATTATTTGAGTACATCTAACTCCAGGCGGGAGTTGAACCCGCGTTTTATCGATGCCGGGAAGCGCTCCCGTTACGGGCGAAACGCGTGTTCAACTCCTGTCCTAGGAGAAACTTTTGCATATATTTAACATTCTTGGATTTATTTGTAAACTCCTCCAAAAAACTCACTTGTAACATGTTCGTTTCTTCTGGTACCAATTTTCCTCTAGTGCTACTGCTACGAGTTTCGCGTAATGTGTAAATGTCACCATCAACGGAAACTTCTCTCCACACATACATTGAAGGAATATCGTCATCTAACAGCTCCTATAATCACTGAATCAATAGATTTCTGCGTCAAACTCAGAAAGAAAGAGTGATAGCTAGAGAGATGGTTTCGTTGGTGAAGTGGTAGTACGTGCCTCGGTATGGGTGAAACACGGGTTCACCTACCAACTGGAGGGAAAGTTTTGTATACCAAATCACATCAACAGTCGTGAAAAAACTGAGGTTATCGTTATTTAGAGGCACGTTTGGCGCAATGGTAAGAATTATCCTGCGAGAAACATGTCAGTGGTTCGAATCACGCGCACCAAGGCTCACTAAGCCTTCCATTCACCCAGGATGTGTAAAATTCCGGACTTGTCTGGGAGGATAGCACCATTCACCAGATACATCGGCAGGCTAGCGCGAGTTCTTGTAAGGGCCAGGAATGGAGTCGGATGGACGACGTTAGAATCAGGATTTAGTTAACACTGTGAGCCTATCTTTGCTTAATTTACCGCGCGCTATTTAAGCTCCCAAATATTATATAGTTCCTTCTATATCCTACTGTCTATCGCTTATGTCATGAACTCTCCTATACCACTACTGCTTAATATTCATGATACGCTTGGGCAGGAAGATAAAAGGATATAGCTTTCAGCGTTGATCCATCCCTAGAGGATGTGCTGTGCATCCAAGTTCATCAGGCACCAATCCAGGTGACTGAATGCACATCTGAGCTCAAAATGACTCGTGATGGCCTACTGAATATCAAGTCAGTGTTGCTGTCCTCCCAGACAAGTCCGATACTGTTCACGGGCACCGGATGGTAGGACGCTTTGGTGGGCCATAAAAGCACGGGATGGAACAATCGACCAGATGTCCCGCAGCGCAGATCTAACCACTGCGGTACACGCGCTCAGTAAGAACAAATTAAAAATTCCTTCAGCAGTTTTACAAGTTTTTCACAATGATAGAAATATGATTAGAAAACAATTCTACTAACGTAGGTGTAAGATATAAGGCATCATTGTCAGCATCTCAGTCAAAAGAGTCAAAAAAACACTGCCACTAAAGCAAGAACAAATCAGCTGTCAACGCAAATTGAAGCCAGATAAGCATATATCAAATAAGTGATATGCAAAAATTTGAACTTCGGTCAGGAGTTGAACTCGTGGGCGCCTGCGGAAACGGTGCGATGCGGATTCGACTCCCGCCTGGGGTGCGCGATTTTGTATGTCATTCAGTATTTCTGGTAATACTAGGTCATCTCATGAGTTTTGGCTATGAAGCAATAAACGCCAAATTTGCTGACCAGAAGTAATTTAGACTGCTCAACAACATTGTCTACAGTATGCGCTATCAGCTTGAACACATTTCCACCATCTACTCAATAGTCAAAGTCGGATGTTCTTCAGTTGTTTCAATGACGACCTCTCGATAACTTCGCGTGGACGTCCGGAGGGCAGCTGGTCTTCCAAGTTGGTGATGCCGGCGCGGAACTAGGCAAAGAAGCGAAATGCTGTACGCCTGGACACAATCCTTGAGCCTCTGCACGGTTGATGTTCTCGAAGGCGGTATGTGCATCGCGTCCTACTTCATACTCGTAGAGCAGCAAGATGGATATAGGCTTCGTTGAGGGACCATGATGCGGCAAGCATGGAGAAATCTGGTATCAAAAGAAAGCTAAGGAAATTCTGCACTGAGCAGTATTTATTGCTGCCTGAGAGATGGCACAAATGCGTTCAAGCTGACGGCTCATACTTCGAATAGTGTTGTTAAGCGGCTTTGATTACTTCTGCTTGATAAATGTGGCGTTCACTGCTCGAGTGCCAAAACTTATGGGAAGACCTGATATCATTACATCATTGAAATGCAATGAGAGCAGCAAAATAAGCAGAATCTAGTAACCTAAACAATTTACTAACCTCACAGTTCCTATTAGGATGTAATATGAGTATGCCGTTAGTCGTTAACCCATCCATTTCACCATTTTTCTTCATCCACTTCGTTGCTTTTTCCTTCAATGAAACAATCATGGCTTCTTAATAATGTGAATGAGAGGCAAATAATCTATGAAGGACTACTTACTCCAAGGAAAATGTTCTTTACAGAATCGAATCCAGCAGCGTAGACGAAAGCCTTGTCGTAGTTTTCACGATCGACTAATATTCGACAGGCATACCGGCTAATAGTTGAGGATACCATTTTATGTGGATCGCATCCTGGGCGAGTTCTTGAAGGTCCAGAAGCACCTGCAGTTTCAAGCCAGTATAAACTTCATGGCTATGGTGTTAAGAGATGTCATGTAACCTATTTCAGAGCTGTTAAACTGCCCCGTAATTTCTTCCGCATTTCGACTTTACTTACTTTTACTTTTTTACCTTATTGTTAGTCTTCACAGTGATTTTTTTCACTGTGCGAATCCCAGTATTCTGACATCCAATTATTTTTCTATTTCTTGAACGCCGTAGAATACTTTTGAGCGCGTCTGCTTGCAATCTCGGAGAAAGCCTGACTGTAGGGTTTCACAGAGGGTTCGATGTTGACTCCTGGAGAGTGTTAGGGGTGGGCTTCAATCCCACATGTGCCAAGACGAGCATAACAACCACTTGGCCACGGTGCCTCGGCATTTCTTTGTCCTTTGTTATTTCAACTGCTCTTTATTCAAAGAAAATTAATATAATCACGACCATGATCAGTGATATGCAACTATTTGCTGGTCAAAGATTGAACCTTCCTCCCATAGATGATAAGACTGGCGATTCAAGAAGTTAGTGAGATCGCTTCCAAGCTGGTTGTAGTGATTAGAATTTTTCTCCCACAATTACTGCTCCAGAGCGTGCAAGAGACGATAATCCGATGGAGCAATATCAGGACTATACGGTTCATATGGTAATGTGGTTCAATCCAGATTAACCATGTTGTAGCGAGTCGACTTTGCAATGTGAGGTGGGCGCTATCCCAGAGAAGTGCAGCACTGAGTCGCTTTTTCGGACGTTTCTCCTCGCCTTTTTCCGGACGAATGTCCAAAGTTTTTCGGCGTAAACCTCAGCACTGATTGTCTATTTATTATCAAGTAGTTCCCAAAACAACATCTTGCCAATCTCAGAAAACTGAGAGCACAATCTTCTGAGCATGGAACTTCGGCTTCGGTCAAGCTAGCGGCTCATCATACCCGAGTTCTTGCGTTAGTCCATTTCACTTGGACAGAGAGCGATGGTGCTATGGCGGTATCCACGTGTTGCTAGAACACCTCTTACATACCAGAGTCATTTTGAAAAGAGTCGATTTGAGATAGAAAGAAAACTGTATTAAACTTCATGCGAAAGAAATTATGCGACAGTCCAGTAAATTAATGGAATAGGAATTCAATGCAGTAAAACTGGATAGAAGAATAGACCCGAGATCATAAAAAAACGATGTAGATATCAAGAGGAAAGATTTTTTGGAAAAAAAACAACTAACAACGAAATATGGCACCTGAAGACGAGGCAATTTGTGAACCGGACGCAAGCCATGTGTCCACGATAGTGAAGTCGATTTGTTCTTCCGAAGAGCGACCAATCTAAAAGGGGATAAAGATTGTTACCGAAGATGTAACGATCAAGAGTAAAAGGATAAATGCAAGTCTGGTCTTCACAATGTCTCGCGGTGGCCTACCGATATATCAAGTCTTTCAAACAAATCTATTACCAATTTACCGACACAGTAGTGATGGAAGGCTTAGGTGTGCCTTAGGCGCAGGGATCGAACCATCCGCCTTGTGTCTGACGCAAGAGCACCTCTAGCGATTGCGCCACTTCGAAAGAGTAACAATTTGAAATATCGACTTTCACTAAACCTCGGCATGTGATGAAAACTATATCCTCTCCTTTTTGTGAGTAGAACTTGCGCGGAGTCATATTTTTTTTCTCTCCTCAGAGTCGACGGCTAACCTTTCGGGGATTTCACCCTTCCTCAGAGCCGTCCCTATGCAGGAGAACTTCACCTATCACAGTTCAACTCTCCAGAATAAATAGTTGAACGACTCTAAGGAGGGCGAAATCATCGAAATGTTAGCCGACGATCTTATGGGTCCTTATCCTTGGAATTTTACCGAAATGACAGATCGAACAGAGTAAAAGATTCACTACAAATGAATACCAACCTGGAACATATCCTTGCATGGATCGGCCACATATTCAACCAAGATCGTCTGATTTTTTCCCGTATGAATATGAGACAACATGACGATTCTTGTCCAAAACAGCCTATAAAAAGGACAAAGGAAAAGCTCACGGCGTTGGTTAGACCCTGAGGCATGAGCCGTGCATTCTACTTCATTCTAAATATAGTTTGAGGTGAATGAGGGCAAATGTAGCCTTGACAGTGCCTCGCGGTGGCCTACCGATGTACGAAGTCAGTGCAACTATCCTCTTAGACAGGTCTGGTACCGATGATACAATAGCCGACCCCGAGAGAGGAGCTTGGTGAGACCTAAGCGGAGGGTCAAACCATCAACCACCGATTAGCCGGTCATGGGTGTCGCAGAGCACTTCTAACCACGGCGCTACACGCGCTTCATGAAACGATCCTATACGGATTGAACATTAATGGAAGAGTAATCGATACCAGTAGCAAAGAAGAAGTGCTGCAAATCATAAGGGGCGAGCGGTGAAGCTGAGATTAGAACGACTACTTACCGGCGCATCCTTTGCCGCTATGTTCACTTGTGAGACGGAACCTTTCTTGATACCATTGCCGACTTTCCTTCGCATTAGGGACATCTTTGTTCGATGTCGTTTCAATGATATCGAGGCTTTACTGTCCTGACTGCCATTATATCTAGAAAAGAAAGGAATTTTTCATCTGGCAGACAAGAAAATGAAATTAAATCCCTGAAATAAGGCTCGCCAATATTGTCGATATTTCGATAAAAGCAATGACGAGGCCGCTCTTCTCTTCTTTCCCCTTAGATCTTCAACAAAATGGAGACAATCTCAGTTAATCTTTTAGATAGTTGAAGCTTTCAGATAGCAAGCCGCTATCACATATGAAACGCTATCGTTGTATGATCAACGATAATTCTCCTATTTAACCGTTTCCAGCAGTGGTATAATGTCATAACTATAAATTCAAGAATGTTGAGCGATACGCAGAACTTTCCACCCCGAACGGAAATCCAACGCGTATCACACCCTTTCTGGGGCGAAAGGTTAGCACACACCTGTTCCAGATTCAAGTTCCTGTCACTGTGCTGACCATTTGGCTATTTTACGCTAATAAAAGGATGAAACAAAGAAGAAGAAAAAGAGGAACAAAGAGGCAAAAAACAGGACAAGAAAAAACGGGAAAAGACATGATATCCCAAACTATTAACCGCTTGACAAAGATGTGAGCTGTTATTAGCTCACATCTACTCCCTCGTCTGTGTCGCAGTAAATGTGTGTTGGCGCGCGCGCCTCCGTGCAGTTCTGGTACTCAGTTGATGAACTTATTCCATTATTCTTAGTATTGTTTCAGATATTTGACGAATATTACATAACGTACGATTAACAGTTCCACAATATCGTACAGAAAAATTTACATTTATTGGCAGCATACGATGTGAAACAAGTTCTCATAAAAGTATGCACAAGCACTTTGAAAATGACCCGCTAAATGTACCATTTTTGTTTTCAATAGATCCTTTCTTATTATTTGAGCCAACTTGTCATGTGGTCTGGTAAGAGCTCTTGTACAGCCCGAGACACGTGTTTCGTCCTTACAGACTCGTCAGCCGGGCAGAACCCGTCGTCTTTCGATCTTTCCATAGTCAGTTCTCTCGGGAGCCCAGCTCTTCCTACAGAGAGTGAAATCACTATAAGGCAGTAGAGCTCCCGAGAGAACTGACACGTGTATCGGGCTGTACAAGAGCCCTTACCAGACCACATGACGAGTTGGCTCAAATAATAATTAGAGGATCTATTGAAATTTGAGCGTGGTCTTGATAAAGCATTTTTGTTTTGTTCACAGAGAAGAATTAGAGTTATTCCTACTACCGAAAGTCTTCATGAGGCCCATCAATCGTACTCAATCAATATGTATGACAGTGAAACTACTTACTAACGATCACTTCCAAATTTCGTCACCAACTACCACATTGTCACTGTAGCTCGCACTGATTGCCGCGCATGCTGTGCAAGATTTGAACGTCGCTGTCAAGCGGTTAAAATGAAAAAAACCTTGAGAAACTATAGAACAACATCAGTTCTGGTGGGAGACAAACAACAAAAGCCAAGAATAAAGAAGAGAAATTCTGAAAAGTTCAAGTAGTAGAGGAACTAGAAGCTTAAGATTTTTACAGTCAGTAGGTCGAGCTCTTTGTAAACCAGGCCAGTGCGACGAAAATTGAAGAAAAATATACAACGATAGAGAGAAAAAGATCAAGAAGTCCCTCTCGTAAATGAGACGATTAAGCCAAAATCCTTCGAGTCCTTTTCTTTAGAAGAAAAAGGTTTCCGGCTTCATCTCATAATGCGACTTCTTGATCTTTTTATTCTCTATCGCTACATATTTCTTCAATTTTCTTCGTACTGGCCTGGTTTACAAAGAGCTCGACCCTACTAACTGTAATAATGTTAAGCATCTAGTTCCTTTACTACCTGAACATTTCAGAATTTCTCTTCTTTATTTTAGCATTTGTTTGTCACAATGAACAATGAGACCTTTCTCACGAATAGATTGAAAACCAAGTGAAACTAAAATCAGCTATATTTAGTCTATGTGGGAAGCAGTTGTCCGAGGTGAAGAAGCACAAATCCTTTTTTCGAAGAGCAAAAGGCATGAAGATTTTCAGTTTCTTCACCTCAATACAAAAAAAAAATTCTTTCGTGACTACGGACCCAACCCTCTGCATCTCTAACTCCCAGCGTGTTGCGTCCTACAATGGCACAATAGACAGTAGAGCGTGCTGCGTCTAACAATGGCATAACAGACAGCAGGGCGTGCTGCGTCCAACAATGGCACGCTGGGAATTACACGCCACTGTCAGAAGCTACACGCGGGGGTTAGAGACGTAGAGGGCTGGGTCCACGGTCCCGAAAGGGCTGAACCATCTGTATCCTCTAAACAGAAAAAAATTAAAAAAGGAAGAAGAAACTCACCCAAGCAGAATCAATTCCCCATATTTCCCATCGTCGTCGTCAAATTGGATGTGACTGGAAGTGACCAGAGCCTCGGCGGATTTCTCGACAACATTCATGTGAGCATTCTCGATATCACGTGAATCTATAGAGATACCGTCACGTTCATCGATACTCATCCTGAAAATCGCTGGATTAGCCCCTCGATGGTCTGGAAGACGATGGAATCTGTGAGGAAAATGGCGACTGACTCGGTCTTCATATATTTGAAATGCTCAACGAAAATTCTACTAGATAGAATATGAATAAGAGACTAATGGGTTCAGGAACAGAGAGACCCAAGGAAAAGAGAGCTTTGATAAATGAAAAAGGATAGGAGAATGGCGCTTTCGGCGCTGGTCGATTCCTGAGAGATCGCCATGCATTCTACTCGATTCGTAGCATTGTCAGACGTGACTGAATGAGTATCTGGCCTCGTATATCAGAAACCAATAAAGAGAAAACTGAAAAGAAATGTGGGATAAGGATATTCTAAACTCTGTTGCACAAACACATTTACTATGACGAAGAAGGAAGAAAGAAGTAGGAAAGAAAAATAGAAGAAAGAAGGAGGAAAGGAAAATAGAAGAAAGAAAAAGAAAGAAGAATAGGAAAGAAAAAGAAAGATAGAACATAGAAAGAGAAAGACGATAGAAAAGAGATAAAGAAAGAGAGAAGAAACAGAAAAAAAGAAAGCATGGAAAAGAGAGAAATAAACACGAAGAAAGAAGCAAAGAAAGAAGAAAGAAAGAAGAGAGGAGAAGGACAAAAGAAGAAAAATAAAAAAAGCGAGAAAGAGACAAAGAAGAAGAAGAAAAAAGAAAAAAGAGAAGAAAAAAGAGAAGGAAGAGAAAAGCGATGAGTAAGTAAAAAGGAAAAACGAAGAAGAAAAAGAAGGGAGAGTAAATGAGAGGAAGAAAGGCAAAAGAAAGAGACCAAAAAAACAAGGAAGAGGAAGAAAGAAGAAGGAAAAGAAGGAAGGAAAAGAAAAGAGAAAGAAAGGAAGAGAAAGAAAAGAAAAGAGAAGAAAGGCGAAGAGAGAGAAAAGAGGGAAAAGAGGGGGAAAAAAAAAAGAGAAAGGGAAGAAGAAGGAAAAAGAGGAAAAGAAAAGGGAGAAGAATGAAAGGAAGAAAGGAACGAAGAGTGAGGAGAAAGAAAGAGGAAGAAAGGATGAACGAGAAAAAAGAAAGAGGGGGAAAAGAGAAAGGGAAGAAACAGAAGGATAGAAGAATCAAAGAAGCAAAGAATAAAGGAAGAAAGAAGGAAAGAAAGGAGAGAAAGATAGAATAAAGAAAAGTAGCGAAGAGAGAGGTGAGAAGGAAAGAGTGAAAAAATAAAATGACAAAAGAAGAGACAAGGAAGGATAGAAAGAAAAAGAAGAGAACATGAGGAAAAAAGAAAATAAAAGGAGAGAAGAAAGCGGCTCCTAAAATGTCCACTCCCACTGAGTAGCGCATGTTCACGAAGGGCAGGATATACCGTATTGACTCGGGTCAAAAAAGTAGATCAAAAACATGCAGATATAAAACTGTCTACGACATATTATTATTTACTATTTTATTTAAAGAAACGTCTTGATACTTCTAATACCTTCTTATCGCCTTAATATCGGCTTATTCCAGGATTCCAAATCAAGAAATCACATCCGAAGAGATCTCATCAGATGGCAGGGACCATTGGTCCCTTACCGAGACCAATCAGTGCGAATTTGATCTACCTTCCCAGTTGAGAGGATTTAGTTGCTCTAATTTCATCCGCAAGCTTGAATGGAGCGCGTCATGTCATTTGCGGTGGGGCGCAAGATGGCGGTGCATTCACCCTTCTCTCGTTGACAGCAGACGCTGAGGCCCCGTACAGGTCAACCCTCTTCCCTTCGTACAGACGACGCTGAGGCCTCGTACAAGTCCACCTACCTCCTCTCGTCGACAGACGATTCTGAGCCGTGAGGCCCTCGTACAGAACCACCTCCCTTCCCTCGTCGACAGACGACTGAGGCCCGTACAGTCCACCCTCCCCTCGAGCCGACCCTGAGGCCCCGTACAGGTCTATCCTCCTCTCGTCGACAGCCGCTTGAGGCCTCGCACAGGTGCACCCTCCTCTCGTCGACAGCCGACTCTGACTCTGAGGCCCTGAACAGGTCCTCCTCCAACCTTTTTTCGAGGTCGCCGATCAATCAGCGTGATGTTCATATGCAAACGAACAGAAAGAAAAAAACTGCGTACTCATTTGTTCGGCTGCTCTCCGAATGTCCTTGGTGGTACAGACAGATCTGGTTCTTATGCAAACCTAACTGAACATGGTGTGGACGGGACGGTGCATCTCGGTCACTGCTTATGAAGCCAATATTAACCCTTTGCGGACGATGAGGGTCATTTTGGCCTTCAATTTTTCAAAGAACTTATTTCGCCAAACAAAACTTTTATTTATAACTTGAGTAATCATTCGAAAGCTCAAATCTTGAAAGTGATAGCATCTATTGGTAGATGGGACGAGTGTAGCGCGGTGGTTAGAGATGCCCTGCGATACACACGTGGTCGTTGGTTCGACTCAATGCCCGTGTTCACCGTGCCTTCCATCCTTCCAAGTCGACTAAGCGGTACCACACTTTTCTGGCAGGACAGTGGCAGTGATCTGATTTATCGATAGGCCACCGAAAGCTGCTGTATAGGTCTAATATACATTGGGTCACCTCTACGATGCTTGATGGTGTCCAGCGCATGGTGCATCCCTCAGAGATTGATCAACGTCTCTAATTCTTCAATCTTTCGATAATTCTGAAGCAATCCTTCCGTCTGTCTCCCTTTCTCTTTCTCACGTTCTTCCTTACAGGCCAAAAAATCGACTACAATTTGATGTGAGAAAGTTATTCTTATTTCAATCCAGAAATCGCAGTTACTAAGCTTCTACGTTCAGATCGTAATCAGGAGAACAAAATTGGGGCCTAAACAGTCAGCATCGACCTCATTCACTTTCACCATCAAGGTCGAATTGATCAAATTCTCATCGCAAGACGCCAGGGAGAAACTAGCTGTGTAGATGATATAATAGTAACAATCTGTTTCACAAACGAAGTGGAATAGAAAGATAAGAAAGTATATTGAATTGCCCTCGGAAAAAAATCGTTGCATGGAACCTCCGGCCTTTTTTTCTGAACACGATCTAGCCATACGCGATACTGATATTATGACAGATGTGGGCCGTGAGAAGCTATTCAGCAAAGAAGCTACAAAAATGACTTTTTTGAAATGGGTTTTCCAACGCCTACGGTTTCCGGGGACACGATGAGCGTAGTTCAGAGAAATTACAACACGAAAAATCATCCAACATTGGTTGTCTTCACCAGTAGAAACATAATTGTACATCTACTCCATCATTCATCCTGACAGCATATTTTGAGCCTCTCATGAGGTCTTTGATGGGCACTTATACAGTGCAATACACGTGTTTCGGCTCGTATACTCGTCAGCTGCACACTGCCTTTCGTCTGGGCATTCTCTTGGGGAATCCCAACCCTCTTACATAGAAGAATCGTCGACGAACACGTTACAGCGCGTGTAAAGCGAAAATTACTTCACATACGGATAACATATCACTGCATGTCCATTGACATTATCACCGGACATTGCAGTGGTTAATAGTCAATTGCTCAAGGATGGTATTTCTGGCAATCAATTAATAACTTTATATTCAAATAATTTTTAAGACCTTGCTTGAATAATACATCCTGACAGCACTTTATGATTACGAGAGCAAGGAAAATTGTAAACTCAATGACAGATATTTTTAGTCAAAATCGCATAGGAATAATTGAGACGCGACTTAGACTAAAAAAGTGCGTTGTTTTAATCACAAAAATTCTAAAGGAAATTGTGGCTAGCTGTGGTTATGATATACTTAGCTTTCATGGCGTCAACGGTTTTAACCGAATGTGTACTCAGGGTCGTCTAACAAGTGACCTAACTGTAATGACAACAAGACATAAGCAAGAATTACGAGGAAGGATAGACATCTGGCCATGCGATGGTTGACCTCAACCCTTATGAGGTCAAGAGCAGTGGACGATCGGCTAATTTTCGCGCCAAGACCAACCTGGTAAATGGATTCGTGAACTGTCAAAATGGCTATTCGCATACCGTAACTAGATGAGGAATGCAGTCGGTGTACAATGGGTGTTCAAGCGATTTTTCTGATTAAAAAGCTAACCCAGCGTTACTATATTTATCTATGAGTTACTCAATTATTAACAATTAGAGTGTAAAAGCGGTCGACTAGACCTAAGGTAAATAAGCCTATGAGAGTTTCACAGAAAAGGACGGTTCTGAGACACCTTCATTCTTATGGCGAAGTCTAATGGAAGTTGGTCTTTTGGTTCATCAACTCAGTGTGTTGTCCTCCCAGGAAAGCGATATTAATTTCCCGATCCTGAAGGGATGGAGGGCTACTGAGCGCGGGCGAATGATCAAACGAACATCTAGATGTGTAACACATCTCCTATAACCGCTGCGCTACTATAGCCCTCTTAGAAGTAGCATCTCAGAGCAAAAGAGCAGAATGAAATATGATGCTCTCGATTTCAGGTACACAAAACTTGTTATTGAGGCATAACAACATAAAATAGTATTCTCGATATCCACTTGAACTTTGACAAATTAGAATTTGTTGGCATAAAATAATAGTTCACATGTTTAAAATTTTGACTCAATCTTAAACTACCAAAAAAAATTCCTCACGTTCTTGTTAACACAACCAAAGATGACTAACTGTATGAGAGTTACAATAATCTAAAAGTATGTGACGCTAGACTAAGCTTAAGCGCACGTCTAGGCCGTAACCTCTCTGTTATTGTTAGAATTAAGTCATTATTGAAAAAAAACGAAAGGGTTCAGAAAAAAAAAACACTTTGACAAGCAGTAGAAAGCATTTCGGTGGAGCAACGTTGCCTTTTTTCCTCAACAAACCTCTTTCTAACAAACTCGATCGAGTCCAAGTTTTGTCAATAATGTAGAGTTGCCGAAATGAAAGAATGAACAGCTGGAACGACTTTCAGGTTAATCAAACCAAGGACGGAAGGGTCTTCAACCCTCATTGGAGGAGGTTCCTGTGTTGGTTAGTGGGTTGTGCTACATGCCGAGTCGTCCAGATGGCAGATAGAGGATTAGACTAGGACCAAACGCTACTGTGTACATATGTTCAGACGCAGAGAGATTCAGAAAATGATTGTTTGCCTTTATTACGGCGAACTGACTTATTCCACCGAAAATCAGAGTCGTCAGCTTTGACATAATTCCATGCGCAGATAGCATTTTGCACTTTTGTCCACAAAAAAAAATTTGCTGTAAAGCAATTGAGATTATGGGAAGTGTATTACTGTCGGTGCGAGGGCACATTCCTACCTCATATTGTTGACCTTTCGGCGAGTACAATAAAAATAAATGACCGTATGCGAAAAGTATGGTGCTCTTTGTGTTTCCCGATCGAGTGAACAGAGCCCATTAGAGCGATAGGAGTGAATGGAGTCCCCAGGCTTCAGTGTTATAACATTATTCAGTAATTAACAGAATAACCTATACGAAAGTATCGGTATTGTTAAAAAACATGCTCTAAACACTAATTCCATAAATTCACGTGATAAAACAATTATCTTTTTAGCTTTGTGTAAGCCATTACGCTAGGAAAATGAGCGCCTTTGTTGAAGTGGAGATATAATAGATGTACAAATTTTTCGCTCCTTAAAAACATGTAAGTAGATTTACATGTGATGACCTGACACGACTTATCTGGAAAAGAGTCTTGAATTCCTATAAACCCATTAACCAACCTGGGTCTCAAACGAACACCGGTGAAGGCCATACATGTAATGACGTCGACCTAAACCTCCTCCCTCGCAGATTCCTCAGTGTTAGACAGTTTAGTATGATGAATATGCACTATACTTCCGGTACATAAGACCTTTTACTTAATTGTTTGTAGTGAGACACGCATGTAGCCCTTTTGGGACTTGTCACTGAGACTGTGCATACAAAGAAGTTACACTTCTGAAGAAGATATAAGACCTATTTGTTAGATATGAACATGGACTATTTTCAGTGTACTTTCCAGTCACATTCTATGAGCTTTTGGCAAAATTGATGTGCATTAAATGCAATCCGTAAATTAAACAGAGAGATCCAAGCATCTGCTTGAGTATATGACCACTCATATAAAAATCTGTGAGACCAACTAGAGAAGCAGGAAAGAGAAATTATTCATTGAATCTAATTGTAATTCATTTTTAAGTGCAAGATCACTGTGGATCCCACTTTAGTCTACTGACCACCACCTCAAAATAGGTTACGTAACCTCACTGGGGATCTACCAGATTAAAAAAGTTTGATTACATTAATAAAAGTGAAAAGTATAGAACATTCAGAATAACATGCATCAAAAGTGTATGCTTATAGCTGACATTTAACAAGATATGAAAATATTCTTTGTATCGAGGAAAGAAATATCATTAATGAATGTGGAACGAACTAGTGCTTTGTATTCTGAGGACGACATATTCCTAAGTTCGACGCGAATCACTAATGCAGTATCCGCGAAAACAAGGCTACTATAATGGGTCAATTCTATTGCTGAGCAAACAATCGTCATTTGAAGCGTCCTTATGAATAATGCGGGTTCTTTACTGTTAGGTGGGGACAAATGAAGAAATAACCCCTTTCACTGGATAAAGACTTTCCATTGCACTTTCATTGACCATTTAAAAGCTGAAATTCCCGACTACTGTGCTACATAGTCGTTTTTGAAATTCTTTTTTAACGCAATGACAGGAAAGAAACGCCCATGTTTCACACACGCATTCATCGCAGGACAGGACTGTTTGTCAGAATCATTGAGTAATCATTCAATAGCGTAAATTTCGACGATTCCAACGCCGTGATTATCATCTGGACAGACCGTTTTACTGCAGTGTAGCAGGGAATATAAGATTAAGTCTCACACTAAGTGTGAAATATGGCTTTATTTTGAATGCTACATTTTTATAAAAGTCTTTCCAAATAAGGCTAAGTGGCGCAGTAGCCAAAGATTTAAGCTTTCGAATGACAAGTACTTTTATTAAAATTTCTTATCCAGCAGAGGGGGTCGGCTCCTCTTTTTTCCGCCTAACAAATAAGAATCATAACGTGTAGATATTAGCTGAAAGCTTATTCATAGTAAGACATGAAAATGTTTGCCATACTCGAACGGAATCCTATTGGTCATTTTCGTTGAAGGGCGACGATTAACAGTTTCGGGACGACGTGTGTTGTTCCAGACACACACCGTCTTTTATTGGCTTTCTAAAACAATTTGCTTAACGTTCCTTAAGCGTTTTCGCCGACTTCTCCATATACATAACGCTAAAGTGATTAGTGATTAACTACAGTAATAATAATTTTAACGTGATAATCAGCAATGCAGTGATTGGTTGGCCCCGAATAGGTTTAACGCGCTACCTAGGGATCGCTAATCAATCCTTTCGATGTTGTTATTTTGGTGAAAAAGGTAAAGCAAACGGAAGACGTTAAATTTCATTGCAGTATATTCATATCATGGAAAATTATGTTATTGCACTGCCGACGGGAACACGGTAGATTATTCTTTTTAGAGAACGACGCTAATTTTACTCAAATGAATAACTTAGAAAAGACCTCAGACTAAGCTCAATCGATAGCAGGATTTGTTGAGATTTCCTGATAAACGTTTCAATGATGATGCTGTTTGCTTACATCATTTCATACGGTTTATATTAATGGAGTCATTTTCACTCAATAGCTGATAGACTAGCTGATTTTCTACACGAAAAATTGAGGAAAAAAAGTTCTCGTGTATACAAAAACTACACAAAAATGCCACTCGTGTCATAATTAGATATCCCTGAAAGCAGAATACATCAAGGGTTTTTTCAGAATTTTCAACTACTGATATTCTCGCATTACGGAAAGATAAGTCTTCGATACTTATATAAATTGACCTTGATGCCAAGGTTAATGAAAAGTCAATCTTTCGAATTATCTCACTTATGATTACAAATGATAAAGCTCTCAGCGCTGATCAAATTTAAGGGATACTGTAGGCAACCGATTTATCATCGCTAGAGGCTATTGCCTCCTAGGGGACGATTCGTGCCACAGGTACACCAACTTCTGAAAGCCTTACTTGCTGGACATAACTTCTCTCGCAGATACTTGGTAATCATCTAAAAGCTCAAATCTCTGCGATTTCAGCAACATGTTTGATTTTCGAAAAGCCTTTTTTTGTAACAGCGGAAATAAAATCATGTTTGACACTCAACTTGATTTATTTGCTCGGCTGGAACTTGTGAATGGCTCTTCAGCAAACTCTCACTAGGCACTCGATAGTACAAATCTCGAACATTTCGATGTTGCAATTGGTTTCTTGAAAGGTTATCATGGAACGTTGTAGGTGCGAAAAGAAGAACACGTTTCACACTCAATGTTTTTGTTGTACAGAAAACTTGCATATGCATGAAAAACATATGAACATGTAGAGAAAATCATGCAGGATCAGAGTAACACAGAAACCAAAGGTTTTACTATCCAAATGGAGAAAAGACCCCAACTGAATAACAAAAATAGCGCGCCTCTTGCGAGTTGTGCTGTGTGATCGATCAGTGCCGTTCCTAAAGGTTTAATTGAATATCTAGTCTATTGAATAACTTGCAGTGGCATAACGATATACCAAATCAGTACTGTTACTCAATAGACAAGAATGCTACCAGATTGCTGACCTGAAGTCACGATTGGCTTGGTGAATACAGGAGCAAAACCGAACCAGAGGCCGATCCAGGTTAATCCTAGTAAAGACAATAATAAAGGCCGGTCTGTCACGGATATACAGAATATGATATTGGCAAATGTTGAATAATCGACTTTTAAGATACATTTTCATTCCAAACTGAAACAACAGCCTCATTCAGCCGCATTTTGAGCAATAATTATTCAACACTTTGATCAAAATGCGTCCTTCAAATCTCACATTCCAAATAAGTGATAAGTACAGCTTACCGTTACGCAACAATATCCAAACATAAATTAATCATAAAAGTCTCACATCGTCGACAACATCTGGAAGTAGTGCGCTTTAAATATATTGCGCCTTTGTGAAGCAAATTTAGATTAATAATAGATAAGATCATTGTCAGTTCAGATTCAATCAAGCACAACGACGTTGGCAAAAGCCATTATCGAAAGGTTAGCTGTATATGGCAATCTTTGAAAGAAACGAGTTTCATTCATGCTGATTTTTATGCTGTTAAACGAAGGTATCATGATGGCGTTAATATTTGTTTTTAGAGAATGCATACAGCTGTTAGCGCAGTGGATAGAAATGGCTTCCATAGCGTCTCCGGCTTGATCCTACGTTCAGACTAACCAAGTCCTCTTTATGCTTAAGTCAGCGATTCAGTACTCGCGTTGTCTAGTCAGACGAAATACTAGTCTGATTATCCTTTTCTATATTTCGAACTTTGCACGAGGTTGGGAATTCTTCTTTTTCTCAAAACTCGATGGCTAACGTTTCGGCAGCAACACCTTCGTCAGAGCCTAGACGTATAAATCATTCCATATCTGATTACTCGGTTAATATTTCGCAAGTATCAAAATCTGATAGAACAGAAATCAACAGTCTAGTCATTCTGAAAAACTCACCTTTTTCTGTTTTTAAGACTGGTCTAGTGTGAGACGATTTATGAAATAAACCACACTCAGACTAGAAGATGAATCCGTAATAATCTAATCTGATTGACCGCAAAAAGTACAAGCCAAATATACATCCAATTACTTCTATGGAGCTACGGATTGGGTCTGAATATTGCATCCGTAAGGGATTTGTCGATGTCGAACGCTTTACGTCTGATTATATATGTGTCAAGTGTTCTCCTAAAGTTTTAGCTGCATTGTCTTCTTTTCGAAACGTACGTTAGATCATCTGCTATGATAAGAGTACTGCCCACATACACCTCATCACCACCGATAATGATAAAATAACATGGTTTACTGGTCGACACTGACGCAGAAGAAGACACTTACAATCACTCAAACATATAGGAAAGAATAGGACGAAGAAAAATGTAATTAATTGGAGTTACACAAAGCGATGGATAGTGTATAGTGAAGTGTAGTGAGCGCAAAACACGAACACCTCGCAAAGATCCGTCTTCTGATTATCGCCACGAGAGAACTTCCCCATCATTTCGCTGTCAACTAACATGCTGTGCGAAGAAAAGTCTATGAAGCCGCTGACAACTTGGCGCCATGGGACAGCACAGAAGGTCCAACTGATTGAAGGAGACACAAATGGTGATACATCAACGATGCACCACGACGTTGAAGGATGAAATCGTGGGAATTGTGGAATAAAAGTTGAGAGGCAAAATCCAAAAAAATCTCGGGCCGTTCTGTTAGCTTCATCTAGTCGATTCCGCTCCTCGGAGGAACACAAAGAGCATTGCAGTTTAATTTAATGAGACACATTGTTCTTAGCAAGTAAGGTAACACACCGAGGTCTGCTGCGACATCAAACAACCTATAAGATGCGTTTCCGTGAAGAAATACTGACCTTCTCTTAGACTCGCGTAACACTAGCTAGGCTATGAACTAACTGATCAAGACGACACTTAGTACTTAGGAGCTTCTATTGTGAAAAAGGAAAGAAACCGTTGAGTTGGGCATTTCCTATTAGCTCTCAAAAATAGAACAGTATAGAACAGAACAGAATTGACAATACGATGGATTACCGATATCGAAGGCGATTATGAACGATATAGACGATCAAATGGTTTAATATATAATATGCTGACAAAAGCAATTTCGCCTAGGAAAATGGCACGGGCAAAACAAGATAGTTGCTGAGGTGGTTCATCAGGAGGTTTGTATTCACCAGAAATCCAATTCTAGACCAATCTAGTTCAAAAAATTGATGATACGGCGAATATCATAGTGGTACTTATGCCTTTCAGTACAAGGAAGGCGTTGGATCGATCTTTTCTCACGTCTATAGGCGACCATCTTTTCGAAAACGGGAAATTGGTTCCAAACTTGCCAGGGAACAGCTCACCACCTTGAACTTACGTGAGAATGCCCTAGAACGGCTATCCAAGAATCTGAGATCCCACTTGATCAGCATCCTGTGTGATTCTTGTAGGAGACGAAAACTTCAAAGAGCAGCTGATCCCATATTGGCAAGTTCGAAAACGTTCTCAAATGATAGACACGATGAAACGTATAAGGTGCAAGACGTACTGGTATCCGCAAAAATCTTATATCGAGTCATCAAAAAATAAGAATTCTCTGAAATTTATTGTTATTCAATACTGTTTGTTACTTATTTACCAAATACTCGCTTCATTGCCTGTATTCATACCAATAATTATAACTCGGTAAAGTGATCAAAAGGGTTCACTTTACCATGGAATTGCTCAGAACCGTATCATTTTGCTAGCGGTCTTTTTCATTCATTAAATCGATATAATTACTTGATAATTTGAATTCTATGTTAAATTATAAAGCAAACAGTGATCACAATACTCGTTGATTACTTATACTTCAAACTGTTAAATTACTGCATTTGTTAAACAAACATTTCTAAAGACCACATCTAGAATTTTATGGAAACCTCATTGTATGCTGATTCTGGAAATCACGTTTATGTCTGTGTCTAGAAGCAAAAAATGCTTGACGTAAGTCAGTTATTCGATAATAACGAAAGGAGAATGTGTCAGTGCCAGTTTTGAAGAAAAGCCTGTCCCATATACCAAGGCATGCAAATCAACTTCCAGTGCTGTGATTTTTTTTTATTGAAGGTCGCATGAGAAGTGATCAAAGAGGAACATTGACAGGAGCAACATTGGGTTTGGAAGTGAGTGGGCCGTACTGACTAAATGGCATCCGATTTCCACCAGATCGTTCGCCGAACTGGCAAATTTCTGGTTTGGTGAGGTTTCGTTTGTTCGGGGTGTCCGAAATCAGGAAACAATACTGTTTTTTACAACAAGCAGTTGCCAACATTTGTCAATCATTGAAGGGAAATCTGCCACCATCTAAGTGGATTTGTACAATTACGGCGCTGATTTTAGGCAACGTTTCGATCTTAGTTGGGTAACGGAAAAGGAAAGTTTTCCTCGTTGCCAAATTATCAAACCTTTTGGGATTAAGAGCCCTTTTGTCTGGACCATCAAAGCTCAATATTTGGAACATTACCTTTTCGGATGAAGAGCTAAGATCACCAATGGAATGAACGACATATTTTTCGGAGCCACTTATCCAACTCGATTTTATTCAGCGTAAGAGAGACAAACACACTCAAACGAGATCCACTATGCTACCCTACCATTTCGGGCAACGTAGAAACAATTTAGATATCGAACAGGGAACATATGACAATTCGATTCAAATAGAACTTTCTTAATCCAAATAGAAACAACTGAAATTTATAGATTTTCGGCATTGAAATAAATATTCATTCATTCTTATAGGATAGAATATCTTCTGAATATCTCGATGTAAAGTAGGAATCGCATTTACTTTTGCGTAAAGTTATTAGTTGACTATATCAAAGCCTTTACGACACAACATATTTTGATTGAATGGCTGTCGAGATGGAATTGAAAATGACAAGGAAGTTTCTCGTGAGAAAAAATGTTCTTAGTGTCAATTTAATCGTTCTAGTTAATCAGAGAAATCAGTGCAGTAACAGAATAACTACCGATTCCAATCGGTACATTTGCCTGATCCAGTGATTCAACGCTTGTACAATAACTGTAACTTCGTGATTTGGAACAGTCAATAGGAGAAAAAAAGGTTTTCTTCCTAGATTTTTTTCAAAATTTCGTCAACCGTTAGTAAAATAATTAGCACGAAATATAGAATCATCCAATATCGCTCTTCTTTTCTCTTTATGTAGCACTAGCACTCTATCTTATCTGATAGGCTTACTATTCAAAAGAAAGGATTAAAAGAACCATTAACGATTCAACTACGATAACTCGTTCAAGTATACGATCTTAAAGATTTCATTTATATGAACATAACGGGCGCCGTGGCCGAGTGGTTGTGGTGTTGGTCGCGGAGAGCGTGGAGCCGGACTCCCCACACTTTTCTCCGACAGTCAACAACAACGTCCTAAGGAACGCCACAGCAAGGCTATCGTCAAGATTGCAAGGAGACTCACTCGACCAGTATTCTACGCCGTTCAAGAAGAAGACGAAAAAACAAATTGACTGCTAGAAGTGCTATGATCCGCACAGTGGAGAAAAAAGCTGTGAAGACGGATGAAATAAAGTGATATTTTGAAGGTAAAGTATTAACGAAACACAGCAAGGCTATCGTCAAGATTGCAAGGAGACTCACTCGACCAGTATTCTACGCCGTTCAAGAAGAAGACGAAAAAACAAATTGACTGCTAGAAGTGCTATGATCCGCACAGTGGAGAAAAAAGCTGTGAAGACGGATGAAATAAAGTGATATTTTGAAGTAAAGTATTAACGAAACAATCTCCATATGAACATTCAAAAATGCCGATTATAGTTTTTCATCTAAACTATAAAGAACTCAATAAAAAGATAAGAAAAATGTTGTTTATGAGATCCCAACTGCATCGATAAATATGCGGTTATTCAAAGTTGCAAGAAATTGGTATCTTCCGTCGCACTACAGTTTTTTGCCCAACCAAACGCCGTTTTGATTTGCTTTTTCTAATCCGAAATCAACTTCCTCCTGTAATACCGAGCTTTTTAAACTTAGCAAAAATTTAGAATGAATATCCTTGCTGAAACCTTGGAAACTGAGGGTCGAAAACGAGCTACTATGACTTCTCATAAGTTTTATCACTGAGTCAAAAAACACCAAATTTTTGACCAGAAGTAAAATTGCTTCATAACACTATTCGTTCAAAATCTTCGCGTCATCTTCGCGCTCCATTTCTGGCCAAGATCATCACCGTTGACGAAAAGTGGATTTTCTTCGAGAGTCAACGTCGTACGAATCAGTGGTTGCCACTAGGTCAACAAGGGAACTCCAATTCCAGGTCCATATCGATCCGCGCAAAGGCTAGGCCCGTTATCTTTTAGGATTGGACCGAGAAGATTTATTGGGACTTATTGTCAGCTGGAGAGACGATCAACGCCAAGCGCTATTGTGAGCACTTGGACCGCTGAAGCGGGCCGTGTCACGTCGACGTCATCAGAATTTCATCCTGCTTCAAGACAACGTAAACATGCATGTCACCAAATTGACAAAGAGGAAGTTGACTGAACTGGGCCGGAAGTTGCCGGATCATCCAATTTACAGCCCTAACTTGACGTCGTCTGACTATTACCTATTGCGGTCGCTGGAGCACTTCCTGAGCGAGAGTTCTGAGACATCAATCATTTACTCCCAGGATTAATACTTTCTTTTTTCAAGGATGGCGAGTTCTATGAGCGCAGTACAGATTTATTGTCTGCGAGATGGCAGAAATATGTTCAGGCTGACGGCACATACTTTGAATGCTTAGGAGCAATTTTATTTACTTCGGGTTAGTAAATTTGGCGTTTATTACTCTAACGCCAAAACTTATGAGAAGACCTAATATTACTGAATCTATGATGTACGAGTAGAAATTGTTCTATTATTAATGCAATAATGAACATTTTCGCTTCTAGTCAGGCGGTTGATACAACGACATATCATCAGTCAACGTGATGAAATGCTGCATTTATAGCAAAAAAAAACCGTAATGAAGAAAAGTCAGAATGTAAATTACTGCAGTACGAGGATACGGTACTCACTAGCTGTCTGCGGTCCTCAGTTACTTCAGCGTGAGAACTGCATGTGCCAATTCTGAAATTAAAATAAATTTAGAGCGAGGATAGATTTTTGAATACGACTATCATAGAGTGATGATGATGAACACGACGACATAGGCAAATAAAATTTATGGAACGCTCGATTATCATGCAAAATGAAACAAAAACGAGTATAAAATGAATCTGGTCGAGGTTCTGCGTTTAGCTATTTGAATCATCATAATATTTTTACTATTGCTTGATACATGTGGAATTCTGCTGATCATTAGTTAGGGAAAAGGCACCAGAGCAAAGTTGGAAAAAATTTGAAAACAAGAAGGTATACGTTATAAAAGTATTTACAAGGATAATCAGAACGATGGAGCAAAGACTGATATGAATCGGTATGACTCGCAAGAAATATTATAATCTTCTATGATGAATTGAAATGAAAGAATCTGACATCTAACAAAAGTTTTGGAGCTTCTTCGTACTCAACAAACATTTTGAAGGGATGTTTACTCCCATCTACTCAAATTTCATGACGACTCTCGCAGGCTTATCTCTTTGTTTTCAGTGTGAGAAAAGTCTTACATGTCAATCTTTTAGTAAATTTTCGCGCCGGTTGATCTATTCTATTGATAGAATTTACAAATCAAAAGACAAACGATGACATTTAGTAGGATGATAGTGAAACAAGCTGAGACTATCCTCTTAAGTGATAGTGTGGCTAGGGTTACAAGAGACAAACCTGCTTTAGATGACATGAAAAGGAAAGTGAGTGAATGATCTAGATAAAACCATAGGACCGGTGCGAGTCTTCGAAAACAATCTGTTCATTCATGATATTGTTTTTGTGAAAGAGACAATGACACCGATTAATCACAATATCGACATATGTAGCGTTCCTTGGCCACTGATAACAACAAAATTATCACTGTTCAAACTCACAGTCGCATGTCAGTCGCATTTACAACATGCTTATCTCAAACTAACTACAGCTGATTCATAAATATAGACCGTGTACAATACAATACTACGAACACTACTACTTTTGTAATAAGGCCATAAATGGATCAAGACTACGACATAACTTCATTAATCAACGGTGTGACTTCAGCACTTTGTGGGTTACTCGTCAAGAAAAATTATGCAGTTCTAATCTGATCGCTAAGCTTAAGGCTGAGATCAACTTTACAGAAACAACCGAACAAGATGGACTTGCAATTCGTGGCAGTATCAGCAGAGTTTCCACTTGAATGGCGTTTTTTATATCGGGTGGTGTGATTTTTTTTAGCTAGAATTACCAAGCCAGAACCTTATAATGTGGTCATCACTGGTGGTCACTGACACTTATAAATCAGAAGAAGCTCCACATCTTTTCCGCCACCTAATCATCACCGCACTGGTCATTTTAGCTCGAAGATCATCGATATTTTTGCTCGGATGACCGGCTATGAGTGAGCCTTGTCAGAGGTTGCAACCAACCTGGAGAAGTGCAATCAAAACAAGGAGCTCTCAGAACCAACAGTTTTGGCAAATAGTCGTTTTGATGATTTGAGGAACATCTTCATTTGTGTAAATAACGTATTCATATGGCTAGCGACGTCAGGAAAAAAGCCTGCAGTTATAATTCAACGCTACAATAATCTAAAAGAAATTCTATAAAAATCCGTACGAATCCGCTTAGATAGATGATTTCAATATTCTAGTAGGTACTTTCTTTCTTGAAAGGTGAAAATTTTCTTTTCAATGGAAATTATTTCGTGCAAAATTTCTTTTATACGCACTTTAATGCTAACTAATCACGTTCTATAAAAAGTCTATGCATTAGAAAAGTTACATATACCCATGTATATGCCTTTATACACACATTTATCTACGGAGAACGCCGTAGTCGAGTGGTTTTGAGGCTCGTTGCGGCGCGCAGGGGTTAAACCTCCGCCTCCTCCCGCTCCCTCCGTCTCCTTCCGCCCACACTCTCCGACAGTCAGCTACGAACGCCTTATGGAACGCCACAGCCGGGATATCCTCAAAATTGCAAGGAGACGTGCTCAACCAATATTCTGCGACATTCAAGAAGAAGACGAAGAAAAGGAATTGAATGCTAGAAATACTGGGATCTCCACAGTGAAAAAAAAACATGTGAAGGATGAATCAATTAAAGTGCCAAAGTATTTATTTTCCCAAAGCCGACTATCTCTAAACCTCAGAATGATTCAATAATTCAAATCATTTCTTTCGGTAGCCAAAAACGAGGTTGTTATAATACAATTTAATCGGACAGCTGTCGTTTCGGCAGCTTTGCCTTCTTCAAAGCTTGGAATGACTTGATCGTCTACAACCCAGTTGGCCAAACACCTCCATCATTTCAACAGAAAAACTCCACCAAACCAATATCTCAATCGCATCAGAAGCAAAACATCTTTTCGCATATTTACCGTTTTACATGAGTCTTCCAGTAAGTTTTGCAAGTGGAAATCATCTGTGAAGAGTTCACATCTGCAAAGTACCTCTCACATCAAAATAACAGTCGTACAAAATGTGAAATCTATCACACATGACACTGTTGCTCTCCACTTGGACAACTCAGTGGAAGCTCATAAAATGCGGTGGGTGTGCGAAAAGTTGTTTTGCCGTTGATGCGACTGAAATCTGAGTTTGGAGATTTTTCTGTTGGACTACTGGTAATGCTTAGCTAGCTGGGTAGTACTCAATCCGGTCTTTTCAGGCACTGAAGAAAGAGTAACCGCCGGATAGTCAGCAGTTAGAATAAATTGTAATAACATTTTGTACTCGGCTTACGGAATCAGAAACTGTGAGCTACATTTACTTTATTACAATACCCGTTAGCACTTTTTCTTTACTCTACGGATCCGAATACCTCTAGTATTTGATGCGCTCCGCGACTTGATTGATCGCAGGTCCTCGAACAATCCGCGAGTTGCTGCTTGAGAGTTTCGTTTCTTCATGAAGGTCGTAGAGAGATAGATGCGTCAAATCGTAGAATTTTGAAAGATAGCTATGCTAAGGCGTTCCCAGGTGATTGAAGGTGTTGGGGAGGGGTCGAAACAAATTTTTTTCCTCCCGATAACTTCCTAATAACCTTTAACGGTTTCCACTGTCACCATAAATATATATATATAATATATATATTATATATATACATAATTCTACACCAATTTATTTCATTATAGAAATTCTTACGACATTCCTAATGAAGTTGCTCGAGGGACAAACAGTATATTACATTTACCGATGTTTCGTTTATAAGAATTTCTAATCTCATAATCCCACACTTTTGTGAATCCGACTAGCTTTTAAATGCAGTTTAGTTTTCCTTTTCTTTTTACCCATTTTTTAAATGAACTTGACACCATTTCTCCACAATCGTCTAATGTGATGAAACGACGGAAACCACGTCATCGATGTTTCTATCTTCGGATGAAGCTGTTCCAGATGTGGCCATTTGAGAAACCCAGCTGATAACTATCAACAACTTCTATTTGAAACTATATTGGCATTTACTTTCGAAATAGCGAAGACGTGGCCATAATGTTTCCAATCACCATTCTATTAACCATCGAAGTCACATTTGCCATATATCACAATGCCATATTTCTTACGACTTAAAAATCGTTCTTTTAGGAGATAATGGCGTCACCTTCTCGAATATCGCAAAACCGTTATTTTCCATACTTTCCCCTTCCATAAACTGTGAGGGATCTCGGTCTTTATGACATCCGACTCGTTTCCTCGCATAGATCGTTCAGAAGGTCTTGGAATGTTTTATGTGTTCGTCTGCTCTTTAAGGCTTGTCCCCTTCTTTATTAATATTGTTGAGAACTAACGGAGCCGATTATTCCTGGTTCGTGAGATAGTCGGAATGAAACTGGTAGCGATTTCCCGATCCCAGATGAATGAGTGGATTGAAGGACTCGGAGTGAAGTCAAACCAGAACCGTTAACGAGACAAAAGAAGCCACCATTGGCACTGTGCAACTCTCAGGCTAGCACATTAAGGCGTGTGAAATGGAAAAAAAAAACAAAGGAATTCAATCCACACTGCTACGTGTTACCGTATGATTTTCTTTGTGTGGGCTCATGTTGTCATGACGATGGATGCGCTGGAGACTAAGCTGAACAGAGAGCCATTGTGAGGGTGGTTTTAACACTATCGTTGTAAGCTTTAGGTGGAAAACACAAATTTTGTCGCTTTTTATAAATAGGGTTTACTAATAATTGTTATGGCGATATAAGCTTTCTTATTTCAGTTTTGAATCTAAAGTAACAGAAAAGATGAATAGAGTGAAACTGTCATGAAAACCTCATCAAAAAGTGAAAGAAAGAATTAGTCTGCGCGAAACGATTGCAAATGGATTCTCTTTCAAAAAGAACTCAATTACATTTTATAAAATGTAAATTGCCGACGATAAAGTGTAATTAGTTCATGTGAAAATGATTCATACCACTGCGACTACTCGGAAAATTGCACTTCCTGCTCACAAATCCGTGAAGAATACGGAATATATTGGCCACATATTGATGAAGTGCAGAGGGCAAGAAAGCTAATCAATTCTGAAAAAGAGTGAGTGAAGAATTACTTTCTGCATTGACCACTAGATGGAGGAGTATGTCGCCGAACAACCTCTATGAAATGTTATGACCTTGCTTCGGTCAAGCGATTAGAGACTATAACGATGCGAAATTCAACCACAAGGATGCTGAAATATGAGCTAAATTCGGAATCTCTGATGAACTTCGAATCCGCGAACACCCTTGTGAGTGCCGACCAAGGCTGTTGCTTCGCCCCTTACAGATTTGATTCTTTCGCTAGTATCAACAAGTATCAACAATAGTCGCCATCAGGAGTGATCCGTGGAGTACAAATGGACGATGGTGCTATTTAAGTTAAAATTGTAGTCATGAAAAAGAAAAACCTATAGCTAAAAGTCATTCAAATCCTAAATTGTCAGTAAGTTGTTCTATGGCTGGGGAATTTGTGGTAGGCATGCAATTTGTAAGATCCGTCAATTACAAAATACGTGAAATAAGACAAAATCTACAGAATAGGAAACTCCATTAAGAAGCAGAAAAAACAGTCTTTTGATCGTGCATGAGAACGAAAAGCAGCGACAGGAGATGCTTCAAGAATAGCAGATTCCAATGAATACCTCTGTACTGTGCTACCTTAGAAGACACTAAAATAGTGAACTGAGTCGTGCAAGCTATATCCCACCTATACGGATTATTCTAGGGATTAATGCTGTCCGATTGTGAACGGGACTGCGTCGGAACGAGAAAAACGACACTCTATCGAAACGAGAACGATGACAAGAGGAATAATGGCGCCGCAACATCGGCCACAATTACCAGTACACTCATGCAAACCAAGTAATAAATCGGTGTATTGATCGCTTCCGCCAGTCAGATAAAACTCAACTCTATTAAATGTTTTATTTTTAGCATTTATTTGATCCGTCATCACATTTTTTTTTATTGTGCGAATCTCAGTACTTCTAGCATGTAATTCGTTTTTCGTTTTCTTCTTAAACGGCGTAGAATATTGGTTGAGTGAGTCTCCTTACAATCTCAAGTATAGCGTGGCTGTGGCGTTCGATAGGGTGTTGTTGTTGACTGCACGAGAGAGTTGGAGAAAGAGCTCGGCTCAACGTGCACCCGCGACGAGCATCAGAACCACTCGGCCACGGCGCCCCCAAATGTTTCATTAGTAATAAATTACTGTTATTATTGAGTAATAACTCATATTTATGAAAGTACACAACATTACCCATAGATGACTCGGAACTGATGACAAGGCTGAGGAAAAAAGAATGAAAATAATGATATCATTACACTATTTGTCATGGACGCAGCAACTGCTATACAGAGCGAAACTGCGAAGTGATTGTATGGAAAAAGTAGGGGTAAGTCGCTGTAGTCATGAGTCTGAGAGATGCCTCAAGTGGAGATATCCAGATGACTAACGGCTTATAGATTGAAAGGCAAACAACTTTCAATCTTATCAAAACGCAGACACAGACCAAGAAAGTCTTTGAGATCACCAATATGCTAATAGTCTGAAAGGTTCAGCAAAGAGACGATTCTGTAATGATGAAAGTCGAGTGCACGCAACTGCAATTAACAAGGGCCATCGGAAGGCGATAATAAAAGCTATTACTTGAAAAAACCACTTAAAGAGTAATGGAAAAGCATCCAATATTCGCGATTCAGCAACAGTCCATTATCTGAAAATTACTGGGAAAATAAAAAAGCTTGATATATGGGTGCTGAATAAACAGAGCAAATGTCAGACAGATCGCTTTCAAGAACTCTGTTAAGTATTTTTTACATATCGGAAAGGACCAATTGGTTGATCGCAGTGTGACACAGAATAGAAATTGAATCTTATACAACTACACGCGATGCTTATTGGGGAGCCTGGAGTAAACTAGGGCACTTAAACATTTTTGAGAGCTTTAATTACATCAGAGATGGTCACGATCACACATTTCCTCTGAAATCATCGATTGAATCATTTCGAGAGTTGCAAAATTTATAGTAGCTATGATTACAAGAGTGATGAAATCCTACAAAAACTGTACCGTTTACATCTAGATACATGATCAGAAGAATAGGTTAGATCCTCTCGGACGATGAGCTCCGCTAAGTTCCGCATAATTAAGGATACAAATGGATTTGGTTGATGTACTGCCAAGATAGAACAATATGTAACTTGCAAAATCATGCAGATTCTATGAGGTCTGTGCTTGATTATGAGAGTTATGTCTGAGCTGTACTAGTTGAAACTGCCATTCAAAAGGGTCCCTACTTTTGTATCATACTATCGTCACAAGGACTTGAAAGCTTAAGAAAAAAAAAGAGAACAGTAGGTAATCAAACATCAATGTGCTTGACTTGTGTTTGTGAGAACATAATTATAAATCAAGCAGAAAAGTGTTCACAAGGGGATAGGAAAAGACTAAAGCTATGTTAATTAATATTCAGCGCTGCTCTGAAACCATAGTTACTGCCGACACTGAGATAAGACGGAACAGTTAAGAGTATTGAAGAATATTGAGGTAGAACAAGCGCCACTATGCCGACTAGAAAAATTAGTCACTTTTCATGAATGTCGGCATCAAACGCAAGACATCGACCATCGTTTCAGCAATGAAATCGGCAGCATTACAGAGCTCACGGATGTTAAGAATTGCTAACCTCTGACAGCTATCACCACATTCATATGTTAATGTTTAGTTTGATACCGATTACTTTATGCTTGAATGATTCGGCTTTAGGAAGTATCCAGGAACTAAACGTAATCTTGATTCAATTGGTTACTTGCTGGTCGGGAGAGATTTTCTTCTACAAAAGTCTCAAGATAGTCAAGATAAGCTTTCGTAAGCCTTAGGACGCTACAGCGAGAATCGTCTGGATTTTCTATCATATAACCAACACGGTGGTGCGTAGACTTGTAGATTTAGCTGAAGCTTCGTAGAGAAATTTCAAAGTTCTTGGCTCTGCGAATCTTATCAGAGGATTGACCTCCCCATAGAAGTTCCTAGGAACACCAACAAACTGCAGTGCAGCAAAAACCATTTGGACAAATCGTAGTTTTCGTTTCAAAGGATTTGACATCACAGAAATATCACATGAATTATGAAAAATGTTAGTTCCTTACTGTATAACTGCCGTTTCAAGATGCTTTGGTTCGCTTTTATAGTAGCAGTTTCTAGCTCCTACCAAGTAGAAGGAAGTAGACGATGACAGACCGAATCTAGCTACAATTCTGCAAATCTCAAGGCATCTGGGACTTGAATGACCGTAGGGTGGGTCAAACTAAAGCGTTGTACGCTTTACCGTTAGACTACCCGTGGGCGTGGATCGTAGTTCGCGAACAGATAATGAGAAAGGACACTGCCTGATTAGCATACAGAGAGGTATAAACAGCTACTAATGAAAACAAAACTAATTTATAATCATTGGCTGTGTTCTATAACATTTAACGAGAACAAAACTTGATAACAAAAATGCTATTAAATTCTCAAAAGAGAGTGTCCCAAAGAAAGTGTTTACAGTCAATCTGAGTCTACAATAAAAACTGCACAATAGGAAATTCGATTGGTTGGTAGCAGGACACTAAGGGCAGTGCGAAACCTTCCAGCGTTTTCTGAAACCTTTTAATTGCTTCTCTATGACTTTCAGAATTCAATCACGAATCCAGCTGAATTGGTTTTCAGATAAAGTGATGTCATTTCATTTGCAGCTTTCCAAATGGAATGACGTTGTTTCACTAATACTGCTTCACAACAGAAAAATGACTTCACCACATCTTGCGGCACTAACACATTCAACACTAAACTGACGCTATAGGTCCATACGCCACATAGAAGTCCTTCAAACGCTCCGATAAGCTGGTCTCTTTTCTGGCCTTTCATTTGTTTTTCCTCCTTATTTCCTTTTCAGAACCTGAATTCGAGCAACTGTCTGAAAAACCGATATTCGGCTGTGTGGCTGTTTTCATGAAAAAGAAGGAGATTCTGTTGTAGTATATTCAACAAAAACCAATTGTTGAAAATGACTACAAAAGAATAATGTCTACACTTTAACCTAGAATTTTATTCTGATGGAAAAAAATGCATTGTAATTTTCTGACAAAATCCATTCGATTCTAATGAGATTTAGCAAACCCGAAGTAAAGTATAAAAGAATAAGCGTTCAGCTTTGATATCTCTGAAGCATACGTCTGCGTCCAAGTGCATTCGTGATTTACATAAAGTGATTGAATGAAAATTTGGTCTGTGAAATAGCTAGCCTTGGCCCATAGATGTAATACACCAGTGTTTATATTCCTTCAGACAAGCTTTGTATGAATTTCTGAACGAGATCGGACTACGTAATCTCGGAGAGTCTTAGCCGCTTTGATATTCACGGAGAGGCGCGTTCAGTACAGCTGGAACAGAAAGTTTAAAAAAACGGAATCATTTTCTGAAGGAGATTCCATATATTCGAATTACTGCAGTTGAATTGAAAGTTGAAACTGCTGCTCACATCTACACCATGTAGGACGTAAGGAAGAATAGACACCAACAAAATTAGAAAGAAAACCAAAATTATATGAATAAAAAATATTAAAAAATAAGAAGAAGATTAGAATCAAAAAAGTCAACTCGTAATGGTCTGAGAAATGGTCGAGAATGCTGAATTACGATTTATAGTAGGGGTTAGACCACCCGTACTGCTATGAAAACCAAGCAGTCGAACATTTTCCTTGGGAAGCGTAGTAAAGAGGAAACCTACGTCAGTAATTTTTCCCGTATCGGATGGAACCTAATGAGAGACCTCCTTCTATGTGAACGAAGAGTAAGTTAAGTACGTGTGGCGAAGTAACAACTCCAAAAATACTACTCAAATAGAAGCTGAGCTACATATTTGAACAAAATATGAAGATGGAGATTCCGAGAATACAAGAGTGTTATTATAACATTCGAATTTCTACGAGGGTCAAAAATAACTTGTACCATTCTTTCTGAAAGTTATTGATTTTTCTGACGAAAACCAAAATATTGACTTAACTAGTAAAATTTAGAAGTTTCGATTTGGCTTTGAGGAAATAGTTGACTATGTTTGGATAAACTGTAGAAGGCGCGCGTGTGGTGCGGTGGTTTACGGGTGCCCTGTGACACGCACGCGGTCGATGGTTAGATCCCGCGCGAATGGCTTACCAAGCTTTACATCCTTCCGAGGTCGGTGAATTGATATCAGGCCTGTTTAGGAGGATGCAAGCTGTGACTTGATACATAGAAAAAGCCACCATGGGTCATTGTGAAGGCCAGATGTGCGTTCAATCATCCTAACGATGCTTGATGAAGCTGAGTGCATGGCGCATCCATCAGGGATTGATCAACGAAGAGCTGTCCGTTGTCCTTTTCCTATTTGAAAAATACGAAAATGATAGAAAAGCCGTCATTTCAGGTGTGTAATTGAAGGGCAATTGAAGAATCTGAAATAATTAGATGTTCACAGCGATATTGATAGCGGATAATTCTAGTCAGTTGCCGGAGAGAAGAACATAGCTGTTATTAAATTTTTACTGCTATATTTTTATAGCTAACAAAACAATCAGTCTACGAATTCATCTACAGATCGATTAAGCCGATATACAAGAAGAAAAAAAAATCCAAAAAGGAGTGTTAAGACGGTATTATTTAACATTTTAATGGCACGTCGACATTGTCCTACTGTAATATGGCTTAGTTAAACAAGATGATACGCCGAAAAGGAATAAAAAAAAAGAATAACTGGATGGAAAATTGAGTGATGAATGTCATTCTCTTTGAATGAAGCCAACGACATTTGCATGCATGACGATCAATACGGGCGTTTCCGCATACAAAATGACGTACGTCGTCATTATCTCGTCGACATGATGAAGTTCTCCATCATTCATCACAAACTGTAACTTCCTGAATCTGCGAATGGGAAGTACGGACGAGCACAGTTCACCGTTGCCTGTACTATGTCATTGCCGAACCGAAGATGATACCCATTTCTTGTTCGTTTGTTCATTCGCAGGTGGACGATGAGAACTGGCGAATTAACCCAATTTCGTGGCTCAGTCACTCAGCACATTGAATCGAATGCATTTTGGTGATCTCGAAACCAGTACGATTATCTGCAATGGCGCAGTGGATCGTCATTGAGACGACAAGCGAAGCCAAGTGCAAAGTTATGAACGTTGTTGTTCTACTAGTGCATGAACAAAAAACGTTGTTGGACCGAACATGAAAAGAGGGAGAAAGATTGGACAGATTTTACTTTCAACCTAACTTGCTTATACGACTTGACATGCTCGACTAACCACTGATGTTTTTGTTAGGGAGACGACGGGTAAGAGTTCTAATGGTGGTGATGCAGAGGTTTTTTCATCCTTGAACCAATGGAAATATCAACTGAGAACGAGATGTGACAAGACAATTCTTGTAATCCATAGCTTACCTCACTTGAAATCGTATGGATCCTATAGTGGCCATAGCGGCTTTCGACCTTCTATGACCCACGTATGCTGTCGCTCACATGCTAAGACTTGGCCGCTCAGAATCTTTCTCTCACTAGCTCAAAATTTTGCGGATATATGTTCTGGCCATTTCTGACTACCGAACAATGAAATAGGAATCGCTAGAACTAGTTCGCTGCAGATTTACTGATATTTCATTACTAATTGAATTTTGTCTTAGGTGCACATAAACCGCTGGTTAATCTTTCAAGTTCAAAGAGGATTTCAACAATACCGAAGGAGAAATCCAACTAGGTTCCGTGGACGACACACTCATGAAGAGCGGTATATCAAAAGTGCTAGTGTTCGAGTTTGTTTCGCGTACGTGCGATGAAAAACTAGTATCCGATCGAGATACTCGATACTTGAAAAGAGAGAAAATGACACAGTAATCGACTAGCACGATTACCTCAATATACAAGTTTTGAATCTCTTGCAATTGTGAAGAATTACTAAAGGAAGGGCTTAGAAAGCAACATAAACCTAAGAAGTACGTAAAGGATCTAAATAATGATTAAATAAACGAAGTCGTTAGATTAATACCGTGGACGAGTTTCCATCTCAAAAAAGCTTGCAAAGCTTACAAAGCGATTCAGTCGCAGCATACTGAAAGTTCAAAAATCAGATAATTGTTCGAGTAGTTATTCTCCTTGAGTTCTGAACCGAACATGGATT
The DNA here is from genome assembly GCA_019055375.1 of Parelaphostrongylus tenuis. Taxonomy (NCBI): domain Eukaryota; kingdom Metazoa; phylum Nematoda; class Chromadorea; order Rhabditida; family Metastrongylidae; genus Parelaphostrongylus; species Parelaphostrongylus tenuis. The sequence continues at coordinate 70,717 of JAHQIW010000528.1, read as the reverse complement.
TTCGAATTTAGATGAGCGATAGACTAGAAACCTTAGTCGATCGGTAATTGCTATGAAGTTTTGCGAGAGCGGGACCAGAACATTGCAAGGATTTACGATTAAATAAATCAGATGTTGAGGTATTATTTATTCAATCGTTTAAGCAAGTTTCAGGATCTTGACAGATCGGAGAACTATCAAAACTTTCAGTGACTTGAGGTCACCTGGAGAACTTGCCATAATTGTAACAAATGAAATGACTCTGATACCAAAAGTCCTTGGAAAACGGGAGACTTTGTTATGCATACCTTTTCGAATGAAATCGAATGAGTGACAACGTAGCCAATTTTCACACGTAAGTTACGAGAACAAGGTCCAATGAATGCAATGAAAAAGCAAGCGGAGACAGTGATCACGCCTGCTACGAGAAAAGAAGCCATTCAAAGATCTCTTTTGGAATCGGCTCATTAAATAGCTCTCTAGACCGTTGTCAGTCGACAAGTTGGAAAAGTAAATGCCGCTCCAGAGTTGCTGCTGTGTTCAAATAATTATAGCCCCCTGGAAAAAAGTCGTGTACTGAACCACAAAGGCCAGTAACTTTTCTGGTGAACAGCCGAAAACATTTTAATAGAGGTATATGAGGAATCCAAGAAAAGCGAGTTCCAATTAGCATCCTGCACATCAGTGAAAAAGGACGTTAAATCTTTCAGGTGGCAACTGAACCAATGCAAGAACTCAACCTTAATGATTCCTTGAAGGCGAAAAAATAGAAAAGTGTTAACAGCTTGAGTGTCATGCAAAGCGTTGAGGAAAAGAACTCAAAACAAGTCTAGTAAACAGAACAACATTCTCTGCTCAGTTAATAAGTAAAATAATTCTAGAAAAAGCGATAGCTTCTGATTAGGAGAAGAGCAAAATGTGTCGACAACTAGTAGATGACTGAATGAGAGTGTTGAGTGGAGAAGATACGAGTGGCCATATATCTTTAATAACCCTCATAGTCAGCAGCTGTGTGATTGAAGAGAACGTATGACAGGGAAGAAAGAAGGAGAGCGAGAGATACGAACGAGGTCAGGCCGTCTAGTACTCAACTGGATACGCTCCATGTGTATATCGCCGACTACTAGCAATGCGGAGCCACGACAGAGAGCCTTTGCGGAATTTTCCGAGAAAAAAAAAACCTAATCAAAAAACGTGTATAGTAATGTGAACAGTTGGCTTTTTAGTGGAACATGATGATTCAATATCGACACTAGATGCAATCAGTAGCAAAATAACTTAGGGCCAACTGTTATATAATGGAATGATTAATAGTGGAGATCCTCGAGACCTCGCGTTTTAAAAAAAGAGTTGAATATTCTGAGACAAACGTATAGCCTTGGAGCTACTACTTCACAAAGGCTTCAGCTCGAAGTATCGGATTAATCTTAGAGTCTTGTGAGCATGTTCTAAAAGAGCTTCCACTCAGCTTTTGACAAAGTAGGCAATTATTAAGTACTGGGCTTTCCCATTTCTTCCAAGCACGAGATGAGATTTATTCGACTTATGAGTTGATATATTTACCGAAAGCGTATTACGTGAACAATATGAAGCGTTTCTGATCGAGATAGAACCGACCGTGATCACGAATTTTGCACTCACTTCTACAAGAAAAAAGAAAGCCGAAATCAGATGAATCTAAATCAGACCTGAGCATAGGAAGAACCGGAGAAGTTGGACGTGTAAACCACTCGAGAGCAAGCTTTAATGGTCCTGTTTGACCTATTTCATTGTTATCTCCAGAATTAGGAAAACTCCTTGGAAACCGATGATATTGGTGACTGTAGTCGCACTGCCTCTCATCGCATATTCATCGGTTTCAGCATATACCATAACACTTCATTAAAACTTCCATTTTGCAATTACCGATTTAATGACTGTTCAAACAGATGTGTGCAGATGGTGAAATGGATGGTACGTCGACAAAACCAGACTTTGCAGATGGTAGCAATTACTCATTTAGGTGGATTACTTTGCAAATCCTTTTATGACTGCGGTTAAAGATGGACGAAATAGAGCGAGCAGAAGCTGTTCACTAAACAAAATTCCCTATGTTATATTTGAATGTTGACGATGATGAAAAACCTCGATTTCACAGTCGAGAAAGAAGTAATTCTTCGCGATTGCTTGCTTCTTGGAGTGACGTCGATAGACGACAACGACAGCAGTGAAGTGTACTCTGAAAGAGGGCAGTATTCAGTGTGAGCTAGTCACGCTTGAGCAGTGATGCGTAAATAGGATATATTCGTCGACAGATTAAATATCGACACCACTCATTGGCAATGCAATGCGCAGACATAGCTCGTCAAGAGATCCTCAAATGTTTGAATATTCGACACTACTTAGATGTTTTCCAAATAGCGCTTTACAATACACGATCTAGCATACCATTCTACTCCGACAACACTACTGAATACAATACAACCCTACAAAAATCAAGTGCACGATGAGAAGAGTTGGTGATAGGTGAACGAGTGGAACAATAACAGAGACTGAGATCGAAAGTAATGCAAACGCGCTTGTTGACGACCGACAAACAAAATGGGCGGACAAGCTCATGAATCATTGCAACATTTTATGCCTACTATAAGTGCAAATGATTTGCGGATTAGGAGATGATAGAATGGACGTCTTCATACTCGAGGCAGACCATCACCATGAATGAACGATGACTGTGAATGAATGATGAATGGAAGATACTCTACGTACCTTTTCGTTATCTACCTTCCGTTTCAATTTTTCAGAAGAAGCTTACTTTGCGCTTGTTTTTAAGTTTAAGTAACCATTTGAGTTACGAATGCTTATCGAATTGAAAAAGTGACAGTCGACTGTGAACTTTGCCTTGATGACATTGCCTTTGCGATATCAACTCGTCGAAAGTAGAAAAAAAAACATCCCTCAATAGAAAAGTAGTGTTATTGCCGAGACAAATCAACGGACGATAAACAAAATATAGTTATTAATTGATATATGAAAATCTAGAAAACTTATCTCGATTAGCTGACGCGAGGTTGGTAAACTAGTCGCAGCAATTCGGCTGACGTTTCGGCGACTCGCCTTCTCCAGAGTCTGGGCGTAGTTGTATTAGTCTAATACTCCTAATACTACTAATAACAAGTCTATTAGTCTAATACTACATAGCCCAGGCTCTGAAGAAGGCGGGTCGCCGAACGTAGTCAGCAATTGCTACTGACTAGTTTACTAGCCTCGCGTCAGCTAATCAAGAAAAGTTTTCTCGATTTTCATATATCAGTTAATCATACCGAGGTTTATAGGAAGTCGAACTTTTGAATAGTCATTACTATAAGGTTGGCAACTGAGTTTTTTTGTCGTATTTCTTTGTTATTTCCATTTATTTACAATAAATTTCTTTCTTGGTCTTTTTTTGTGTTTTATGCTATTCGAAAGCTTGTGATTTCAAGATTCTAAATATGTGAACCGATTTACTTTTTGTATTTGTATGGAACTTTCCGTCACTTTGAAATAAATATTTCAAACGCAGAGCAGCGAACGTCTCTTAAACGTTCCACTTGGGTCATTCTGCCACCGAAGCGACACAAAACTATGCAGAGCACTTAAGTACAAGGCACGTGATCTAGTAACTATGCAAGGATAGTTTCAACAATTTTCCTGAAGGCAGCATCAACACGTCAAAATCGGCTTCGACAGCTTCATCGAAGTGGCGTGAAGACAACGCTAGCTCTACAGATTGCGCGTCTGACAATGAAAAAGATTGAAGAATTAGGGTGGGGACGTTCAATCCATCCATCTATAGCCCAGCTGCTGTTTCAAGTCATCAAGAACCTTTTAGGTCTGTGCAACTATTTTTGACAAAAAAACCCTCTGCCACAGTCACTGATGTGATAAAGCGCCTGAATCCATTCTGAAGAAAAAGTATTATACTTTTACGAAAAATAAAATAGCTTACATATTGAGAATTTCGAAATCGCGAGTTTTCAAATGGCACTAAACACGATCAGAGAAAACAAAGAAGTTATTCTAATGTAAATACATAAAAACAACAAAAAAAAACGACAGAACTTAGTTTGCAACTAATAGCATAGATGATGTGAAAAGAAAAGACTCCATTGATAATGTTAGTTGTCTAAGCATCTAATATTGGATATGAAGCAATTTTTATTACAAATGTAGGTGAAAGAGCGATGTGTAAGATGGGCGTCAATAGTGTGACGGATAGAGCACGCATTCCCGAAAAGAGTGAGGTGCGGGTTCTAATCCCGACTGACGCGAAAGTTTTGCACATCGCTCTACATCTATGGGTATATATTTATAAAATCATACCACCGTTATAAGCGGTTAAAGAAAAAGAACATAAATTTCATTACACATACGTCTCTCTTTTTTTCATTAAGAAAGAAATTTTTCTATAATAAGCATGGCGAATGTGTTCAGAAAATGGGATGGACATTACTATATCTGTTACTACTAGTTCTAAATTCCACCTCATTATAAACTCCAAACTGTCTCCTCAAATGTTACAAAAATTAATAAAAGCTAAAACTATAAGTATGGCACGATCATATTATGCACTATGCTAGGACCTGAATCATTGTAACTAGTAGAATTGAAATGTAACTCACCTTTTTTCCTTGCTATAGATGGCAGTAACAATTACGAGCAATTACAAGAGCTTAACTATGTAGAATATTCGTTAATCAAGACAACTCTGTGTCTGATTCTTTCAGCCAATTTGTCCCAACAGAAGAGCTAGCTCCAGAATAGGACATTAATCGTACGATACAGTGAACTCACTTGTGAAATCAGTTATAATTCGTTCAACAAGCGGAATCACATCAGTACCTCACCTAATTATTGAAGTTACTTGAAGAGGCAGAGGTAAATCGATCAAAAAGTATTAATATGTGACAAATATCCGTTCAGTTTCCTATCAGAAAAGAAAACTAAATCACAGTACACAGTAAAGATCTCGAAGTTTTTTTTGTTAAAGATTGTAGGCGAATAAAAGATGTCTTTCCCCTCAGAAAGAAAGCATGAGAAAACAGGAAGTTATCAAATATTCACTTTCGCGTGGGGTTTGTAGCTTGCTGATCCACGAGCGAAAAGACGATCTTCGAAAATTGATCTTGATTTGTAACGTGATGAATTCGAAGGACGTATTTTTTTGTAATACCATATACTTCCTGATCACATGTAATGTTCAGATAGGTGCTTGCTGATAGTGGCGAGACATCTGCAATGTAAACAAGAATACCTCAACACCTAGAGGAAGCAAACAAGATCAATCCACGTCAGCTTAACTATAAAATGTAGCCTAAAGGTCATTACGTTAGGCAATTGATTAGTTGGAACAATACTTCTACTAATATTACGGCTGGATATTAGGGATATGTATGGCACAGTGGTAAGAAGTGCTTTGCGACACATGCGTCTTCCGTAGTCCGATCATACGCCCAAGGCTCACCAAGCCTTTTATTTGAGTTCGGCGAAATGGTGCCAGATTCGCCTGTAAGAATAGCAGCACACATGTGATACATCGCCAGGGCATCGTAAGTCATTGTAAAGGTTATATATACATTCCATCACCTGAAACGATGCTCGTTGAAGTCGAATGAATGGAGTATTCCTCAGGGATTGATTAGCGCTGACAGCTTCTATCCTTCATTCTTTTCTACGATTGATTTATCCTTTTCGAATTCCTTCAAATTCGTTTTGTATCTTTCACAGTCCTCTACAGATTTATATCATTGGGTTTCATATAGAATATGTTAATATAGGGTGGTTAGGATGAACAAATAGCTTTTGTATGGATTTATGATTTGAAGCGCTTTTATTTCGACAGTTATTTTTGTAATTATTGTCGTGTTAGGACAACTGATCAGAACTGGTTCCTGCGAAATATGATAGCGTTTCCGGGCACGAGCACAAACCGATCCTGAAATGACAACGCGAGTCCATATAGGTTATGCTAAGAGAACTGGACAAAACAAACATTCTCGTGCTACAACAACAGACAGGTCTAGGCGAAGTAAATTGCGGGCGGGCTTTGAATTGCACACGTACACACACACACACACAAACAATTTGATGTTTGCTTGAAAGAGAACGACGGAAAAAGCATAGGAACAAATATTCAAAACTAAATAGCTGCAAGAAAAGAACATTCAATATATTATAACCGAGAACTGCCCCGAATTACTAATTTGGTGACGATATAGAAAAGGGATGGCTCACTGGAGCTTTTGCGCTGTTGTATCTATTTATATCCACATACTTCAACACGTAACTTTCCAGAAATCAATAGTATATGACAGTTCAACGTTTGAATGATGGGGCGGGGGTCACTGACGAGGAGGACGAACCTCCGAAACACCGGTGTCTGGCCCTGGCGTACCAACCTCGTTTTAGGCTAAAAACATTCTTTTTTTTGGATATGATTTTGAATGTTTATTACGAGGTTTTAGAAACAGTCGATTTAATGGATTAGTTTTGGTCTACCAGCCGAAACCATCAACTGATGGTGATGGACCAGTGTCATTGTACACTATGCCATCACCACATACCACATACGCCTCCCTCCTTGCTACAATGCAGGGCTTAATGTGGGGCCGGGGTCACTGACGAGGAAGACGAACCTCCGAAACACCGGTGTATGGCCCTGGCGTACCAACCTCGTTTTAGGCTAAAAACAGGGTTTGAATGATGCTCGATCGAAAAAGATTCGACTGAGTAACGACAGGGACGCTTCAGTGTTACTTCCTACAACACGTATGTCACAAACAAAACAGTTCATGTACATGTGTGTGTCGTATATGCCCATGAATGCCATCACTGTGTTGTGTGTCTGTGTTTGTAAGAATGGTGCGACTCTGTGGATATATGTGTATGATTGCGTGCCAATGTCGCTGTGTGTATGTATATCTGTGTGGATGTGTGTGTCCGTGTTCGTATCGATTTTTATGCGTGTATGTGCTATGTATATGTCTGTGAGAGTTGTATGTGTAAGTATGTGTATGTGTAAGGGTATGTAAATGAATTTTTCTGCAAGCATAATTAATGAGTTTGAAGAGTTGAAGAGAAATTTACTTGAAAAAGAAAGGAAACACATAAGTGATATGCACTTCGATCTTGAATGTCAATATTTTCCATTAAACATTCGCCACTGAATAAACATTGTTGAGATTTTCATAACGAATGGATTGTCGAGTGATCTTTTATAGCGTTCGTTTCCCATGAAAATACTAGCAAAAAAGGTAACAAAAAAAAGTAAAGAAAATGATCTTTGAACGAAAAAAATAGCTTCAGAAGCTTTGACTAGTGATGATAGTAATTTTTTTTTCTGACAATAATTTTCTATTAGTAAAGAAGACACGCGCAAGTTAGTAGCGGAGAGGAGACTGCGACCAAACGAGATGCTCATTACCATTCATAAGTGACCTTATTCACTAACTCTCATCTCTACTATAGAGAAAGTAGACTTCGCATATAATGGGAAGAAAATTGATCCCTCTACATAATGGATAATGTGTTTCTAGGACGACAAAGAAGAACAAAGAAAGCCTCATTATCGACTTATGAATGTCTTCGCTGCTTTAAGACAGGCGTCAACTTGTAGCAGGTTATCCTTCTGCGAGCTTGAAAGATCTGATCAACTGAAAAAAACGACTTTCATTAAACTCTGCCAAGAATAGTCATTATTTTTCTTAGCCATTGAGTTAACACAAAGTTGTGTTAAGTTTTAGTCGACTAACGTGTTGGCGCCTTTCCGATACTCGTCCTTGCGATGCAGTTTTTCATCGTCGTATCGAGTTGAATTCTATGTAGATGGGCACCAGTCAAAGCTGAGTTTTGAGGTTTGAAAAGCGCAGAAACGTCATCCGAATAAAACTTCTATAAAAACCTTATGTAGGCTCAGTGTTGTAAAAAAATATTGCTGTGATCACCACTTATGCCCTCCTAAGTTTAGATAGACAATTAGAAATTCAGAAACTCGTACACACAAGAAGAAGTTTGTTGCCTGTGGTGAATCGACCGTTAGGCCGAGAGTCCAACCAGACTCAGCATGCTGCTACGTGCTTGTCAATCGAGAACGCTATTTGCATTGAAGGCAACTATGGTAGGAAATTTCGTGTTTTTTTCGAGTTCTCGTAACTGAATGGAATTGCTGGATTCATTTCATTTGATATGCACATTTACGTAAAAAGAAGAAAAAAAGAGACGAGGAATGTGATCGAAAAATCGAAAAAAGTTTTTGAAACTGAAATTGTCAATTGATATACGGTCTTCATTAAGATGAAGTAGTATAGGACCTCTGCTCAAGTTACGAAAATGGTGATAAGCAATGGAAAATCATTGGGTATACATATTGAATTTAAAATGTTTAGATTTTTGAACTCAACAATGGTCACAGAGAATGGTCGGTTAGTATTGTTTCATTATAATCTATGCTACTACTACTATTGATATTATTAATATTATTATTTAACAATGTATTCTGAGCTCTTCATAAGGTCTCTTATGGCACTTATACAGTGCAAGGCCTGTGTTTAGACCTTTCAACCTCGTCAATTGCACGGTGCCTTTTAGTTCAGTCAATTCCTCAGGTATCTACCCCTATATAAAGAAAGCGACAACGAACTTTCTCATTTCACAATCAAACACTCTGAGAGAACATCACGGTAATTGTTCCACCATGAGTTTAAATTGTTCGTCGCCGATTCCGCTATATAGAGGTACATCGTCGAGGAACTAACTCAACTAAAAGGCATCGTGCAACTGGCGAGACTGGAAGGCCGAAACACGTGTCTTGCAGTGTGTATCTTGCAGCATATACGTGCCCATAACAGACCTCACGAAAGGCTCAAAATACTGTTTTTAAAAACACTCGCTGCCTCGGATCAATTTTGTTCTACCAGCCGGAGTTCATCGACTGAGAAGTGGTGATGGCACAGTGTCATTGCACACTGTGCCGTCACCACATACACCTCGCTCCTTGCTACAATGCAGGGCTTAATATGGGCGTGGGTAACTGACGAGGAGGGAGAGACCTCCGAAACTTGCGTGTATGGCCCTGGCGTACCAATCTCGCTTAGGCTTTGAAAAAATTCTTTTGCAACTATTATTACTATTACTAATTTATTGATCACTGATTCAAGCTTTCCCCTTAAAAATGAGTAGAAATTGTAAGGGTGTCCAATTGTTCAACTAATATCAAATTTCTGATTCCCACTGAAGCGCAGTAATAATCTTCATAGAGCAAGTTCATAACACCACTTTTACAGCACTGATGTACTACTTCAACAACTTTTTTTTTGCACGACCCGTACTCACATTTTACTTTGCACATCCCAGCACTTCTACCATTCAATTCGTCTGCTCGCATACATTCTTCACAATGGTTTCCTAACATTTTGCATTGTTTCGGTTGCTGATTAAGGGGTTCGTCTACTATGAATGTCGCTAGAATGCTGGTAGAGACCTTTTTCTTTGCAATCGCCGTTTAGTCGAGCTGAGGTTTTCCCACTTTGATGTTGAATATTTCCTGTTCAGTTTCAGCCCCATTAAAGGCGTTGTTTTTCATTAGCTGATATCGAGTTTTCTTGACCACTTTATCGTAAGAATTTCTTTCCGTCTTCATTAGTTCCAAATTTCTTCATCGAAGAAGAACTATTCTCTTATGCGCTATTTTGGTGAACACTCAAATACAACACATTTTTCTCCAGTTTTTAGCTATAGTATGTTCTAAAAATCGGAATTTCCAAATTCCTTTATAGCTGTCTGTACTCGTACACCATCGAGAAGAACGTACAGCTTTTCTGTGTGTCGAACTGTTGAATTAAGCGATTATGGCACACATGAGATACGAAGAATGAGTCAAGCAACAATAAGATGCCCTTTTCTCATAGGATTCTGTTCTGTTTACTTTTCAGCGTCTCAGATGGAATGAGTCGCACCAGATATCAGCAAATGCTTGAGAAAATCTGCTTCGACGGACATTTGAACAATAGAAAATCACAATCGGGAGCGATAGCTGGTTGTAAATTGTAGTCACTTACGGCTTCTAGAGAGCTATGGTAAACTTCGTCAATCTTGAGTATTAGTAAGTTGAAAGATCATAAATTTAGTGCAAAGCTACTTATATATCCAAAAAGACAAATTTAAAACAAGAATAGGAATGAAGAAGACGTAAATCGTTGACCGTTGAGCTAATTGTACTCATATCACGAACGCTGTGAATGAAGTGGTAAGAGGTAGACCGCACTACGTCGTGCATTTCGATGGTTCGATCACTTACCTGGGCTCAAATGAAGCTTCCATCTCTCCGGAGTGTGCAAAATCTCTACCAGAGTTGTCAGGAAGGATAAAACACTGACTTGATAGATTATTATAGAGATGCAACTTAGCGCACAGGCCAGATATTAGCTCCGTTGTCTCTACGGCGCTACGAGTGGACTCAAATGCATGACTCACTCTTCAGAGATTGATTGACGCTTAATGAATCATTTACAATAGAGGAGAGAAGCTTCAACCTAAATGACTCACTTTGAATCATTGTAAGCGACGGATATCATGAAAACTGACTCGAATCCTCCTATCAAAAAATCAATTCAAATTTGTTTGCTATCAAATTGCAACGTCATGGTAACGTTAACACGAACAGATTATATTCTGGTTTAGTTTTTTGGGCTCTTAAAAATGAGCTTTAGCGCCGCAAGGCGAACAAATCAAATTAAGCCCTTCAAAAGTTCACACGCAGTTTCGCGATCTTTTCAAGAATTTTCGACATTTACGGAGGTTTACAGCAACTCTTCCCAAAAAAATTTCATTCATCAAGAGAAATATAGTTGAGAAATGAATAGCTTTCTTTGTGCTGATGGAAATTTTATTAGAACAGGGAAATAGTAGAGAAATAGCCAGAAAGGAGCAATTTGAAACGAGAATCTTCTTCTTTCTCATTAACCCACAGCGACTACAAATGAAGAAACGGGTAAGAAGAAGCCAGCAGACGAAAACATGGATTGTCCTGACATAACCACCATAAACCCGACCACTACGAGATATCGCGATGATCTTTTCACTTAAGTAGAATAAAAAGAAAAATGCAAATGCAAGTGGAAATCATATCAGAAACATATGCTGAAATGCTGAATTGTATTGTAGACCATCTTGATGGTATTTGCCATAATTTTTCAGTGACTTTACAATCAGAGGATTTGATTTTATGGCAAAAAGAATGGTTTCTGAAACAACCCTCGAACATATAGCAGGTTTGTAAAGTATGGAACATTCCTCAATATTTTATAGAAATTGAACAAATTTGATTTTTTACTGTGTTAGAACTTTTGTGAGAAATTGATTGAAATAGTTTCTTAAACTTAAAAAAATAATGTTATTAATAATATTACAATGTAGTAATCATAATACTTACTTCTGAAGGATGTTAATATAAATTATCTTAGCAATGATATCAACACAAGATTTACAATTAAGTTTTATTCTAACATAAGAGAAAGTGGTGAATAGCATTGGAAATGTAAAAATATCAGTGACAGAATGGCTAGGTCGCTACATGGACTCAAATATCTAGGGGACAAAAGGCTAGATGGCAAGGTTTAGGTGCTTTAAAAGTTTCACAGCCAGCAGGGACGTAACCTCACAATGAAAAGGGCAGAACACTATGCTCCATTTGATTCTTTAGTAAAGCGTCATTCTTTTCTTTGTAAGTAGTTGAATCGATTGGATGCATATTTGGCCTATATAATTAATTATAGGTGCTTACCGACGTGTCAACTCAGACTTTTCTCCTCCTCGACATGTACAGTTCCAATTTACCGGTCCTGAATGCACAGGATTCATTTTGTTCAGAATGGCAGATTGAACTAACGATCACATTTATGTTATAAGGCATCTGATAATTGCAACGCTCCGAGGAGCTTAATAGCTCATTAGTGCTGAGATTTTCAACGAATCAACTTGCAACTAAATATTTCTAAACATTTTATTGGTAAATGGTGTTAAGTAGGCAATGATGATAATGCGAATATTAACGACGATAATGATGAGAGTACAGGAAGGTTGATAGGCGACATGATCAGTAGTTATTGAGAACGGGAAATATGAGCGTTTTGATTGTCTCGTCACCACATCCACTCTCCTCTCCAATCATCAGCTAGTTGACGACTGTCGAATGTTCCCATAGCAAATAGCACAATCCAATTTCGGCACAATAGGAGTGACGACGAGCGTGGCATGCCGGATGACATCTGCTTGAATGTCACGAAATTTTCAATTATAATCCGTAGTACTCACAGATGTTTCTTTGTGCTCGCGTAACGTACGAATAATATTCCATTAATGACAAGGAAACAATTCATCTTAATTTGAAGCTCGATTTGCATCCCTCCTATGAATTCGCTTTGTTTAACCTTGCACAGAGTAAGATTTTGGTACATTTTATATGGCGTTAAGGACGTTTGAAGTGAATTCGCTAGAGATTTCGCTCATCATGCACAGTTTAGCTCACTGGTTCGATCCAGCACTGACCAGCTTATTGAACTTTACGTTCTTTTTGGCTCGATAAATTGACAAAGGATCGTAAAGTTAAATAAAAAATTTTCTGACACATCGGTAGGGCACTTAAAAACATTGTATATCACATGTATGTATAACTATTCCAAGTGAAAAACATTGAGAATTTCTTGGGAATTGTCAGCGCAGGCCTCTTCATCGACTGTTTTCTATACGTCCTCTTATTGTACTTGTCTATAAGCCATCCTTCTGTATTACGTCCGATTATACTTTACCACGTAAATTGTAATCAGTTACTCATGGCGCTGCTTGTTAGTGTGGCTAAATTCATACTACTGTTTTTTCCACAAACCATCTTCACATGAGTGGTTTCGATCCGGTCAACTGCGATGCCATCAATGTTCAACCTTCAAGTGGAGGGAGGATAAAGTTTATAACAAGCCAAATACGTTCCCATGTGTCACCTTTGTGCGATTCGAGTAGATTCCATAAAATTCAAGGGACCAATAAACTGTTCTGTTGTCCCAGACTTATATACGATTGTATGCATGTAGGCGCATCTACACGTTTGTGCATAGTGGGCTTTCCGATATGAAAATTATTTCCTGTGTATCGATTCATCCAAACGAAGCCTTCAGTCATATGTCTACGACGACGTACATTCAATGGCAAGATGGTTTGGAGTCGTTCTCAGACAAACAAGCTTCATTTTCACGTTGAGAATACTCCACACATGTTGTGTTTTACCTTGAGCATTCTGAGTAACTTGTGGTTATTGAAATAGATCTCTAGTTTTGCATAAATGAAATGATAAGGGTTGTTTTCAAAGAACTCTCTGTTATGATGACAATATTGCATCAACCTGACTCGTGTTGGAAAAAAAACCTATTGTAAGATAGGAGACGTCATTATTGTTGTTATAGTACAGGTAAATAGCATTCTCACTATGTCAAATTGCTACTAAACTGACGTCTTTTCTTAATGACGAGAGGCATTCGGTATCCGATCAATTACGCTCGCATAAGTTTTCATAGAGAGTGGTATAAAATACAAACAACATGAGCTACTCAATGAAACGCAAAGTTTGTATTTTGAAAATCACTGTCTTCTTAACAAAATAAAACAGAGGTAGATAAAACTTCTAAATGACAGATCAACTAGAGGTTGTGCGGATTCCGGCAGTTTCGCATGAACAAATTGGCTTGCGTCCTCTGTACAAACTCAGGTGATATGAAAATGAGCGAATGACTTCAATTCTGTAACAGTAGACATAAGTCGGATAAAAGAACAACTTTTCCGGCATCTTTTTACTAGGGGTTTCAGCCACGAAGGCCTTCTAGAAGCCAGACATTTAAGCCTCGTGACGCGAGTGTATCATGCTTCTAGTAGTGAGTCAAACACTAGAAAAACAATTCCAGTTTGGTGAATCTTAAGTATATCAGAATTAAGATCGAGACTGTCCGGTGGAAAAAATGTTTTGGAATAGTAATTATGAAGATTACACTTACACCCTGATTCACAGCATTATTGTGATAGTAAGACACTTCTACATGCTGAAATGATACAGCATTTAGTTCAATCTATCCACCCACTCAAACACAAGCATTTCGTCATTTTTTGCTGTAATACTGGTTAATAATAAGTTCATGTGAGAAATCCTAACGGTTCTGTGGGATATTAAAAGGTGTCTCTTTTTGAGTCTCTAAGGACCCTTTGACGATTTAGAAAATAGTTATGTGCAAGAGTTGTGGGAAGAAAGATTACTGCTTCAGAAGAGAGGCTCATCTTTGCCTCTTCATGAGTAATTGTAATATGAAAGAATCACAAAATATTTATTGTTTGAAGGCAATATATATAACATAGAAGTTTACAGAACCGAATGCACAATAATGTCCCACACCAGTAAGAAGGAGAAATGAAGCTCGTATAATGATGACTGTGAAAAGTCACTTGAATAAAAAGGAAATAACATACAATTAGAAAAGATTGTACAGTAGAACCACGACATTAGCCGAAAAGTACTTATTATCATTGATTTGCTAGAGTTCTTTGAAGTAATAAGTCCTAGACTTTTTTGAGGGTTTCCGAGCTGTTAGCCAGTTGTGGCGCTATTTTATTCCGCATAATTCGTTAGTTTCATGCATGTAATCAATATGCTCAAAAGTTTGATGAAAATTGTATGATCACCTGAAAGTCCGACTATTTCTAAACCTCGACTTGATTGAAGAAATGCAAAAATTTCTTACGAACTTCCTTTTCTTTATTAAAAACTTGCGCGAAGTTGGTATTTCTTCCTTTCCTCAAAACTCGGATGGCTAACGTTCCGACGACAAGACCTTCCTTAGAGCCTAGACGTATAGACCATATCATATCTGATTATTCGGTTATTACCTTGCAAGTAACAAAAATGTAATGGAAGAAATCAACACTCTAGTTATTTTGAAAAAAAACCCACCTTATTTGGTTTTTGAGTATGGTCACCGATCTAGTGTGACACAAATAACAAAATAAACCACGCTCTGACTAGAAGATGAATCAGAGATAAGGTGCCATATCACTTGTTATGATCAGGCATTCCTCCCTCCTATTATTTCCGGTCGTTTGCGGTTTCGCCAAAAAGCCTCAAGGGACTTTTGCGCTGATATTTTTGATTCTTGTCCCATGATTTCCACTACCACATCAAAGACCGTATCGTTATGCTTTTCCATTCTGTGTGCCCCTAAAGACTTACTTGTTTTGCGGTTGTCTTTCCCATCTAAGTGTTCTTTGATGATCTTTGATCCAAAGTGGTCTTCCTCTCTCGCCAATGTGTCTTCACCGCATGTTGTGCACGAGATCAGGTATATTGCACCCGAGCTCATGCAACCTCATTCTCTACCATTAGGGCATACTTTACATGAAGCTGCTGCACTATAATGGAGCAAATGGTCGTAAAAGCAGTTCTGAACCAATTGGCGACATATGTTATTAGGAGGAAATTCTATGATTCTTACGGAGTTTTCTAGACCACTGTTTCTTAAACATCTTCCTATAACCGCGCTTATTTCATTCATTATAAAAGGTAGCTTCAAAATTTCAGATTCATCTTCTAGTCTGAGTGCGGTTTATTTTGTAAATTGTGTCACCCCAGACCGGTGACCGCACTCCAAAACCAAATAAGGTGGGGGGTTTTTCAGAACAACTAGACAGTTGATTTCTTTTCTGTTAGATTTTTGATGCTTGCAAAGTATTAACCGAATAATTAGATGTGATATAATTTATACGTCTAGGCTCTGACGAAGGCGTTGTCGTCGAAGTTAGCCATCGAGTTTTGAGGGAAAAGAAGAAAAATGCCAACCTCGTGCAAGTTTTAGATAAAGAAAAGCACAGTTCGTGAGAAATTATATGAACACCTTCAAATTTGTAGATCAGAGTAGATAAGAGGGTTAATATGAATTTCGTGGTAGGACTCACACTGAAGGGTTTCAAGTAGTCCCTCAACTTACGTTTTTTTTGTTGTGAAAGAGAATAATGGCTGATGAGTGCGCTCAACAGCAATAGCGTGGATAAATGACATTATTATTATTAGTATTAGTGCCATTTCCTGGAGTTTGGAAATTGTACTTCCTGTAATCCACGTATTCTAGTTAATCCATTATCACTATTTGCCTCCTTATTTGATCCATATCACAGTTTTTTCACTGCACGGACCTCACTACCACTGGCATTCAATTCGTTTGCTAGCGTTCATTGCTTGATCAAAGGCATGCCCCACAAATGTCATAGATTGCTGATTGAGCACATCTCTTTGCAATTCCGAGAGTAGCTAGTAGCTAGATTGAGACGTTTTCCGTGCAGTGCTCTTTGTTGATTACCGTAGAGTTCTGGGAAAAAGAGGGAAGACCGAACCACATCAGGCATCACAAGCCACTCGGTCATCGGGCGATTCATTATGTAATCAAAAAATTACTATAATTTGGAGCGAGCACTATTCTAACTTTGTAATTACAAATCATTCATGTTTTCTTTGTTAATTAAGCAACGAACTAAACTAAGCTCGAGCAGCAACGATGACGAAGACCACAATGAGGACGAACTGTGTGGACAATTAGCGACGAATAATCTGCTCCAAGGGGAGACGAAAACGTCAAAACGTTATTCAATCAATTTTGTTTCTATCACCTTTGTGTTACTGACCCGATCATTAAAAAGTATGTAAAATTTAATTATAAAACAGTTCCAAACTTTATTTTCACCTTTTTTGTAAAAGTTTAGGTTAAATTCGTTTCTATGCCGCTTACTTTTGCTTTGCACATTTTTCACTGCCTAGTTACACACAATGAAAAAGCCCCCAGAATCACATGTTTCTTTCGCAGAATAATTAGTTGGACTATTTATAAGAGCCTGAGAATTTATAAAAAGAAGTTTCGGAAAAAGTTTCTAGATACGCATGAAAAGGATGTGAATATTTTATATTTATAAATTAGAGTGAAAATTCAATACCGTTAAACGACTGGGCTACATGGTGCGTCTTCAGGTGGTAGGTGGAAGTGGTTAAGAGCAAGGAAAAGCACTAATGTAGTGGCACTGAGACAAATTTGGGCGCAGGGAATAAAATCGCCGATTCTTTTGCGATCTACTCATCTCTTCTGTGCGCTTACAAATGTATTCACACATGAGTAAGTATACTGGTGACCTCGCTTCATGTACACCGCTTTCAACCCAAACTTCTTCATTGAGATAGTTATGTCAAGAATTTCTCATCAAGAAATTTACGAGTAAAAAAATCAGGTAACCCTAGGCTTAGATGAACCGATTGTAAAACGAGTCATTGAGTACATAAGAGAAATTGAAGGAATAAGAGGCGAAAGAAGTTTGGAAGCTCATGAGAAAAGTTCAGTCTCATTTCAAATGTAAATTTAAGCCGCAATTCTATAATGTTTAACACAATCTGGTAATTTATCCCATAGGGTAGCTCATCATTAGAATCAAACCCATAGGGCAGCTTTTCATCAAAGATCAACTGAAGAAGTAACCTTATCCAAATAATATGGCACTGCTAGCGTCTCAAAAATCAATGGATTTCACTGAGCAGCTGTGGATTTCAGTAGAAGCGAAAGGAGATTCCTGGTGTTAGTTTGAGCTCTTCATTATCAGTTAGATTCACTCGAATGCCATAAAAGTGAATATCACGCATGGTAAATTCCCATCACATTAAGTATTTCGATGAGACATCATGATAATTAATAGAACGGGAAAAAAGATCTAAGACAATGGGAAAAAGTTCTGAGAAAATGCTTGTAAAACATTAATTTGTGCACCTATTAACTCCGGTCAAAGACAAAAATAATAGTCAAAGTCCTCCCCTTCAACTTCAAGCACTTCCTGACACTTCTGCGGCAAAATATCAATTCTGCGAGCATTAAATTCCGATTTAGTGGTGTTGAAGAAATGAATGACCGAGTTATCAAAGAGGGATTCTTCAATAGCTTCAAGCACAGCTTGACGACCAACTTGTTTTGGGCGACCTGAACGCGCTGATCTTCCACACTTTCTTCACCTTCGTCAAACTTTTTGAACCACCTGCACACCGTACTCTTGCCAACTGTGTCTTCGCCCTAAGCCAGACTGATGCGTTCACTTGCCACCGTTGCATTTGAACACAACAGCCATTCGTGTATCATTAACAACCTAAGTTGCTCGCTTGTTAACTCCATCTTGAAATAAGTAGATAAGTTATATACCAATCAACGCAGGAGAAGACGAACTTTCAAATGGGCCCAAAAGCACAAAAAAGGCTGACACCCAAAAAAGTTACAAGCACTTTCTCAGAACTTTTTCCCCAACCTATTACATGACGAAAGGAAGTAATAACATAGAAGTAAAGGGGAAGAAGAGGGCTCAATTAATCAGGAGATAAACAAAGAAGAAGCACATCTCTTAAGAAAAAAATGGAATCCGGACAGAAGCTTCTCAAGAGTTGGACGGCATTCCCCAAAAAAAAAGATTGCGATCGCAGTTATAACAACATGATTTCGAGTTATGTCATTATAAATGCACGCATGAAGCATCCCATTTGTGTAGTTCATTTTTTAAGGATTGTACTCGAAGATGAATACTACCGGTGGAAATATCGTCCGATAATGATAGAACTGACCTGTTGGTCCGATTTCTTGAAAGCGATGGAAGAAAGATATGATGCTCAGAGAATCCCTAGAGCGAGGAGGACCCACTGGGCTACTCTTGCACGCGATAAGGAAAAATGGAAGAATTGCTGGTACTCGCTCGAGTCACTCGACGATCAACAGGACGACAGGTGATACAGGTGACAGGTGAATGATAGAACAGAGGACGATGAGTTGATGATGACGTCTTGAAAAAGCAAAAGCACAAAAACTTTGCATTGTTTAAGATTGTTCTATAGTAGTCATAAAACCAGAATTTTCGACAACATGCCCACATGAAGGCACATTTCAGTTTTAGATTGTTTTCTCCTTGTTTAACCTATTTTTTTATCTTACTGGTTCAAAAAATGATAAATTCACAACAAATTGAAATTTCAGAAGAAAAATGCCTCTACATCTAGCAACTAACGCTACCAATTTCGTCAGCATTACAATGTACATGATGGTTTTAAAAATTCAACACGCTACATAGATCGTTCGGCAATCATCAGATCACTGACAAATTGCCAAATGAGTGGTGAAAGCTCATTGATCAAAGTCGTAGTTGACAACGACGAAATTGAAATTCTTTCGAAATCTCTAAAATGAAGAGTACATTATTTCAATTCCTAAGATTCAACTTGTCACATCGTCGTCCACTTCAATCGGCTGACTAATCGTTGCAATCGTTGTTATTCTGAAGAAGTTCCAGGCGCTAATTACCAGACCATACTCCACAACTAAATTTGGTGAAGACATGCAGTCGAATAACTAACATGCTTCAGTATTCCAGGAAAACCGAACTGGAGCGAAATTCATCATTTAGCTAAGGAGCGAACTACAGACTCTTTTACCACAACGAATTACACACACACACACATACACACATATACACACACACAGGAACGTCCACACACGCATACATACACATACAAATACTCACAAGTTCGCGTGTATAAACACAATACACACACGCATGCACTCATACACATATGCACACACAATTTCCACACACGCTCACATACATATATATTTGCACTTGAACACACATAAACACTTATATATATATACATACACACATGCATACATACATAACGTGCACACATACACGTACATACATACACAATCCACACTGACACCCACCCACAAAGACATACATACACACATATAGACGCACACACACACACACACACATGCATGCGCAATTCACACAGACGCACACACATCCACACAGCCACGAATGCACACACTGACACACACATACACATACGCGACTGCATATACATGCATACAAGAGCATACACATCTGCCCACACCTACACACATTCGTATACGCACCCACGCATACACATGCGCACATCCACAAGCGCTTGCGCGGACACACGCATGCATTTATACATGCGCGCACACACACCCACAAATACACATAATAAGTTCTTTGGATGGCGATTGTGAGATAGCAAGAGAGTAGGAAAACTTGAAGTGACAACTATATTTTTATGAGTGTCTAGAAAATGTTTTCGATTCCTACCAGCTAAACGACGATACTGATCTAAAATTCGTGCATTAATGGGGCGACTAATTACATGTTTGAGCAGTTGGTCGTTTTGATGGCTGAAGAAGTCTACAGTTGATCCGTTCACTTCTGGAGCAAATGCTTTGATGGCTACGGAATTCCAATCGCTGTCACATCAACTGCATCGGAGTGAATATATGGAAAGCTTTCATTGAAATTTAATTGCAAACGCCCTTTTGTTCCCTCATATGTCATAGCTACTTAGTTGATTCCACTGACTTGAGAGAGATAAAAGGTTGAAGAGATGGCTGGTAGGGAAACTAATAGGTTGAGAAAAAGTCTGAAAATAAGTTTGTAAAAAACTTATTTATGCAGCTATTACACCCGAATAAAGACAAAACTATTAGTCAAAGTACTCCCCTTCAATTCTAGCACTTCCTGCCACTTCTTCGACGAAAGATCGATCCTGCGAGCATGAAATTCCGATTTCTTGGTGTTGAAGAAATGACTGACCGAACGCGCAACCAATGCTCCATCAAACGTAACTTTCTTCACATTCGTCAAACTTTTTGAACCGTACTTTTACCGTAAACTGTACACCGTACTTTTGCCAACTGTGTCTTCGTCCCAGTCAGATTGATGCGCTCACTTGTCACCGTTGCATTTGAACCCAACAGCCATTCGTGCATCACCAACAACCTAATTTGCTCGCTTATACCTCCATCTTCAATCAAGTAGATAGATTATATACCAATCAACGCGGGAGAAGACGGGCTTTCAAATGAGCCCAAAAACACAGAAAAATGGCCGATACCCAAAAAAGTTACAAACAATTCATCAGAACTTTTTCCCTAACCTATTATGTAATGGCATCTATCTTTTTTCTGAAAACTATAAGGATTTTGCGGTTATTTTACAAAGATGTTGAGCTTTTTTTTAACACGAATGAGTTTGTCGTAAAAAGGATACTCGTGTGAACATTATGGTTTGATACCATGAAATCGTTATGGGGCGACGTTACCATTGCAAAGCTTTATCAATAGAATAGTGGTCATTATCATTAACAAGCAATCATTCGCTGAAATCTTATCAAGAAGCCGACTAATATTGAATGATAATATTCCTATGTTGGTAATAACCAGCTTCGAAGGACCATTAGAAAAACTGGATCCTAAAGCAACTGTCGAGGGTCTTTCGCTTTCCCTTCCATCAATCAAACTTCAGTTCTTCTTGTTCCATTTCCTCCTATTTTCTTATCATTCCAAACATGTACTCAATTCATGATATTTCCAAAATCTTGAGAGCTAGTTTGGCAGATTTGTTGTAGAAAATTGCTTTCTTTCTTATGAAGTCTCAAAAGACAAAGCATTAAAGGATTGTGTTTGGATGGGGACCACCCCTGCGAACCTTATTGCTCAGGCTCGCGCAATGGTACAAATAACGCAAATGTTTCACTCCAAGAAAATTTCACAACAAAATTAGGAATGAATCGCTGTTTTCCGTTCAATGGTGATATTTCTTTAGAACCTCACATTCAACTACACAGGAATTTACTGATATTCAATGACAATAATGAATTGTTTGGGAACTCAGATTTGAACAGTAGCGAACATCTTTAACCTCATGTGCTTCAAAGATAAACCTTCAGAAACTACTGGAAATTTGATCCTGCAGTAGTTTTTAAGATGTTTTCTCTTTCAGATTCTGGCGCAGTCCCATGGAAGTTACTTTGAAGCCAGCTTTCTGTGGCTATCATTGACAATAGTAAAGCAAAACGGCTTATCACTGATAGTTTCTTTGGCCCTTAATTGCATAAAAAGAGGCGTCTTATGAAAAGTATGGTTCTTTCTGATTAAGAGAGGACACATGAAAAACCGACCTCACTCGCTGGAAAGGAAATTGTCATATGAGTGTTAGTGACCATTCGAAAGCTGAGACTTGAGGCCACAGCTTGACGACGCCGGTCATCAAAACACCCTTTTATAACGCTGTAAACTTCAAACAAATCTATGTCTCAGATGAGCACATTCCTCGCCGGACAGAGCTCTTTCTTCGGAATATTAGTAATCATTCGATAGCGTAATCGCATTTGATTTTAATGCTGTGCTTATATGCTGAAATGACCGTTTTTCTGAAACACAGCAGGTACAATAGGTTGGACCTCATCTGTCATCAATGATCACATCTGCCAACTCACATGGGGGTGCGTAAGGCGATACTTCTCTATGCGTTCGAATGCCCGGAAATTTGATGGTCATCGCGTCATCGCACTTGGCTGTCAAGCAGCTGCATGTGAGTTGGCCGATCCGGCCATTGGTGGCAGATGGGATTTAACTTATTTTACCTGCTGCATTTCAGAGAGACAGTTTTTTGAGGGTATGAGCACAGCGTTGGAATCAAATTCAATTACCCTATTGAATGATTACTAATAGCCCAAGAAAAGAGATGTATCCGGCGAGAAACATGCTTGTCTGAAGGCAAGAAATCTCCTCTTGTGGCAATGTCAAAAAAGTCTTTCTTGGAAACCGGCGACGTGGTGCTGTAGTCTCAAGTCAAAAAGGTCCTCTTCTGCGAATGAGATCGATTTTTCACTTTTCCCCTTCTAATCACAAAGAACCAAAAGTTTCAAATGGATAACGTATCAACGCGTTCCGCCTTTTTCGGAGCCACTGAGTCCAGTCGATCGACCGTTGTTATATGTCCTTGTTGGATCTTTGTCTTCGTCTGGTTAGAGTCGAATCATCTTGTAACACCGTTCGGAGCCTTTTTACTGTCACAGAGCTCTACAGACTGCTGTTTTAAAAGCACTTTTTACTAGCATTGCTTATATCGTTTGATATGTAAGGTGGCCTTGAAAAGATCTTCCTAACTAGATCTGTCAGATTATTGGTTTGATGATGAGCTTAGGCTCTCCTTCAGATTTGACCACAATGGTACTCTTTTGTAGCTAATTGAGGTGGCTATCTGTCGTACCAAATGTAATAGTTCATTTCTCATTTTTATCCGCATGTGAACGCCTGTTGCTCGTCACAAATTATGAACAAGTGCTTTTTGTGTGTAAGTGACAATAAGAGAGGTACCGCATTATTAGTTTTTATTGCCTTGCTTTCGATAACACTGTTGTGAGCACTTTCGGGAAGATGTGTGTGAAAGTTTGCGGACGGAAGCAAAGTTTCTTAAGCTTTATTTGCAAGCTTTATGAACACTAGCCATTCATTCAGCATTTCAAAACAATAATTCATCTCTTCTTGTGTAGGACACGTTACAAAGCAATGATTTTTGCATCAGCAGCAAGCTACTTCCGAGAAAGAAACTCATCTAGAAGAGATCTTCTGCCAAGACATATTCCCGAGAATTACCACTGTTTGTCTTCTCAGCAAAAACATTGCTAACGTTTTGTGGCGCCATCTAGATATATGCTACTTGTTGGACTGCAATGATCAGGCTGCTTAGAATCCACTGAGCCAATCATCTCCATTACTCAAGTAGAAGAAATTACCAGACTAGATTTTAATCACATCATATGCAAAATACATAGCAGCACACTGCTCTTATGAGTCGTCCACTGAGATGCCCAAATGGAGACCAACAGTGCAGGGATCAAATGGACTCGTAATGCACCTTTCACATCAAAATAACTTTCTTATGTACACTTTCATATCAAGTGTAATTACGAGGTATTCCTCCTTGTGTTTCATGCTTAGATTGATGAAAATTTATCCAACATTCTGCTAGAATCATACGCGCTGATGATTTATGTTTCTGTGCGAAGATGGACTTCTTCTTTATGATACTTTCCCGTCATGTGCATGTGCTCTATGCGAGCTAGTGGCTATTCGGCTCAGAATCAGGCTTTCCAATCAGGTGTTTTCATACTGAATAGCGGATTATCCGTTTTGCCGATGCACTTGCCGCCGCACCACACTTTACAAGAGATCAAATAAATTATACCGTACCCATGCAGTCACCGTCTTTATCGTCGAAACATATCATGTACTCTTGCGATGTACACAGACGGTCATATTCGAAGTTACGAACAGCTGAGGCTCAGAGTGTTTCGTGATATCTCAATCATTGTCACCCATTTCCTAAGGCGTGCCATTATCAAATACCGTTTATAGTTATTCTTACTTGACTGAAAGAATGGCACAATCAAGAGGACTTTGCTTTAGCTGAGATTCTTATTTCGGGGAGAAATATTCCCCATAAACCTGTCAGAGTAGCTGCATTTCCGTACCAATGGAAACAGTATTTCCCAAATCAGTTTTAAGAACTCAGGCCCTTTTTGTATGTGAGGATTACGAGGAGAGATGACTAACAAATCAATTGTTATAGCTGAATTCTGACTACTCGGCCCAGCCACTCTCAAAATAGTTCAGTTCGCATGTTGAGAAATAGAAATGGTAATCAAACCTTGACGCCAGCCGCAATCCCACCGTCAGCCCTCTCTCTTGCGCAGAACATCTTTCAGACCAGCTAAAGATTGAGCAGTACAAGCACTCGTTTGAAACAGCTAGTAGTTACTGGTTAAACAAGTCGACAATTATCGTCGTCCTCGGTTTCATAAGAAGCTCCCGGATAGCCTGCACTGAGGAGTCATTTGACGAATTGGTTTGAAAGGCGGTACTGTCGAAAGGCTCTATCACATAGGCACTGTTGAATTACTCATTATTTAGACAATTTAGGAACATGTGAATGTTCTTCAGACTAGCTGGGACGTGTTTCAACAACTCGGATGTTATTAGAGTAGGAATCATAAGCTATCCATTGATCAATCTACACGCTGTAAAGGCCTAGCCTCAGATATTGATGAATCGGTGGACCTCAAGATCATCGCTGGAAACTAATTTATATGCTTATAAGTTCAAGATCGAACATACTGGTTGCTGAACTTTGTCTTGAGAGATTATATATGATTTTAAGCCTGCCGTTTTTGTCACTTTGACCCCTTCGTTCTTCAATTTCCAATATTGACTTTTGATTTGATTTTCGAAAGACGGGCAATAAAGGAAAGCATGTTTAAAGTTTCGTCCTTATCTCGATATTCAAATGACGAAGTGTGAGTACAAATATTGCCCTCATATCACTAACAAACAGGCTGATGTTTTTCAATCTTATTAACTCTCGAACCTCTCTCATATAATAGTTTTGAGTTTCGCTGAAGTTTGAGAAAATTTTGATTGTAATTAAGGACTTGAGCAAAGTGATCATTCTAAGGTCTGAAAAGAATTAAAAACGACCGAGACTTCATTTAGTCGAGTGAATTGTATGATAACAAACTCGTCTTTGGGTTAAAAAGTAAAAGTTATATACTGTTGAAAAAACCACGTCAATAGAAATTCGGTTTTGGAACTTATGCTCAGACTAGTTCTAGAATTGGTTTTTGTGTGGCTTATTGACGCAGAATTTTGCTTAATATATCTTCAGAATGCTTTCTCAATGTTTTCTTTGTATTATGCCAAATGTTGTAATAAATAAATAACTCCGCTTCTATCCTTCTTCCAAAATTATTTCCCAATTTTCGCGCTAAGGTAAGAGTCTCTTTCGATTTATTTTACAAAGTATATCAGCATGATATATTTTCAATTTGTGATAGACCTACCATTACTGGCACAAAAAATTGTCATAAATCGGCAATGGACCTACTTTCTTTTCCGTTGCATAAAATACAAAGTTATTGCTCTCTTTATCAGAAAACGAAATTACATAAAATGTGAAGCTGACAGAGAGTTCAAGCTAGATATAAGACATTTGTATGCCATTATTTCGCACATGTCTTTGAAATATACGAAACAATTGGTTTGTTCTTGTGGAAAAAGTGCCTGAAAAAGAATCATTTTGTGATTAGTATTTGAAAAATAATCTTTGCAAAAGAATAGTAGCGGAGACATATGTGTTTGTAGCATTATGGTGATAATATGAAGAAAATCATGGAGGAAACTTAGTCTGTTGTCAGAGCTAATACATTGAGACTAGCTTTTCTTTTATTTCGAGTGAGTACATAGGAAATCCTGTACACTGATAAAATCTCGGAAGTATTCTCGGAATATTCTTTTCAAAACACCTTCATCATCTGCTCCACAGACATTCAATCGCCATATTTCCGGAGGAAAAGGATTCAAATATTTCCTAGAAACATTATACTCTTTTGAGTGCATTCAGTTTCCAGTACAATGGTTTGCATATTATGGCTGTCCACATCGGATTAAACAGAAGGATCATCTATGTTTAGTATTGGCGAAACATGAATAATTCAAATTATACTACTCAAATGCTATTCCGTACTCTCTCAGTAACGTTATTGATCGTCCACTCATTAATCGGTCATTTCAAATGATTCAAAGACAGTAAAGACCGACTTTTGCTGACCTAAATCAAATGAAAAATAAAACATAGTAAAGTCTAATGAACTAATTTTTATAAAACTTCCGCCAGGGTCGTATGTCGTCTACAAAATCTATACCTGACGTTTCGGAGACTTAGCCTTTCTCAAATTGCGAACGTATCAATAAAACGTTATTCGTATATGCGAATTGCTTACATTATATATGAAAATGTCTTGTATTATTTGATTAGTCATCGTAGTGATTTTTTTTTACTGTGCGGATCCCAGTAGTTCTAGCAATCAATTCGTTTCTTCGTCTTCTTCCTGGATGGCGTGGAATACTGATCGAGCGAGTATCCTTGCAAGCTCGGCGGTAGCCTTGCTGTGGCGTTCCATAGGACGTTGTTGTTGAGTGCCGCAGGGAGGATGCAGTTCGGCTCCACGCGCGCGGTAGCCAACATCACAGCCACTCGGCTGCTGCCCTCCTATGGTACTATGAACTGATAACATATTTTAAGCCTTTCATAAGGTCTGTTATGCATTTATCAGCGAGATCTCAAAAAGCACTCGGAAAAGAAAGGTATGACAGTCATGTCATAACAGCCACGAGCAATCGAGTCTGCGACGCTACTCGTTGGGTGATTTTCCACCTGACGACCCGTATAAGTATTTCGGCGACGGCTCCTGTATACAGGAAATATCTCTTTACGGAATCAACTGAACCAGAAGGCACCGTACAACCGAGGCTGATATGCCGAAACACGTGCACTGAGCTGTATAAGTGCCATAACACACCTCATGAAAGGCTCAAAATATGTTATCAAATTATGTTGTTATGAGCGTGGTCTCAAAAACACACGAAAAGAAAGATATTATAAATAACATTTATTTAGGAAAAGTCACTCACCGTGTTATCCAAGTTTCCTATGTTCTTTATGTGGGATGATGTTTTAATCCGGTTCTCATAGCAGTAGGACGAATCGAGCAAGGGTGTCAGCTGATACCGTGCTTAAAAATATATGAGGTAGAGTGTCATATGGTTTATCATGATCAACACTCTCCATACTTGTTTATTTTTATGCTTTTGGAAAGTATCCAAGAAACCTCGCGCACACCAAGATTTTATTTACCACCTCAAAGTCATCGATATGCCTTTCTGCTCAGTGTGTACCACCTCATAGGGCGCTTGTGCGCCTTTTTGATTTTCCGTTGAAGTATTCTATTATGCGAACACAAAGTGGTCTATGCGTCTCGGCTGTATAATCGTCATTGAATGTCATACAAGAAATCCTGTATATTACCTACGCTCATGCAGTCTTCATCTCCACAGTTGTGACGCTGATTAAATCAGTTCAAATCCTTACGTCAAATTTTCTTTTCGGCTGACATGATGTTCCACATTGGTACCATTTTCCATGAGGAAATAGCAGCACTGATGCAATAGGTCCTCAAGCCATTGCGTATGATTGTTAGAAAAGATATGAAAAGGTATACATTCAATCACCTTTAACCATTCTCATTCAAATCAAATGCATTGTATATCGTTTCTTTCCTCTTGAGATTTATCACACCACAGAGACCTGACTAAAATGGCTCCGACGTCGCATTCAATTTCCCATTCAGAGACAGTGTGAAAGTGCTTATAGCAGTCCACATGCCTGGCTCAAAAAATAATTACTAGGCACTTTCAAATTAGAACGTGGTCTTGAGAAAGCACTTTAAACGAACGAAACAAATGAAATGTTCGAAGACCTTTGTGAAGAATATATGCGAGGAAACGAAAAGAGCGCTAGAGGTGTTAGGATCCGCAGAGTAAATTATGATAATGAGTTGGACGAATAAAATGCCGCTAGATATTTTCAGTAGCTTTCCCTTTCTCTGAATAATTCAAAATGATGTGACTGTTTAGTATGCCTTCCATGACAGGATTAGTCTTTGAATTACTCGGTAACTGAATTTATGTATAAAAAAGCCGCGGTTTAGAAAATGATACATAGTTTCATAATACTCATTGTATAGTCGTGTTATTCCGACAATTGAATAATTCTTCCTTTTCGACTTATTTTTAGAGCTCTTTTAAACCAGCATAACCTGATAACATATTTTGAGCTTTTCAGGGGTGTATTATGGATATAAGTGCAAGACATGTGTTTCAAGCTTACAATCTCGCTAGGTGCACGGTGTCTTCCGGTTCAGTCAGTTCCTCGGCGACACATCCCTTACATAAAGGAATCGACGTCGAACTATTTACATCTGCCGCAAGGTGATAAAATCACCCAACGGGCAGCACTATACTATCTATTGCTCGTGCTTAGTTTACGTATATTGTCGTATCTTTCTTTCTAATTGTTTCTGAGACCTTCCCTTTGTAAAGGGAGTATGATTCCGAGGAACTGACTGACCGAAAAGGAACTGCACAACTGATGACGTTGTAAGGCCGAAACACGTTGTTGGCACTATATAAGTACCTATGAGAATTGGGTGGTGAGCAAAAACACTGCCTCAGGCGGATATGGAACCCGCATTTCAACCATACCGGGAACGCGTGCTACTACCACTACACCACCGATGCACATTCAGTCACCACTCTTTCTTTAACCTCTCTATGTTACCTATCAGACACCAACCTTTAACGGTCTGGTTGGGTATACGACTGCACTTCATACTCCCAGTTAAAATTAGACTTAAAATTAAGCTTTATGAACCCAGTATAAACGCGGGTTCGATTCTCGCCTGAGGCCGTGCTTTTGCTCACCACTCAATTAATTCTCTTAGGTATACATGTAGCATCATAACACCGCGAAAAAAGCAGTAAAAATACTAGAATCGGAGCACTATATAGGTGCCATAACAGACTTCATGAAAGGTTCAAAATATGTTATCAAATAAAAAAACCATTTCAGTAAAGCATGCTGGGAATCGTATATTTTCTTGCCCTCATTTCAACAACGATAGCATGTAACTGTACTTATCTGCCGGCAACGGAGGCCATCTGCGATGCGGAATGGAGTAGGCTATTCTTCAAATTTTAATTTTCAGTGGTGTTGATAACTGCAACGATAACCAGTTACGTTCGCTTTATGACTTCATTTGATCCCTTATACAGCTTTTCTTGCTTTCACGGTACAGATCCCACTACTTCTAGCATTCAGTTCGTTTTTCGCCTTTTCGAACGTCATAGAATACTAGTAGAGCACGTTCCTTTGCAATCTCGAAGATGGCGCGGCTGTGGCGTTCCACAGGGCGTCCCCCTCTTAATAACGATTAATGTATTATTGTCATACTGTGACTAAAATTTCAAATATCAATTGTAAAATTCGCGCGACATGGTAAAAATTGATGCGTGTGTTCGAGAAAAGAAGTACGAAACAATTACTGATAATACTAATGTGATTGTGAACGAGAGCCTATACATTTCTTCTCATCGGAAATTTTCCTCATATAACCTTCAATTCATTTAGTATCCCACATGAAAGTGATCGCCTTCCACAATCCGTACAGAGACAATACTGGGTTTTATAACGTTATGTATACAGTCGAGCACATTGAGTTGTTTAAGGTAGTGAAAGATTTTCATTTTCATGGAATGCTTCAACTAGGACTATGACCATTGTACACCTGTTCAGAGTTATAATACCAGCCGTCCGCTTAATCCCGTCTTTTTTATATCGTCTGATGAGGCAGAATGCTTCAATTTAAACCGCGGAGAATATATCATATCAGGTAAAGATCACTTTATTCACATAGTGCTGTATAGAACTGCAAAAGCTATTTTTCCTATAAAGCTACATATAATAGGTTGAGGAAAAAGTTCTGAGGAAATGTTAGCAACTTTTTCGGATCTCTTCCAATTTTTGTGTTTTGGGCTCATAGAAAAGCCCATCTTCTCCCGCGTTGATTGATATATATATTTTATCCACTTATTTGAAGATGAGGTTAACAAGCGAGCAAGTTATGATGCAACGGCGGCAAGTGAACGCATCAGTCTGGCTTGAGGCGAAGTTCACTGTATTAGTTTTTATTAGTTTATATTAAATTACATAATAGTCACATATATATACATATTAATATATATAATAGTTTTGTCTTTGTTCAGGTGTAATAGGTGCATAAATAAATGTTTTACAAGCATTTTCTCAGAACTTTTTCCTCAATCTATTGATTTTTATTTTGCTGAAAATTGCACTGTACTTTCAAAAGCTCACTCTAGAGGTGATATTTCATGAAGCGATTTGCAGCTAATTTTTCTCATCAAACCCTTATTTATGCTGTATTATATGAGTAGTAGATTCGTAAATTAACAATAAATCTTAAAAGCACAATAACGATAAACGATCTAATAGCACCATATAATTTAGGAAGGTTTGGAGCCGACAGAACATTACGTGCTTCCTACTGTCAACAAATCACTGACAACGGCCTTGGTGGTGTTCAAGAATATGAGAACGTCTCAAGGGCATTACTGACCAGTCTGCATACACTGAACTGTTGAGGCGTAAACACGAATATAATGAAAATTTTTTGCATTGATATTATCCATGTAGTCTTTTTCATATTGTAGAACACAAGAAAAAAGTAGCACACAAGAAAGCTTCTCGAGAAGCTTGGTGTTGAATATTATTCTATCAGTTGTTTTGAACTGACTGTTTAAGGAACCCTTGCTTCGAGAGCGCCAAGGATATACGCAAGATTTTTAAGTTCAGTGAGAACGAATTGAGTTAGCGAGACAATTAGTTACCATTGTACATTGTACTATGAAATGTGTAAAAATGCATTTCCTTCCAATAATATGATAAACAAGGCTATCATCAAACAATTATTCAGCTAACGTTTAGACGTCATCAGAGCTCAATCAATTCGATTCGATGGTCCACAGTCGTTAGTATTCTGAGTGAGGCAGAGCTAAATGAGGGAGACCATACTCGGCGCACTTTTTTTTAAAAATAAGACCAGGTGCTAACAAAGTGATTTCTTCTATCACACGATACATATTGGTGCAATCTTTATTAGAAAGTTGGAGTATGTTGTACATTTCAACTAAGGACCATTGACTCGGATCTGTCTGGCACTGAAGAAGGCGAAAACGTTAGGGAAATAAATGTTTGATAATAACTAGTACTATTATAACTGGTATTTGATAACTGGTATCAACTTGCATGTTGAGAAATGGAGCTGGCAGTCAAACATGATGCCAGCCGCAATCCCATTGTCACCTCGCTCATTTGTGCGAAATATTTCTCGGATCAGCTGAAAGACTGAGCAGTACGAGCACTTGTATGAAAGAGCTAGCAGTTGCTGATTAGACAAGTCGTATAATTATGATCCTCCTTGGTTTCATAAGAAGCTTCCGTAGCTGCATTGAGAAGTCATTCGACACGTGCTTGAAAGGCGGTAGTGTCGAGGCTCTATCGCAGAAGCGCTGTTAAAATACTCGTTATTTAGACAATCTAGGAACATGTTAATGTTTGTCGGATAAGCTGGGATGTGTTTCAACAACTCTGATGTTATTCAGAGTAAGAATCATAATAATCTATCCGTTGAGCAATCTACACAGCTGTAAAGGCCTAGCCTCAGATATTGATGAATCGGTGGACCTCAGGATCATCACTGGAAAACTAATTTATATGTTGATAAGTTCAAGATCGAACATACTGGTTGCTGAACTTTGTCTTGAGAGATTATAGATGATTTTAAGACTGCCGTTTTTGTCACTTTGACCATTCGTTCTTCAATTTCCAATATTGACTTGCTAATTTGATTTTTGAAAGACGGGCAATAAAGGAAAGCATGTTCAACGTTTCGCCCTTATCTCGATATTCAAATGACGAAGTGCGATTACAAATGTTGCCCTCATATCACCAACAGACAGGCTGATGTTTTTCAATATCATTAACTCTCGAACCTCTCTCATACAATAGTTTCGCTGAAGTTTAAGAAAATTTTGATTGTGATTAAGGACTTGAGCAAACTGATCATTCTAGGCTCTGAAAAAAATTAAAAACGACCGAGATTTCATTTAGTCGAGTAAATTGTATGATAACAAACTCGTCTTTGGGTCAAAAAGTAAAAGTTATAGGCTGTTGAAAAATACCAGGTCAATAGAATTTCGGTTTTGGAACTTATGCTCAGACTAGTTCTAGAATTGGGTTTTGTGTGGCTTACTGACGCAGAATTTTGCTTAATATGTCTTCTAAATGCTTTCTCAATGTTTTCTTTGTATTATGCCAAATGTTGTTATAAATAAATATGGACTCCGTTGCCATTCTTATTCTAAAATTATTTCGCAATTTTTGCGCTGAGGTAAGAGTCGATCTTTTGATTTATTACGAAGTATATCAGCATGATATATTTCCAATTTGTGATAGACCTATCATTATTGGCACAAAAAATTGTCTTAAATCGGCATAGGACCTACTTTCTTTTCCGCTGCATAAGATACAAAGTTATTGCTCTCTTTATCAGAAAACGAAATTACATAAAATGTGTAGCTGACAGAGAATTCAAGCTAGATTAAGACATCTGTATGCCATTATTTCGCACATGTCTTGAAATATAAGAAACAACTAGTTTGTTCTTGTGGAAAAAAGTGCCTGAAAAAGAATCATTTTATGATCAGTATTTGAAAAATATCTTTGCAAAGGGATAGTAGCTGAGACAATATGTGTTTGTAGCAATATCGGGATAAAATGAAGAAAAAAATCATAAAGGAAACTTGAAGATCCGTTGTTAGAGCTATTATATTATGACTATGGAGCCTTTCTTATATTTCGAGTGAGTACATGGGAATCGTGTACATCGATAAAATCTCGGAAGTAAGCTCGGAAGTATTCTTTTCAGAACACATCGTCATCTTTCCAGAGGAAAAGGATTCAAATTTTTTCCAGAAATATTATCCTCTTTTGAGTGTATTCAGTTTCCAGTACAGTGGTTTGCATATTATGGCTGCCCACATCAGATTACACAGAAGGATCATCTATGTTTAGTATTGGCGAAACATAAATTATCCAAATAATACTACTCGAATGACATTCCTAAGCTCTCACTAACGTTATTGATCGCCCACTCTGTAAGTAATCGCTCATTTCTCACAATATAAATTCAGAAAAACCAACTTTTATTGAACCTCCGGAATTAAATGAAAATGAAGAGTGGGTAATGTTAATGAACAAACCTTTGTGAAGCTTCTGCGAGGGTGACATGTCGTCTACAAAATCGATGGTTGACGTTCCGGCAACTTCGCCTTGCTTGGATCTTAAACGTATCAATTAAACGTTATTCGTATATGCGAACTACTTATCGTATATATGATAAATCTTTGGTATTTTGGACTGATAACATTTTGAGCCTTTCAAAGATCTGTTATGGCACTTTCGAACGAGGTCTCGAAAACACTCGAAAGGAAGGCGTGACAATCATGTTTTATCAGCCACGAGCACTTGAGTTACAACACTGTCTGCTGGGTGATTTTTCACCTAACGGAGCGTGTAAGTATTTCGGCGTCGGCTTCTATATGCAGGGATAAATCCCCACGGAACTGACTGAACCGAAAGGCGCCGTGCAGTTGACGCGGCTGTAATGCCGAAACATCTGTATCAGACTGTATAAGTGTGACCTCATGAAAGGCTCAAAATATGTTATCATATTACATTGCTTTAGAGCGAGGTCTTAAAAACACCGAAAAGGAGGGTATTATAAATAACACTGTATTCAGGAGAAGTCACTCACATGTTATCCAAGTTTCCCATAATCTTCGCGTGGGATGACGTTTGAATCCGCTTCTCATAGCAGTAGAACGAATCGAGCAAAGGCGTCGGCTGATACTGTGGTTAAACAATCAATGAGGAGTGTCATATGGTTTATCAAGTTCAAACACTCTCCGCACTTCTTTATTCTTAAACTTTTGGATAGCATCCAAAAGCCTCGCGCACTCCACAATATTGGCTACCACCTCAAAGTCATCGATATGCCTTTCTGCCCTCAGTGTACCTCCTGGAGTGCTTGTGTGTCTTTTTGCTTTTCCGTTCAAGTATTCTGTTATGCGAGCAGAAATTGGTCCATGCGTCTCGGCTATATAACTGTCATCAAATGTCTTACAAGAAATTCTGTTCATTACATGTACTCATGCAGTCCTCGTCTCTACCTTAGTGACATACGCGCTTATCAAATCAGTTCGAATCTGCACCCTGAGGTTCTTTTAGGATTGACATAATGGCGCTCAGATTTGTTCCATATTGTAGGAGAGAGTAGCAACACTGGCCCGATAGATCTGTAGACCACTGTGTAAGATTGTAAGACAAGGTATACATTTAATCACCTCGAAAAATTCTCGTTGAACTTGAATAAATGGCGTATCCTTTCTTGCCCTCCGAGGTTTATCAGACCTCGGAGACCTAAAATCAGTTTTGTCAACGCATTCGGTTTCATATTCAGAAGTGACTTTGTTGAAGAGTACTGCTAAATAATCAGTAGGTGTTGTCTCCCACCTTCTCCTCTTCACAAGTTCTGAATAAATTGAATAAATCCATTTCTCAGGTTTCCGCAGTGAACAGAATATGTTCTGAAAGCTATGCTGATATCAATCCCGTCTTACATAAGTTAAGACGAGACTAATGGAAATGCTATTAAGATTACACCTAGCGCATTCACCTTTCTCACAAGCTTTAGAGACTCGAGCAGAATAACTTAGCAACGAAAAATTTACTTGTTGTCACATACTAACTTTGAACGGAAGTCGTCTTATAAAACATGTTAACATTATTGGGATACAGGAGTTGGTTGAATTCATAGTATGGTCGGCCATGAGAAAGCATGACACTAATTTGAGACCCTTCTAATACTGTCTTACAGTAAACAACAGACGTCCTATGGAACATTAGGTGCAGTTCGTTCAAGATTTCAAGATTTGCTCATCCAGCATCCACGTTGTTCAGGGGGAAGACGAATTTCTTAAGCAGCTGTCGATGAAAAAGTGAAATGTTAGAAGATCTTTGTGAAGGAAGTACGTGAGGAAACGAAGCGACGGCCAGAAGTGCAGGGATCCACACAGTGAACAGTGAGGTTGGGTGAGAAATAGTAGTAGATTTCTTCAGAAGCTTACACTTTTTTAGTCATACAAATGACGTGACTGTTTAGTATGCCTTGCATGGCGGGATTAGTCCTCGAATCACTTGGTAGCCGAAAATATGTATAAAAGAACCGAGGTCTGCATTACAACATACCATTTCGTAATTCGCTTTGTACAGTCGTGTTTATCCAGTGATAAAAGAATCATTTCAGCAAAGCATGCTGGGGATCGTATATTTTCTTGCCTTCATTTCAACAACGATAGCATGTAACTGTACTTATGTGCCGGCAACGGAGGCCATCTGTTATGCGGATTGGAGTAGGCTATTCTTTAGATTTTAGTTTTCAAAAGGTATTGATAGCTGCAACGATGACCAATTACGTTCGCTTTATGACTTCATTTGATCCGTTTTACAGCTTTTCTTACTTTCACGGCACAGATCCCACTCTTCTAGCATTTAATTCGTTCTTCATCTTTTTGAACGTCGCAGAATACTGGTTAAGCACGTTTCTTTGCAATATCGAGGATAGCCTGGTTGTGGCGTACCATGGGGCGTTCGTTGTTAACTGGCGCAGAGTGTTGGTGGATGGCAATCACCCCGCGACGAGCATCGCAACAACTCGACCGCGCTGCGCACTAACTACATTTAATATCAGATATTGTCATAGTATGAGTGAAATTCTAAATAAATTTTCAGATGCAAGCGTTATGGTAGAAATTACTGTGTTTTCTAGAGAGAGGAGACACGAAATAATTGCTGATAATTCTAATGTATTTGTGACCGCGAATCTATAATTTCTTTCCATCGTAATTTTTTTTTCAAATGACTTCCAGTCCATTCAGTATCTCATGCAAAGGTGGTCGCTTTTCACAATCCGTACAGAGACACTACCGGGTTTTATAACGTAATGTATACAGTCGAGCATATTGAGTTGTTTAAGGTAAGGAAAGATTTTCGTTCTCATGAAAAGGTTCAAGTTTGAACTGTTGTCAGTGAAGATCTGTTAAGAGTTATGATACCACCAGCCCGCTGGCTCCCGTCTTTTTTATATCGTCTGACGAGGCAGAGTGCTTTGATTTGAGCTGCGGGGAATATATTATATCAGGTAATGATTATTTTGTTCACGTAGTTTTGTATGGTACTGCAGAGCAGCTTTTTTAGTATGACGCCATACACAATTATTTAATTTGCTGAGAATTGTACTGTATTTCAAAAACTTGCTTTAGGAGCTGATATTTCTTGAAACGATATTTAGCCAAATTTGCTCAGAAAACTCTAATTTATGCTGCATATTCCGAATAGTAAATTGGAGAGAGTGACAACAAAATATAAGGAACACTATTACCGTTAAACGATCTAATGGCACTATATGATTTAAGGAAGGTTTGGAGCCGACAGAACACTACGTGCTTCCTACTGCCAACAAATCACCGACGACGGCCTTGGTGGTTTTCAGAAATATCAGAACGTTTCGAAGGCCTTACTGACCAGTCTGCAGACACTGAAGTGTTGAGGTGTTACACGAGCATAATAAAAATTCTTTGCATTGATGTCGTGTTTATAATCCTTCTCACATTGTATAGCACAAAAAAAGGACTCAAGAAAGCTTCTCGAGAAGCCGGGTGTTGACTATTATTCTATCAGTTGTTTTAAACTGACTGATTAGAGAAACGCTTGCTCTCGAGAGCGTCATAGGACATACGTGAATTTTATGAGTTCAGTGAGAAGAATTTGAGTCAGCGAGACAGTTACTTACCATTGTACATTGTACTATGAGATGTGTAAGAGGCTTTTGAGATGCATGAGAGCATTTCCTTCCAATAACCTGCTAAACAACACTATCATCAAAGCAATTATTCAGCTAACGTGTAGACTTCATCAGAGCTCAATCAATTTGATTAGATGTCCTCAGTCATTAGTATTCTGATTGGGGCAGAGCTCAAATAAAGCAAACCATACTTGGCACACATTTTCTGAACAGACAGGTGCTGACAAAGTGATTTCTTCTATCACACGATACGTATTTTGCGACCGATATTACACATCGGTAACATGTTGTGCATTCTGACTAGGGACCATTGATTCGGATCTGTCTGGCTTCGAAAAACACGAAGACGTCGAAACAACAGCCAAACGAATGTTTGATAATAACATCGTAATATTATTCCGATGAAAGAGCGGGCGATGAATTTCATACTGAGGTTAGACGACAGCCGGTTCACACCATAGTACTTTTTCATGAAGAGAACGTTTAGGACACAATACTCAGATTGTGGTTCTTTCTAAGAAAATCTAAATGCGCTTAAGAAGGTACAATTTGAACAGCAGTGGTCAGTAACTGTATAGAAGATTACTTTTAATTGCTTTTTGAGTCTCTATCGAAATGGAGCACAATTTAGCCCTCTTGGAAAGGAGGTTATTTCCAGTTGACAGGAGTTGCAAACGTCTTCGAAAAGCGTCTACGGTAAGTGCTCCGATGATAGTGTAGCAACAAAGAACTTTAGTTTTGTCTTCTCACAAAAAGGCTTTGTCGTTACTAAACGACGAAATCACTAGGATTACCCTAATAAAGATATTTTTGGTAGAAACAGCGCCAATGCTTCCTAAAACTTTTCCGATAGGCAGACTACATTTTTGCGCATAAAGACATGTCTCCAGTTCTAGTTAAATGTCTTCATGCTTTCCATCTATCTTCATTCTTGATCCTACCTTATTTATTTTTTATTTATTATGCCAGCAGAAATTCACTTTTATACATTACTAAAAATGAACAATTATAAAATAAAAAAAAGAGCGATATCGCAAAATGGGCGTCAGTAGTGTAACGGATAGAGCACCATTCCCGTAAAGAGTGAGGTGCGAGTTCTAGTCCCGCCTAGCGCTAACGTTTTGCGCATCACTCTATAACTGTGGATATAATTATCAAACAATCAATCACACAGTCAGGTTCAATTTTAAACTAAAGGCGGCACAATTTTTTCGATCCGCATTCTTGACTGTTTTCTAACCTCGCTATGAACATTCAATATAGTCTGCAAAAATCTTTAAATCCTTGCCGAGCTTGTTTCGTCAGAGCCATACACGTGTTTCTCAGGTATCACCCTCTTCATCAGCGGCCCAAGTCCCATACCGAGCCCTCTTTTGTAGCAGAGAAATGCAATATTTTGGTTTTGAATACTCTCACTCCATACAATACTCAAAGAAGTTGTTATGATACAATTTATTCAAGCACCTGTCATTTCGGCGGTTTCGATCTTTTGAACTCTGGATAGAGTAGGTTGTCTACAGCGTAGTCATTCAAACATCTCCGACAGAAAAAGGTCACGAAACTTAGGAATCCTTGATTTATTTTCTAAGAATTCGCGCATTGAAACAACATATATAACAAATGTTGCAATCGACTATTTTGAGACCTACTTCAAAACATCATAATTTGACAATGTAATTTGAGCCATTTATGAGGTCTGGCATGGGCACACATGCAGTGTGAGATACGTGTTTGAGCATTCCAGACTCATGAGTTGCACGGTGACCTATCGGGTACCCCTAATAAAGGATAAAGGATAAAGCTCTCGGCCTTGATCAATCCCTGAGGGATGCGCCATGCATTCGACTTCAATTTCTAACTTCGTTTGAGGTGACTGAATGCATATATGGCCTTTACAATGACTCGCGGTGGCCTCCCGCTAAACCGAGTCAGTGCTGCTTATCCTCCCAAACAAGTCTGAGACCTGTCTGGTACCAATTTACCGACCCCGGAGGGATAAAGGCTTGGTAAGCCATGAGCGCCAGATCGAACCATTGACCTCGTGCG
This sequence comes from Parelaphostrongylus tenuis, assembly GCA_019055375.1. Classification (NCBI taxonomy): domain Eukaryota; kingdom Metazoa; phylum Nematoda; class Chromadorea; order Rhabditida; family Metastrongylidae; genus Parelaphostrongylus; species Parelaphostrongylus tenuis. The sequence continues at coordinate 31,329 of JAHQIW010000528.1, read as the reverse complement.
CGACGCAGAGCACCTCTAACCACTGCGCCACATGCGTTCCTAATAGACCTCATAAAACACTGGAAATATATTGTCAGATTATCTTATTCTTCAGCGAGATCTCAAAATAGTCGAGTATATTTTCAAATTATAAAACACATAAATCGTTCAAATGACCTTATGTTTATTAACACATCTCACGATTATTATTTGAGCCGACATGTCATGTGGTCTGTTATGGGCTCTTGTATATCCCGATACACGCGTTTTGGCCTTGCAGCCTCGTCATTCGGACAGGCTCTTCGTCTTTAGCCAATCCTCTCGGAGGCCTCTAGATCCCCCTATAAAGAGTAGGCGATGACGAACGATTTACACAGCTGCTATCAAGGAAGAATCACTAACAATTTTTGGCACTCGATCCTTGGTTAGTATTTTTGAGATTTGGAGAGGGGCCCCCGAGTGGATTGGGTAAAGGCGAAGGGCCAGCCCGATTGACAAGGCTGGAAAGCCAAATATGTGTATCGGAATGTACAAGAGCCCATAATAGACCACATGACTCAGACACATGTTGGCTCAAATAATAAATATGAGACGTGTTCAAAACTGAAGGTCATTTGAACGATTTATTGTTTTTTAATCTGGAAATGTATTCGAATACTTCGAGACCTCGCTCAAAAAGAATATAATCGGACAATGTATTTCCAGCTTCTCATGAGGTCTTTCAAGGGTACCTATACAATGGGCGAATGGATGACAAGGGACCGTGCAAATGATGAGGCTGGAAGGACCAAACGCGGTGTCGTGCACTGTATATGCGTCCATAGCAGAGCTCATGAAAGGCTCAAATTACATCTACAGATTATAATGCTTTTGAGCAAGGTCTAAAAGTAGTCGACTGCAATATTGTCACATATATTGTTTTAATGAGCGACTTTTCGGAAAATAAATTAAAAGACGATCGTTTACGAATATGGCCACTATTGCTCTCAATTATAGCGCCTTTTCGGGAACTAGGCCGAACATCAAGAACTATTCGCTTTCTCCTCGTTAGGTACACTGGAGTGCTAACTGACTATCATGTGAATTACTTGTTCCTAGAGTTTAGTGCGCTCTTTAGCTTAATGGCCATGCAGCCTGGTTCCGCGAGTGAGACTGCCACGTTTTGGTCTGCCTGTGAGATGAGACGGCAATGTTCTGGTCTGCTTGGGTGACCGCTTTATAATCTGTATCTGAAATAAGGCTGCCATACTTTAGACCACCTCCTGAGGTGAGGAAGTCGTTTTAATACCTAAGGGACGGCTATATAGATCAATGCGCACAGGCAAATCGCGCGATTTTTGCTGTTTGGTTAACAATTTTTTCTTTTTTTTGGTTAATTTTCTAGAATTATTGCGTTGGTTTGATAGAACAAGATTTTCTCTATTCGCTCATATGCTTTTAGCTCAGATTCAAGTGTCTTCTTGGCGGAAAACGCTGGTTTACTAAGATGTCTGCGCCCATATTGAAAAAAAGGTTTTTTTCCTTTCTTAGATTTTGGAAATTATTGACAGTTTGAATGTCTAGAATCTAAAAAGTGTCATTTTTCATTTTTTTTTCATTTTTTTACATTCATTTCATTCATTCTCAAGAGAGTTTCAATTTCAAATGCTCCTTATATTATACTGTAAAGGTGAACTATAACTTTCTTTCACGCTCAAGCATCTTCCTCTGGACAGATGTTTTCATTCAGACTTCCAATACCTATTCGATAGCACAAGTCTCAAAAATTTCAATGATAAGCTTGGTTTCTGAGAAGGGCGTTTCAATGCGTAGTACAGCTAAAGTATCATTGCGTTTCACACTCGGCGCCGTGTCGATCGCGCAACGCAATTTATACGTGGTGTGCGATGAGTGCCGAGTGTAAAATTCAATATTCTTTTAACTGGAGCAACGCACTGAGAAGTCTTTCTCAAAAACTAAGCTTAATCTAGTTGTTAAGTTTTGCGCTTCCAAATGGGACTGCAAGCTTAAGAGAAAAGATGTGTATAGCGAAAAGACTCAGATGTGCAGTACACTTCTATTCTTGTTGCTACTGCTAACAAACGACTTTTTTCGAAAGATACTTGCCAATGTTGCTATATTCATCCACATACCGATGGAAGGCGTACGCGCCGCATGTGGAATTCAGCCTTAATTTCAGTGTTGCAGCGCAGTAAGGAGTTTTCATGGAAAGTCAAAAAAGGCTAAAGAATTTGCCGAAATGTGTACTACCGAATAATGGCTGAGCTTCTAGAGGGAAGACTTTGCTTAGCAAGAGCTGCTTGAGATCTAAATAATATTTTCTTTTCACTGTTACACTGTAATATAAAGACCTTTCAAAAATGAAATGAACCGTCCGAATTTTCCAGATTTGGACTATGGAGTAAGTACTAAAGTCCCTATAAAGAGCGAAAAAACGTTTTTTGAATGTGGGCAGATAGGGGAAGTACCATAACACATGCAGTGATGAACGCGCGCTCCTCCTACACTTACTCAGGCTAAATATTTGAATTACCTCCACAAGACCACAAATAGAGTTGTTTAGTTTTAGAAGGCGTGTTTTCACGCTACGTTCTCACAGGACAGGCGACACAACTGCATAATGAGGGTTGAGAGCTCGTTTGATTTTTTACAAGGACGAGGTATTACCACTGAAAAATGAAGGACTTCAAGAGAAGTAGTCACTCTTATATCAAAAAACCTTTGTAAGAGGTCCATTCGTGATGTTCCATTTTTTATGTAAGGAAAGAATACTTCTGACCTATAAAATTTATCCATGATTACCAACAAACCACCCATGATGTCCAAGCGGCGGGGTAAGATTTTAGATTTAATCTTCTTTTCGCTCTTACAGCGTTCTATGATATTCTTTCAAAACTAATTTCATGATCAAAATTCTCGAGATTTGTGCTACCTCATAACTTGTAAGATTTTAGTGAACAGTCAAATCGAAGCCCCAGCCGAGCAAATGAAACAGATTGAGTGCGAAACATAATCCTATTTTCGGTATTACAACGTAATAAAATGTTTTTTCCAAAAATGAAACACATCCTTGAAATTGCAGAGATTTAAACTTTCGAATAATTGCCAAGTGTTCACAAACTTTTTGTTTAGCATAAAAATCGTCCAAACAATCGTATGCTTCAGCTGGTACACGCCGTCTCTTAGTGGTTAATGTAGGCCTCTGAGGTGAGGTTGCCGTGATGTGGCCGGTTCCTCACTTAAGGCTATCGTAGTCTAGTTTGTCTATGAGCTGAGGCTGCCGTGTTCTGGTCTGTTCCTAAGGTATGGCTATCGCAGTCTAGTCTGTCCCTGAGATGAGGCTGTCGTGTTGTAGGTTTGTCTGTGTGATGAGCTGCCGTGTTCTTGTCCGCCTCTGAGATGAAGTTAACGTATTTCCCTCTGTTTTTGAAATGGAGATGCCGAGTTTTTGCCTGCCTACAATTGACGCTGCCATGATTTTGTCTGCTTTTAAGGTAAGCGTAATGTGCTCTAGCCCGTCCTCGAAATGAGGCTAAAGTTCCTTGCTTTTCTCCGAGGTAAGGCTGCCTTAGACTACTCTGCCGTGGAGTGAGGCCGTCCTACTTTAGTTCGTCTTTGAGACCGAACTGGCCATGTTCTAGTCTGCTTTGAGGTGAGGTTGCCGTGTTCTAGTTTGTGTCCGTGGATGGCTTGCCGCGCTCTTATATGACTTCGTAGTGACACTACCCTATTCCAGTCTGTCTCCGAATTAAATTTGCCGTGCTTCAGTCTGTCTCTGCGATAGAGCTGCTATGCTCTAGCCATTCTCTGAAAAGAGGCCGTACGCTGCTCTGCTTCTGAAAGTGAGGGTGTCTTATTCCGGTCTATCTCTGTGATTGGGTCACTGTGCTCTTGCTCGCCTTCGAGGCTGATGTGCTCTTCTGACTACGAGGCAGCCTGCCGTATTCTAATCTGTCTCCGTGGTTAAACTGTAGCGTACAAATCCTTTTCTAAGGTAAGGTTACCGTGCTCCTGATTGTCGCCAGTAATCTTTTCGTTCGATGGGGGCTCTGCAGCGTTCTTGCCCGCCTCCGAGGTGAGGCCAGTGTGCTCTAGTCTGTCCTGGAGGTGTGGATGAAATGTCCTAATCTGTCTCTGTGGTGAGGCTTCCGTCTTCTATCCCGTCTCTGAGTTAAGGTTGCTGCCCTCTAACGGGTAAGTGATGGGATTGCCATGCTCCAATCTCTTCGTTTGGTTGGACTATCGTATTCTTGTCTGCCTTTGGGGTGAGATTAATGTACTCTTATCTGTCTTCGAGATTAGGCTGAAGTGTTCTGGTTTGTCTCTGAGGTGAGGATGCCCGTTTCTGTCTCCGAGGTAAAGTTGCCTCACATTAGTATATTCTGGGGGAGGCTGCCCTACTCTGTCTTTAAGGCGAGGCTGCCGTATTGTGGTCGGTTTTTCACTTGGAGCTACCGTACTCTAGTTTGTCTATGAGGTGAGCCTACCGTGTTCTAGTCTGCTCCTGTGGCTGGGCTATCGCGTCCTAGTCTCGCTTTGAGGTGAGATCGTCGTGTTCTAGTCTGTCTCTGAGGTGAGGCTGTTGTGTTCTCGCCTTTCTCTGTAGCAGGGCTACCATGCTATTGTTTGCCTCTGAGATGAGACGTACTTAATCTGTCTCTGAGGTGAATCAGCTGGGTTTTGGTCTATCTCTATGATTGAGGTGCCCTGTTCTAGTCCGTCTCTATAATTGATTTCATGAAATGCTAATCGGCCATATTTTCACCTCAAACTTTGAAATTAAGCTGTCTTTTGCGAGTACACGTCTCACAGTGGAGCAGTGAAATATTAACATTACAGTAACACATGCGTGATCAAATGAAACATGTAAATGAAGGAACGTCAGCAACAGAACGTACTAGGAAAATTTCGTGTAACAAAGTCATTGGGTGCTATATTAGTGTTAGTAAGAAATTTCACAACATTTAAGTAACACTGTGTATTGTACTGAGAAATATGCTATAATTCTAATAAGGCTACGCGAGTATGCGAAATTCATAAAACGCTAGTCAACTATGTTCTGTCATGACACTTTTATTATGTTTCATTGAAATCCATAGCTCCCCAAACATCTATCCCTCCGGAGTAGGTAAATCGCTCCTAGACTTGCCTGGGTGGATGAACAAATGTGACTTGATATCCGGTAGATCACCGCGACTCATTGTAAAGACTATATATGCACTCAGTCACCTTAAACGAGACTGAAAGTTGAACACGAATGCATGACGTATCTCTAAGCGATTGATCAACGTTGAGAGCTTTGTCCATTATTTTTTCATTTCATAAAGGAAAAGCTTATGATCCAGCAGTAAGTATTGCAAACATAATAGCCGATGTAAGTACTGATGACACTGCATTATCCAAGGGAATTTTTGAGCCGACAGAGTACACGCTCCACACATCGCAATCAAATTACTGACCAAGACTATACCTGTGTTCAGAATAGCACATCATCTTAGAGGCACTAATCATTTTGTAGACATTCGAATGTTAGGCCGTATATATGTGCATGGTAATAGTTAAGACCTTTAGTGTTACTTTTGATGCTATGACCGGGACAAAAGTAGGACACACAAGTAAGGCATTTAATGAGTGAAGTGTTGAGTAGTTTTTACGTCGAGATTATGTTCCGAGAGTTTCAAGAAAATAGCTAAGCCTTTCATAGAGGAGAAATTCAAGGTAGCAAGGCAATGAGTTACTTTCGTGATCTGTATTATGTGTCCTGTATGAATAAACTTTCTACCAATGATATGCTAACGCGATGTCCTCAAGAAATATTGGTTCAATTAGCGTTTACACGCCCCCGTCTTCCTAAAGCCAACTTAATTTGAATCTATGGCTCATTATCGCTAATCCATGAGATGGAGCACCGCTCGAATGAAACCACAACCAGCGATGTCTTAGGACGTCTGGTGATAAAGCTTTTTATCAGACAATACGTACATGTTGGCTCAAATAATAATGAAAGGATCTATTGAAATTTGAGCGTGGTCTTATAAAGCACTCGAAGGAAAGGTATAATATGATAAAAATGCCAGCCAGCTAGCAATCGAGTGCGGAAACACTCTGTGTTAGGTGAATGTTTCACCTGACAAAGAGTGTAAAGCGTAGGTCGTCGATAACTATATATAAGGAGTGTGACGCTCCTGAGAGAACTCACTATGAAAAGATCGACAGACGACGGGTTCTGCCCGGCTGATGAGTCTGTAAGGACGAAACACGTGTCTCGGGCTGTACAAGAGCCTTTACCAGACCACATGACATGTTGGCTCAAATAATAATGAAAGGAACGTACTGTAGCTGTCGCTATTAGGAAGCAAATTGATATTGTGCATAGCAAGGCAATACTACTGTAAACCAACTTTCATTTAGCCTTCTCAGCTTAGGCACCAAACAATCATTCTATCAACAATACGTTCAAAATAATTGAATACCGTCATGAGAGGTTCCTCCAGTCGAGCGTTACCCCACCCGAAAAGAGTCATACGGGTACGGTTGAAGAAACTAAGACAGCGAATCCGAACGACTGTAGACCATTGACTTGGATACCACCGGCTACGAAGGCGAAGGCGGTCGAAGTTGTCAATAACCGCGTGGTAGCACGCTACTAAAACAGAGTTGACCTTTTGGAATGGCGTCTATTTCCAGTTGGCGGGTAGTTCGGACGGTTACAAATAGCGTCTGACGCACACGGTTCAATGATAATGTGGTGGTTTTGCAAAAAAGTAGGTGCTTGTGTTATTAGAAGATAAAATATCACTGAGGACATTCTAATAAAGCCTTTTGTAGCAAAAACAACGCCAATGGTTCCTAGAAACAAAATTTACAGCGGAAAAATCAGATATTTGCGAATTGAACAGATCTTCGGCTCTTTTTGCATGCTTTTACGTCCTCCTATTTATATTTACTCGTATTAGTTTCTTATTTATCTGCATTTCCTAGAAAACAACGACTAATCTCCATATATTACTGCATATGAATAATAATTATACATCATAACATTACCATTTGCGTTTTTGAAATAGATTACGGATTTTCTGTTTTTAAATCCTTTCACTTCATACAGTACCCAAAAGTTATCATAGCAATTCAATACTGGGAAACAATCAGCAGTTTGCAGAAATATTGCTGCATACAATTTGTGATGTCACTTCGTCAACAGCGTTAAGACCCGACTTAAGTTAAAAGCCAAATTTTGTTATCATTTTATGAGTGGCACGTTTTTGTATATCCATTTAGATTTTCCTTTGATCATCGTTGCTGCCTTTGAGCACTAATTTTACGTGCTCTACGTAATTATCTCCAATTGAATACCCTCAAAACGATTTCCTTTACGTCGTTCACCTCCAACCTTTTCATATCACTTGATTTTTACCAGATGAAAGTGGTTATGTAGCCCCATCAGTGCACCAAAGTTTTCCTAGCCATCATCCGATTCCGATAGATATTCACCTCTACTGGTAGCACAATATGATTTCTATTCTGCTTAGGTTAATTCGTTCTTTCCTTTATAGTTCCATAGAGCAGAGGTTCGAACTCTTGCTCTTACCAGATATTGATAAGAGTCTTGGTTTCTTGCATAAATGTTCGTGATATCTACAAATTGTTAGGTTGACGCAAAGGTAATAACGGCTTATGCATTGCTGAAATTTGCTGCTTGATCTGATATAAACCTTATATAAATATAGGTATATTATCACCATTTTAATATGCATTTCTCTCTTTATGTTTTTTGCTAACGACTTTTACTTGCTTATTTTGTATTCATTCTAGACTGTGGAAAGGATACTGATCGGTAACAAAGTAATTTCAGAGCGTGAATTAAAATGGGTCATAAAGCTAGAACAGATAACTCGCAACATCATTAACGCATTTGACCCAGAAACTACAAAGAAACGTGCTGTGTAGCTGTTGTTCAAAAGCTCTGTGATGTACACGAGCGCCTTGAAGATAGGGAACGCAGTGGCCTATCAAGGAAAGTAGACAATGACCAACTGAAAACAACCATCGAGACTATCCTTCCTGTGATCAAACGAGATGTTGCAGAAGATGTCAATGTCGACCAATCTACAGTCGTCTGCCATTTGAAACTAACTCCCAAGGTGAAAAAGGTTGGTGCAATTGTAATAAGGATTTGACTACAGCAATCCGACAGCTACAAGATGCCACAGCAACACTTTAAAAGATAAACGTATTAGCTACGAAGTTTTGCCCGCTTCTCCACATTTGTCAGATCTTGCGCCCACCGACTACCTCTCCAAACGTCTCGACAACTTCTTGCTTGGAAAATGCTTCCACATCCTACAGGATGCAGAATATGCTTTCCAAGGGTCTTTCAGGTTGCGAAGCACCGACTTCAGCCTACAGTAATGAACAAACTTTGCTCTCGTTGACAAATAAATGTTGATTGTAATGGTTACTAGTTCAAGGGATAAAGATATGTTAGAGCCTTCTTATGACGATCAAAAAATTGGCAATCTAAAATCACCACTACTTTTGCACCAATTTAATTCTTCTTATCCATGTAAGTGAAAAAGAATCCGATGCGTCTGTGCTACGGAAAAAGACCTTGCGCGAAAAGCCGCAGTTGTTTTTAGGAGAATTAATAAGTAATGCACATTTGTCGTTTGTTCACTTTTTCGGCATATCACAATTTACCCGCATATTTAGGCGTGCTTCTGTTTGTTCTTCCCAAACGACTGAAGACCATCGCCAGGTTAGTTTTTCGGATTGATTGTAAAATCATTTTCACAATGACTGTACATTTGATACAAGATTCGCTAGGCAAATATAAGCCCTAGGCGACTTACATTTTAAGAAAAGTGTTTGTATGATGGAATCGTTTGCTGTTTAGAATCAAGGCATTGAGTTTTGGAAATAATTGTAGAACGCTCTCGCAAATGTAAATTGTGCATTATTGTGGAAAAAAATTGTTACCAACTTTCTCCAAGAAAATTAATCAAGTGCAAATTCAACAAGTTTTATACATGAAGGGTAAACATTTCGCAGAATATTGTAAAGCTGATGATAATAGACATTGTAGGAAGTAGTATGGTTGAACAACTTTACTGGGTGAACTACAAAACACTACAAAACACTACAAAACACTACAAAATGTCGAGTCAGGTTGCACATCTTCTCCAGACGCAAATTCCACATTGCTCGACTTTGTGACATTCATTGCCTAGAGAGGTACTCATGAGGGACAGAATTTTTTTTAACATCGCAGAAGATCATGGATCATATTTCACACTTATATAATCGCCTTGCTAGCGTCTTTAGATAGTCATTATTATAGAATGCTTCTAGTGAAAGGCGTTGTACTATAAGAAATCCATTCTTCCTTGCGATACGTAACTCATTGATTTGTACAATGACAGTACTTAACAGTGAGAGCAAGAAAAAAGAAAACATTGTTACCTTGCCTTTGAGCATCCTTTTCTCAACAGAATCCGTGTAAGGAAGTGTTCCTTGCAGGGAGCCATCCATGAACTGCCTTCCTTAAGCTCTGTCTTAAGTTCTTTTTTTATTAAAGAGATTGAAAAAAATAAATTACTACACTTCAAAAATAGGTTCGACATGGCAAGTTTTAGAATTTTATTTGCCTTATAAACAGAAATTCAACTCCGAAACAAGGAAATGACAGTTTAATTTTCTCGTCACTCGCGGAATTCTTGTGCCATAATTGTCTTTGAAATTGTTATCCAATTTGCTCTCACCTGCTTCACTCCTCTCTATCCCGTCAGTGTTCTCATGAGATACACTTGTACAAGCCTCTGAACTGTTGTCATAGCCAACGGCGTCACTGTATTCCCAAGAGGGCTCCTTAGGAGCCTAAAGATTAGAGATATCACATCTGTTTCTTAGAAATAACGAAGATGAGAATTTTATTGCTCTTAGTGCTTTACTGTGATAGAGTTGAGAGAGAGGTTGATTCGTATATTCAGAAGAAAAGATAAGCCAACCTCTAAACATTCATTCGCATTGCCATAAACGTCCCAAGAGTTCTACCAAATAATCCTGTTTATATATTCCACACGGACGTGCTTTAGCAAATGTCAAAACCGCAGAAGCCACGGTCCATTTCTGTAGAACTATCAGTGATTGAAGTGATTTAACAGAACGGCTTCGCCGACTGAAATGAAAATGAGAGGTATAATTGCTCGTCTCTAGAGATAAAACCTCACCCTAACAATGACCATGTACGCTACAATAAGAAAACCGGTACGATTGAAACCGTGTGTACAGTGGACACCAACGATTTCTCCCGGATGATTCTAAAAGTTCAAGCGGTTATTAGAAAGTTTAGAAGATTAATAGTGGAACGTACGACGTGATTACTTACTCTAGTGAAATTCTGAACAACTTGAACGAAATGCGCTGTTTCTTCTCGTGTTGGCGATGTATCATGACCAAATAGAGGCATTTTGTGATATATACACCCTCGCTTTTTTACCTAAAGTTTTTGTTACGGAGAAAATTTAGCTTTCTATTGATCCGTTTTTATTGTTTTTTTCACTGTGCGGATCCCAGTACTTCTAGCATTCAACTCGTTTTTTCGTCTTCTTCTTGAACATCGTAGAATACTGGTCGAGCACGTTTTCTTGCAATCTCGGGGATAGTTTGGCTATGGTGTTCCTTAGCGCGTTCGTTGCTCATTGCCGAAGTGTGTTGGGGCCAGAGCTTGGCACGTGCGCATGGAGCCGAGCATCACAACCACTCGGCCGCGGTGCAGCATACAGAGAAAGCACAATGTATAATATAAATTGTTAGCGATCAACGAAAGATTGCGGCAAATCATTTATAACAAGATGAACGAAAATATGAAGATTGCATGGTTGTCGGGTTATAGAAAGATAAGCCTAAGATAGTTCTCAAAAAATTGCAATAATTGCTAAAAAAAACCATAGCCCTATCGAATCACATACCTCTTCATTATGATAGTAACGGTCCGTTTTGGTAAAATCAATCCACAGTCCTAATTTCCTTCCTTCCAATGAAGGATGATTGAAGACGTGTTCGACATAAAACCGTAGCGGCTCGTCAATTCGATCATCATAAAGAGCACAGAGTGGGGTTTTGAATGGAAGGAATAATCCATCAATCACCTAGAGTAATTCACATTAAAAGACAATGAAATGATTTATAAAAGAAAGGAATCATAAAGAGTTCGTACATTGACGATATCATAATAAAAATCGCTTATGATGTCACAGAGATCAGCGATCGATTATTGATTAATATTGATTGTTGGGATCATGAGGTGGATGATAGGACTAGTTCTACAAAATAATGGGCAATACGTGAAAAATCACTAATATCCAAGATTTTTATTATATCTTTGTTTCACTAAATTTTTGCTATTGATTACATAACAAAAACTCAGAAATACTACAGATACTTGAAAATCCGTTGGCGCCCAATTTTCGTAGCCAAATGTTCTTTTTTTAGGCTTGTGCTTTCTTTTAAAACTTTGCTTCAATAAAGTCTTTGGAGCTTGTGGATCTAATGATGCTCAGGAGAAATATTTCGACTCATAATTAGCTATAAAACGACAATATCAACACTTAGACCAATGAGAATTGACAAACTACAGTAGTGTTCCCGTACTCGGCACTACTGGGCTGGAGAGAAATTTTACGAATTTTTACGTTTTTCTTGATTATTATCTTTGCAAGTGATTTTTTGCTTTATACCATTACTCAGAGCAATTTCTTGTGCTTATTTTGAGATATAATACTCAATACTTGTTCTAAAATGGAGTCCTGAAAGCAAAAATATTGTTGATGTTACACGAGCACCGCTTGGGTTTAAGTGCTGCTTTGGCACGCAACAATACTCGTGTTGCATCACAATCATTTTTGCTTTCGGGACTGTTTTCTCCTGGATCAAATGTATAAGTATATGTACCGAAAAAACCGCAAAAAGCTGCTTCACATGGTAATAAAAACAAAAACTTTGATGCATCAAAAATAATTGAGAAAAATAAAAAAGTCCGAAGAATTTCTTGCCTGCTCAAAAATAAGCTCGATAAAACTTATAATTTCAGAATTATTATCATAGTCTGTGAAACTTGCAGATGATTAAGAAACAAAATTTATAAAATGTATGCGCTTCACCTTTCCAGCTTTAGGACAATACATCCATCGACGAGGCACACCAAGACGCGCGCTTTTTTGACGTCGGACCCTCCATAGCTCAGAAAAAGTTGAACGCAGGTTAACTGTTGCTAAAAGTCTGATGGAAAAAATGGAAAAAATAAACTTCAGAAAAAAGAAAATACAAAATAAGACGGAAAATTCAGGGTGGAAAGGAGCAGAGAGACTCGTTGTCAAACGACGCGTCGAAGTCTGAGGCGTTCGGTCCGCGTTGAGATTTACCGGTGGCGCGCGGGGCAGTCGGGAGCTGGCGGCGCGCATCCAATCGATGACGATGTGGTGATGCTCTCTAGGAGCATTGTCTGGATAAACAGTCGTATGCCATCGGCTGAAATAGAATGGTGAACGGGAATACACAGTATTACGTTGTTTCACCGCGACAACGATTACCTGTCCCTGCTATCCGGGAAAGCGATAGGAGAAAAACATGATGCTCAGCGAATCCCTAGAGCGAGGGGGACCCATTGGGCTTTTCTTACTCGCGGTAGGAAAAAATGGAAGAATTGCTGGTACCCGCTCGAGTCAGTCGACGATCAACGGGACGACAGGTGATATAGAAACCGCCGAAACCTCACACAAGCCACTAGCGTACCCGCCTCGAAATCGCTAGAACGTCCTCTCTGACAATGATATAGCATTTTTACGTGAGAATTTAGGTCTATTTTCCTTCAATAAGGTTTTCTGACGATTCAATACGGAATATGACCACAAAGACTTTATTGAACCTATTTGTATTGAAAGTACTGGCACTGCTGACAAATAGTGAAAAAACCGATGACATATCACTTGCTGTTTTTGAACATTACAAGACAGTTGATAATTTGCTGAAATGGCACTTCATAGCGCATGCGATGCTGTTTCATTGACAACTTTCAACAAATGTTCCGGTTTAGAAAAAAGAATAAATTCGAACGTTGCCTAAAGGAACACTCGTAAAGGAACGTATGATATATCTGACGATACTAGCCAGTAGAAATTGAAGGGACAACACCGCCCGTTCGGTGATTTTATCACGTATCGGCGCGTGTAAAACGTTCGTCGACGACTCCGCTATGTAAGGGGATCCTCCACCGAGAGAAAATTGGCCCAGACGAAAGAAACAGTGCAGCTGACGAGGCTGCATAGCCGAAACACGTCTGTTGCAGTGTGTGAGTGCCCATGACAGACTACATGCATAGCTCAAAAGTAACTATCAGGCTATTCTCCGTGTACTAAGATAGTAAAGGGGTTAAGAACTAAGACCTCTATAAAGATAACTAAGTGTTTTCTTATTACTTTGTGAGTAATCGTTTCTTTCTATCTATTGAAGAGCTAATGTGAAAGTTTTTCTAAGCTATGAACATGCGGCCACTTATGACACTGATTATGAGCACTAATTCAGGCTTTACCTCTTTCTTTCCGGTTGAAAGCTTGTTAAGATGATTTTTTGCATCTCGTTCACTACCCACCTCTCTGAATGCCTTTTCAAGTCACCACATGAGGTGATTTTGGATGAACATAAGCACGATAGAATTTCCTTAACCTCCACCAACTTCAAATGGATATCTCCCCCTTTTTATTCCAGTTTGAGTGATTTATCCACTATGTACTTTATTTCGCCTCTTTTTGACTATAACGTTTCGTTATCCAAGGTGATAACATTTGATATTGTGTTACCACCATTTTTTCAGTCAGTGGATTAAGCCTGGTAGAGAATATGTAAAAATCCTTTGAATTACGTTCTAAAATTCTCACAGACTATATATCCAATGATGTTGGATGATATAGAAAACTTTAGGCAGGAGTTAAACCTGCAGCTCACCCTTTTAGGTGGCAGTAGAATCAAAATTCAGTTCACGTCTTTTATCGAGTAACCCTTAAATGATAAAAGAAAGACGATTTTTCTTTCGTTTTGAGTGTTTCTTGAGACCGTGCTTAAATTTCATTATACCTGACAGTCACTTTTGAGCCATGCAAAGTGGTCTGTTATGAGCACTTATACAAATCATTATACGTGTTTAGGCCTTGCAACCTCGCCAGTTGCATGACACCTTTTCGTTCAGTCAGTTTATCGGGGATCTACGACTTCCACTCCTCTATGCAAGAGGTAGAATTCCGAGAAACTGACGGGAAGAAACGACATCGCGCAGCTGACGAGGCTGCAAAGCGGAAGCATGTGCAATTCACTGTGTAAGTGCAAATATCAGACGACATTCATAGCTCAAATATAATACCAGACTTATTGAAATTTGGGCGCAGTCTCAAGAAACACTCGAAAGGAAAGGTATGATATTTCACGTTTATCAGCCAAGAGCTATCGAGTACAGAACTATGCCGAATCGATGATTTTATCACTTATCGACGCTTAGAAAACGTTTGTCGTCGAACCTCTATTTAAGAGGTAGATCCCTGAAAAAGTGACTGAACAAAAATGCACCATGCAGCTGACGAGGCTGCAAGGCCTAAACACATGTACACAAGGAAACGTATGATATCGTAGCTTTGACTTGAGAATTCGATGTTTATTTCCTCCAATAGGAGTTTTCCGACGATTCTAATATGGAATATGACCGAAGAGGCTTTATTGAAGCTATTTTTATTAGAAATATTAGCACTACTGGCAAATACTGGAAAAAAACCGTTTCCTTGAGATAATGACATACCACTTGCTGTTTTTGGAAATTACAAGACAATTGATATTTTGTTGAAAAAAACATCTCATAATGCATGCGATGCTGCTTCATAGATAACTTTCAAAAATTTTTCCGGTTGAAGAAAAGATTAAATTGGAGTGTGGTGCAGAGGAACACTCGTGAAAGAAGGTATGATATATCTGACGATACCAGCCAGTAGAAATCGAGTGTACAACACTGCCCGTTCGGTGATTTTATCACTTATCGATTCGTGGAAAACGTTTGCCGTCGACTGCTCTATTTAAGAGGTAGATCCTTGAGGAACTGACTGAACGAAAATGCACCGTGCAGCTGATGAGGGTGCAAGGCCTAAACACATGTGCTGGACTGTATAAGTGCCCATAACAGATTACATGCCTGGCTCAAAAGTAATTTTCAGGTGCAGTGTGAACTTTTTATTTGAGGAACACTATTAGTTTAGCACTATTCTAAGCAAATCGACAAACAGCTTGTAGTCTTCGCTTAGGTCTTCCTTTATCTTCCAGTCATTTAAGGGAAGATTTCATTGCGAAGATCCTCGTGGTACACGAATTTTTCTGTTTTTACGGGCAATGAGAGCAAATTTTCTTATAGCTTATGGTTAAATCGAATCTTCGCACTTAAACGGCGGTGATAAAATTCCATACAGTATCTAGATAATGCTGAGATGTCAAGAGACACCATTTTCTGTTTGTAAAAGTGTAAACGATCTCCATATGAATCGTGCCGTCAGGAAACTTTCATGTCCCTCGGCTGACTTCTCTCTAATCGAAAGGAGACCAGGGATTTTATTAGGTCAGACTTTTGTCAGCTGGATGCTGATAGAATCGAAATTTTATGAAATAGAAAAATTGATTGTAAAATAGGAGTTCCAGTGGTGCATTGGTTAATACACGGTCCTCGAAATGGTGATAAGTCGGTTCAACTCCCTCTTCCCTCCTCGAGCTCGCAATTTCAAATAGTACTCATCATTTTTGAAAACTTAGCAGTCCATTCTTCGTTAGTAGAACTAACTATAAAGTATCCACCTTTTCTTTTCTTAAACCAGACACGAAGTTTTGCACATTATTTGTTTAAACTGTTGACGTTTCGGTAATTTGTCTTTTTTTTAGAATATGGTAATATCAGGTTCTCAAATAACTCACTTTGATAACCTGTGTTTGGACGTAAAACACAGTCTATGAAAACAGACTTTTTTTGAAGGGAATGTCATGACAAAGAAGCAGAAATATATGAATATCGTTAAGCGTGGTATAAATGGTGAAAGGATGTTTTGACATTACTCGAGCTACGAAGTTCCCGGCAGAGCTTATATGAGAAACTGAGTGATAGGAATTTTGCCTGGTAGAACGTGATTGCTCTACAGCAGCTTAATGCTCAAGACTGAAATGTCCAGATAAGTGTTGTCGCGAAAATATTGTTTGAACACGTTGCCTACTAGAACACTATTTCGTCATATTCAATCGCATTCGCGTGAATATCAGTGGACATGGCAACAGCATACATTTTGTTAAGTTAGTCAACACCTAGGAATGTTGCAGACTACATCACATTCTGTACAGACAGAAAAATTCAGTCAACCAAACATCTCCATTACATTTCTGAAGAATGTCGCCAAAATTAGATTTGGGTCAGCTTTCAACATGCTCACCACTTTTCATAAGTCTTCCACTGAATTATTCAATTGTAGATCACCGAGCAGAGATTACATGGATTCGTCATTTAGCTCCTGTACCAAAACAAATGCCTTATTTACTCTCTCCTATCACACGTGACTACGAGATATTCTTAGTGCGCCTTAGCGTTAGAATAAACTATCGTTAGAATAACTAATAACTTGGGACGTGACAACATTATCTAGTCCGAACCCACTTATATACCAACATTTTACCATGGAAAGTCTATAAGAGAAACGCGCCATGATTTCTGATTTAAATTTCTTCTGGAATATAGTTGAACAATAATCGAATGGATTCTACGAAGACCACTGGATACATGCTAGAGTCTTTCTGGGCCTTAAACACAGGCAATAATTGGCTTATTATTCATGAAACTGGACACAGAGAGCTCTATTTTGTCACATGGAAACGCTCACTCAGACACACAAAAGTTTTGATGAGTTTCTAGCTAGAAACTCGATCGCTTCAAAGAAATTGGACCTAATTAACCCAGGAAATTGTCAGGCCAGTGACCGTTTGTGCGTCACAGAACAAGTAACCCATGTTTTCATATCTCCCATCGCTGCATCTGCAGAGGAACTACTAAATTTTCAGAAAGTTCTAGTTCTAGGAAAAATCACTCTCGTATTCGAGAAAATCGTTCTTATCGAACTAAGAATTAATGAGCACTTGCTATAAAAAGACGATCTAGCGTCATTTGATATGTCCTTTGATTGACAACTGGCCTCTTCGCTTAAACAAGAGCAAATCTCTACTATGAGAATATATTGCTATGAGATAAATCTCTATTATGAGAATCTCATATTTGAATACATATTTGGCCAGAATCTAGCTTAGTTGAATAATTAAGACAACGATGACTTTCACTTTTTTGAAATATGTTTGACGGTCTTTTTCCAAAACCTACAAATTACAAAGGCCGCCACTGACTGAAAAGTTACTGTGCCTTCATTACTGATGAGCAATAAAGTTTTAAAAGGTTAGGCTAACGCTTTTAAGGAGGCTTGCACCGTTTCGGTACATGGGTGAACGCGCCGTTCCAACGGTGTGTAAAGAACGGTGCATGTTCCAACACAGATTCGATACTTTTTAGGTGAATTGAGATTTTGAGGCGACTTTATCATTACTTATGTAATACAGTTTCTTAAAGAGAGCTCTATAGGGATTTTTCATGAAAAAACAGCCAATCTGTTGAAAAATTTGCTGTGCTTCAAAGTGGAACCATAGCGATGTGAAAAGAAACGTATTTCCAACTTTTGATGCACGTTTTGGGAAGTCTCCAGCCTAGTGGCTAGTGACGCTCGGTCTCGATACAGGGTTGATACAGGATCCACGCACCTAGCAGCCGTTGACAATCTACAGCGATTGTCCTACGACACGCCTCAATCTGACTGCCCAAAAGATTTCAACGAGAAATGCTCGACCAGTATTCTACAACGTTCGCGAAGAAGAAGAGAAAATCTTTAGGCAAGCCAGGACACGAATCGAATGCAAGAAGTAGTCTGATCCGCACAGTAAGCTGTGATACGAGTCAATGAGGTGAATAAGGTGAAAGTAACTGCAGATGTTTGATTTTCACTACACGTGTTTTGATAAGAATTCGATAGCTTAGAAATGCAGATTTATAAGCGCAGCTTGGTAGCTATAGGGGATAGTAGAAAGAAAGTTGGCTTAGCAATGGAGCAGCGACTGGAACCCAACCTAACTATTACCGTTATGTCGAAACGGGAAGTCGCAGTAATTGATCTCCGGCCACTACTCAACTGTAGATACATAAATAATTGTTTGATTATCTGTTTCACTCAAGAAGACTTTGACAGATGTTTCGGATTGCTCAATGAACAGCCAGACAGTATACGAAAGTCAACAGTTAGATACCGGAAGATATTTAACTTTTTTTTGTAAAACGTACAGATAAATTCATCTGACAACCTTTACATTACGAAGTGGTATCAAAAGCCATGCTGATCCTCTAGCTTTGCTCTCACCCTTCACATACAGAAAAGGCGCTAGTAGAAAACATGTTAAGAACAACAAACGGTAAGTATACTGAAAGGGAGCAGAAGTAGAATCGGTAAAACTGGCTTGGGAAATAATCACTTATAGCGGCTACGAATTTGTAGCTCCTCTGTTTGAACGATTCCAAACGGTTCAGAGGGTACTACACGCCTCGAAACGAAATGAAAATTATAGCGAAAACAGAATTTTGTTCATCCTCACTTTTATGCAAATAGAATAACTACAGCTATGAAACGTTATTTAATAGAGCAGGTTTTGAGAAATTACAGGCGCCAATCAGTTCGCAACCGCTTATGTGCCGCCTATGTACAACAGAACAATGACAAATATGTCCTAAAGGTAGAGACGATGAAAGCTTGAGTATGGGCACAGTCTAGTTAATTTCTTACAAAGCTTAAGACGAAAAATACATTGGCGAAATGGTTAGGTCACACCGTATCTGCATAGATGAAAAGCTGGCTGACAAACTTAACACTAAACAAAACACTCCGCTAGGCATACGTAAAGCACAGCTGCATTACGAACTGAATTCTGATTTGAGTAACCATCTTTGAGCACAAACATAAATCATCAGAGCGAAAGATTTTAGAGGCGCTTTGGATTGATATTATCAATCCACCTATCAAGCGCACTAAGAATATCTCGTACTCACGTGTGATGGGAGCCAGTAAATAAGGCAGTTGTTTTGGTACAGGAGCTAAATTACGAATCCATGTAATCTCTGCTCAGTGATCTACAATTGAATAATTCAGTGGAAGACTTATGAAAAGTGGTGAGCATGTTGAAAGCTGACCCAAATCTAATTTTGGCGACATTCTTCAGAAATGTAATGGAGATGTTTGGTTGACTGAATTTTTCTGTCTGTACAGAATGTGATGTAGTCTGCAACATTCCTAGGTGTTGACTAACTTAACAAAATGTATGCTGTTGCCATGTCCACTGATATTCACGCGAATGCGATTGAATATGACGAAATAGTGTTCTAGTAGGCAACGTGTTCAAACAATATTTTCGCGACAACACTTATCTGGACATTTCAGTCTTGAGCATTAAGCTGCTGTAGAGCAATCACGTTCTACCAGGCAAAATTCCTATCACTCAGTTTCTCATATAAGCTCTGCCGGGAACTTCGTAGCTCGAGTAATGTCAAAACATCCTTTCACCATTTATACCACGCTTAACGATATTCATATATTTCTGCTTCTTTGTCATGACATTCCCTTCAAAAAAAGTCTGTTTTCATAGACTGTGTTTTACGTCCAAACACAGGTTATCAAAGTGAGTTATTTGAGAACCTGATATTACCATATTCTAAAAAAAGACAAATTACCGAAACGTCAACAGTTTAAACAAATAATGTGCAAAACTTCGTGTCTGGTTTAAGAAAAGAAAAGGTGGATACTTTATAGTTAGTTCTACTAACGAAGAATGGACTGCTAAGTTTTCAAAAATGATGAGTACTATTTGAAATTGCGAGCTCGAGGAGGGAAGAGGGAGTTGAACCGACTTATCACCATTTCGAGGACCGTGTATTAACCAATGCACCACTGGAACTCCTATTTTACAATCAATTTTTCTATTTCATAAAATTTCGATTCTATCAGCATCCAACTGACAAAAGTCTGACCTAATAAAATCCCTGGTCTCCTTTCGATTAGAGAGAAGTCAGCCGAGGGACATGAAAGTTTCCTGACGGCACGATTCATATGGAGATCGTTTACACTTTTACAAACAGAAAATGGTGTCTCTTGACATCTCAGCATTATCTAGATACTGTATGGAATTTTATCACCGCCGTTTAAGTGCGAAGATTCGATTTAACCATAAGCTATAAGAAAATTTGCTCTCATTGCCCGTAAAAACAGAAAAATTCGTGTACCACGAGGATCTTCGCAATGAAATCTTCCCTTAAATGACTGGAAGATAAAGGAAGACCTAAGCGAAGACTACAAGCTGTTTGTCGATTTGCTTAGAATAGTGCTAAACTAATAGTGTTCCTCAAATAAAAAGTTCACACTGCACCTGAAAATTACTTTTGAGCCAGGCATGTAATCTGTTATGGGCACTTATACAGTCCAGCACATGTGTTTAGGCCTTGCACCCTCATCAGCTGCACGGTGCATTTTCGTTCAGTCAGTTCCTCAAGGATCTACCTCTTAAATAGAGCAGTCGACGGCAAACGTTTTCCACGAATCGATAAGTGATAAAATCACCGAACGGGCAGTGTTGTACACTCGATTTCTACTGGCTGGTATCGTCAGATATATCATACCTTCTTTCACGAGTGTTCCTCTGCACCACACTCCAATTTAATCTTTTCTTCAAACCGGAAAAATTTTTGAAAGTTATCTATGAAGCAGCATCGCATGCATTATGAGATGTTTTTTTCAACAAAATATCAATTGTCTTGTAATTTCCAAAAACAGCAAGTGGTATGTCATTATCTCAAGGAAACGGTTTTTTCCAGTATTTGCCAGTAGTGCTAATATTTCTAATAAAAATAGCTTCAATAAAGCCTCTTCGGTCATATTCCATATTAGAATCGTCGGAAAACTCCTATTGGAGGAAATAAACATCGAATTCTCAAGTCAAAGCTGCGATATCATACGTTTCCTTGTGTACATGTGTTTAGGCCTTGCAGCCTCGTCAGCTGCATGGTGCATTTTTGTTCAGTCACTTTTTCAGGGATCTACCTCTTAAATAGAGGAGTCGACGACAAACGTTTTCTAAGCGTCGATAAGTGATAAAATCATCGAATCGGCATAGTTCTGTACTCGATAGCTCTTGGCTGATAAACGTGAAATATCATACCTTTCCTTTCGAGTGTTTCTTGAGACTGCGCCCAAATTTCAATAAGTCTGGTATTATATTTGAGCTATGAATGTCGTCTGATATTTGCACTTACACAGTGAATTGCACATGCTTCCGCTTTGCAGCCTCGTCAGCTGCGCGATGTCGTTTCTTCCCGTCAGTTTCTCGGAATTCTACCTCTTGCATAGAGGAGTGGAAGTCGTAGATCCCCGATAAACTGACTGAACGAAAAGGTGTCATGCAACTGGCGAGGTTGCAAGGCCTAAACACGTATAATGATTTGTATAAGTGCTCATAACAGACCACTTGCATGGCTCAAAAGTGACTGTCAGGTATAATGAAATTTAAGCACGGTCTCAAGAAACACTCAAAACGAAAGAAAAATCGTCTTTCTTTTATCATTTAAGGGTTACTCGATAAAAGACGTGAACTGAATTTTGATTCTACTGCCACCTAAAAGGGTGAGCTGCAGGTTTAACTCCTGCCTAAAGTTTTCTATATCATCCAACATCATTGGATATATAGTCTGTGAGAATTTTAGAACGTAATTCAAAGGATTTTTACATATTCTCTACCAGGCTTAATCCACTGACTGAAAAAATGGTGGTAACACAATATCAAATGTTATCACCTTGGATAACGAAACGTTATAGTCAAAAAGAGGCGAAATAAAGTACATAGTGGATAAATCACTCAAACTGGAATAAAAAGGGGGAGATATCCATTTGAAGTTGGTGGAGGTTAAGGAAATTCTATCGTGCTTATGTTCATCCAAAATCACCTCATGTGGTGACTTGAAAAGGCATTCAGAGAGGTGGGTAGTGAACGAGATGCAAAAAATCATCTTAACAAGCTTTCAACCGGAAAGAAAGAGGTAAAGCCTGAATTAGTGCTCATAATCAGTGTCATAAGTGGCCGCATGTTCATAGCTTAGAAAAACTTTCACATTAGCTCTTCAATAGATAGAAAGAAACGATTACTCACAAAGTAATAAGAAAACACTTAGTTATCTTTATAGAGGTCTTAGTTCTTAACCCCTTTACTATCTTAGTACACGGAGAATAGCCTGATAGTTACTTTTGAGCTATGCATGTAGTCTGTCATGGGCACTCACACACTGCAACAGACGTGTTTCGGCTATGCAGCCTCGTCAGCTGCACTGTTTCTTTCGTCTGGGCCAAATTTTCTCGGTGGAGGATCCCCTTACATAGCGGAGTCGTCGACGAACGTTTTACACGCGCCGATACGTGATAAAATCACCGAACGGGCGGTGTTGTCCCTTCAATTTCTACTGGCTAGTATCGTCAGATATATCATACGTTCCTTTACGAGTGTTCCTTTAGGCAACGTTCGAATTTATTCTTTTTTCTAAACCGGAACATTTGTTGAAAGTTGTCAATGAAACAGCATCGCATGCGCTATGAAGTGCCATTTCAGCAAATTATCAACTGTCTTGTAATGTTCAAAAACAGCAAGTGATATGTCATCGGTTTTTTCACTATTTGTCAGCAGTGCCACTACTTTCAATACAAATAGGTTCAATAAAGTCTTTGTGGTCATATTCCGTATTGAATCGTCAGAAAACCTTATTGAAGGAAAATAGACCTAAATTCTCACGTAAAAATGCTATATCATTGTCAGAGAGGACGTTCTAGCGATTTCGAGGCGGGTACGCTAGTGGCTTGTGTGAGTTTCGGCGGTTTCTATATCACCTGTCGTCCCGTTGATCGTCGACTGACTCGAGCGGGTACCAGCAATTCTTCCATTTTTTCCTACCGCGAGTAAGAAAAGCCCAATGGGTCCCCCTCGCTCTAGGGATTCGCTGAGCATCATGTTTTTCTCCTATCGCTTTCCCGGATAGCAGGGACAGGTAATCGTTGTCGCGGTGAAACAACGTAATACTGTGGTATTCCCGTTCACCATTCTATTTCAGCCGATGGCATACGACTGTTATCCAGACAATGCTCCTAGAGAGCATCACCACATCGTCATCGATTGGATGCGCGCCGCCAGCTCCCGACTGCCCCGCGCGCCACGGTAAATCTCAACGCGGACCGAACGCCTCAGACTTCGACGCGTCGTTTGACAACGAGTCTCTCTGCTCCTTTCCACCCTGAATTTTCCGTCTTATTTTGTATTTTCTTTTTTCTGAAGTTTATTTTTTCCATTTTTTTCCATCAGACTTTTAGCAACAGTTAAACTGCGTTCAACTTTTTCTGAGCTATGGAGGGTCCGACGTCAAAAAGCGCGCGTCTTGGTGTGCCTCGTCGATGGATGTATTGTCCTAAAGCTGGAAAGGTGAAGCGCATACATTTTATAAATTTTGTTTCTTAATCATCTGCAAGTTTCACAGACTATGATAATAATTCTGAAAATTATAAGTTTTATCGAGCTTATTTTTGAGCAGGCAAGAAATTCTTCGGACTTTTTTATTTTTCTCAATTATTTTTGATGCATCAAAGTTTTTGTTTTTATTACCATATGAAGCAGCTTTTTGCGGTTTTTTCGGTACATATACTTATACATTTGATCCAGGAGAAAACAGTCCCGAAAGCAAAAATGATTGTGATGCAACACGAGTATTGTTGCGTGCCAAAGCAGCACTTAAACCCAAGCGGTGCTCGTGTAACATCAACAATATTTTTGCTTTCAGGACTCCATTTTAGAACAAGTATTGAGTATTATATCTCAAAATAAGCACAAGAAATTGCTCTGAGTAATGGTATAAAGCAAAAAATCACTTGCAAAGGATAATAATCAAGAAAAACGTAAAAATTCGTAAAATTTCTCTCCAGCCCAGTAGTGCCGAGTACGGGAACACTACTGTAGTTTGTCAATTTCTCATTGGTCTAAGTGTTGATATTGTCGTTTTATAGCTAATTATGAGTCGAAATATTTCTCCTGAGCATCATTATGATCCACAAGCTCCAAAGACTTTATTGAAGCAAAGTTTTAAAAGAAAGCACAAGCCTAAAAAAAGAACATTTGGCTACGAAAATTAGGCGCCAACGGATTTTCAAGTATCTGTAGTATTTCTGAGTTTTTGTTATGTAATCAATAGCAAAAATTTAGTGAAACAAAGATATAATAAAAATCTTGGATATTAGTGATTTTTCACGTATTGCCCATTATTTTGTAGAACTAGTCCTATCATCCACCTCATGATCCCAACAATCAATATTAATCAATAATCGATCGCTGATCTCTGTGACATCATAAGCGATTTTTATTATGATATCGTCAATGTACGAACTCTTTATGATTCCTTTCTTTTATAAATCATTTCATTGTCTTTTAATGTGAATTACTCTAGGTGATTGATGGATTATTCCTTCCATTCAAAACCCCACTCTGTGCTCTTTATGATGATCGAATTGACGAGCCGCTACGGTTTTATGTCGAACACGTCTTCAATCATCCTTCATTGGAAGGAAGGAAATTAGGACTGTGGATTGATTTTACCAAAACGGACCGTTACTATCATAATGAAGAGGTATGTGATTCGATAGGGCTATGGTTTTTTTTAGCAATTATTGCAATTTTTTGAGAACTATCTTAGGCTTATCTTTCTATAACCCGACAACCATGCAATCTTCATATTTTCGTTCATCTTGTTATAAATGATTTGCCGCAATCTTTCGTTGATCGCTAACAATTTATATTATACATTGTGCTTTCTCTGTATGCTGCACCGCGGCCGAGTGGTTGTGATGCTCGGCTCCATGCGCACGTGCCAAGCTCTGGCCCCAACACACTTCGGCAATGAGCAACGAACGCGCTAAGGAACACCATAGCCAAAACTATCCCCGAGATTGCAAGAAAACGTGCTCGACCAGTATTCTACGATGTTCAAGAAGAAGACGAAAAAACGAGTTGAATGCTAGAAGTACTGGGATCCGCACAGTGAAAAAAACAATAAAAACGGATCAATAGAAAGCTAAATTTTCTCCGTAACAAAAACTTTAGGTAAAAAAGCGAGGGTGTATATATCACAAAATGCCTCTATTTGGTCATGATACATCGCCAACACGAGAAGAAACAGCGCATTTCGTTCAAGTTGTTCAGAATTTCACTAGAGTAAGTAATCACGTCGTACGTTCCACTATTAATCTTCTAAACTTTCTAATAACCGCTTGAACTTTTAGAATCATCCGGGAGAAATCGTTGGTGTCCACTGTACACACGGTTTCAATCGTACCGGTTTTCTTATTGTAGCGTACATGGTCATTGTTAGGGTGAGGTTTTATCTCTAGAGACGAGCAATTATACCTCTCATTTTCATTTCAGTCGGCGAAGCCGTTCTGTTAAATCACTTCAATCACTGATAGTTCTACAGAAATGGACCGTGGCTTCTGCGGTTTTGACATTTGCTAAAGCACGTCCGTGTGGAATATATAAACAGGATTATTTGGCAGAACTCTTGGGACGTTATGGCAATGCGAATGAATGTTTAGAGGTGGTGGCTTATCTCTTCTTCTGAATATACGAATCAACCTCTCTCTCAGCTCTATCACAGTAAAGCACTAAGAGACAATAAAATTCTCATCTTCGTTATTTCTAAGAAACAGATGTGATATCTCTAATCTTTAGGCTCCTAAGGAGCCCTGTTGGGAATACAGTGACGCCGTTGGCTATGACGACAGTTCAGAGGCTTCTACAAGTGTTATCTCATGAAAATACTGAGGAAATAGAGAGGAGTGAAGCAGGTGAGAGCAAATTGGATAACAATTTCAAAGACAATTATGGCACCAAAATTCCGCGAGTGACGAAAAAATTAAACTGTCATTTCCTTGTTTCGGAGTTGAATTTCTGTTTATAAGGCAAATAAAATTCTAAAACTTGCCATGTAGAACCTATTTTGAAGTGTAGTAATTTTATTTTTTTTCAATTCTTTAATAAAAAAGAACTTAAGACAGAGCTTAAGAAAGGCAGTTCATGGATGGCTCCCTGCAAGGAACAGTTCCTTACACGGATTCTGTTGAGAAAAGGATGCTCAAAGGCAAGGTAACAATGTTTTCTTTTTCTCGCTCTCACTATTAAGTACTGTCATTGTACAAATCAATGAGTTACGTATCGCAAGGAGAAATGGATTTCTTATAGTACAACGCCTTTCACTAGAAGCATTCTATAATAATGACTATCTAAAGTTGCTAGCAAGGCGATTATATAGGTGTGAAATATGTTACATGATCTTCTGCGATGTTAAGAAAAATTCTGTCCCTCATGAGTACCTCTTTAGGCAATGAATGTCGACAGTGTGGAATTTGCGTCTGCAGATGATGTGCAACCTGACTCGACATTTTGTAGTGTTTTGTAGTGTTTTGTAGTATACCCAATAAAGTTGTTCAACCATACTTCTTCTTACAATGTCTACCATCATCAGCTTTACAATATTCTGCGAAAGGTTGACCCTTCATGTATAAAACTTGTTGAATTTGCACTTGATTAATTTTCTGGAGAAAATTGGTAACAATTTTTTTCCACAATAATGCACAATTTACATTTGCGAGAGCGTTCTACAATTATTTCCAAAAACTCAATGCTTTGATTCTAAACAGCAAACGATTCTATCATACAATACACTTTTCTTAAAATGTAAGTCGCCTAGGGATTACATTTGCCTAGCGAATCTTGTATCAAATGTACAGTCATCTGTGAAAAACGATTTTACAATCAATCCGAAAAACTACCCTATTGATGGTCTTCAGTCGTTTGGGAAGAACAAACAGAAGCACGCCTAAATATGCGGGTAAACTGTGATATGCCGAAAAAGTGAACAAACGACAAATGTGTATTACTTATTAATTCTCCTAAAAACAACTGCGGCTTATCGCGCAAGGTCTTTTTCCGTAGCACAGACGCATCGGATTCTTTTTTCACTTACATGGATAAGAAGAATTAAATTGGTGCAAAAGTAGTGGTGATTTTAGATTGCCAATTTTTTGATCATCATAAGTAGGCTCTAACATATTTTTATCGCTCAAATTAGGAACCATTACAATCAACATCTATTTGTCAACGAGAGCAAAGTTTGACTATTTTTATAGAGTGAAGTCGGTGCTTTGCGGCCCGAAAGGCTCTTGGAAAGCATATTCTGCATCGTGTTGGATGTGGAAGCATTTTCCAAGCAAGAAGTCGTCGAGACGTTTGGAGAAGTAGTCGGTGGGCGCAAGATCTGACAAATGTGGAGAAGCGGCCAAAACTTCATAACTAATACGTTTATCTTTTGAAGTGTTCGCTGAGGCATCGTGTAGCTGTCGGATTGCTGTAGTCAAATCCTTATTACAATTGCACCAACCTTTTTCACTTTGGCAGTTAGTTTCAAATGGCAAACGACTGTAGATTGGTCGACATTGACATCTTCTGCAACATCTCGTTTGATCACAGGAAGGTTAGCCTCGATGGTTGTTTTCAGTTGGTCATTGTCTAATTTCCTTGATAGGCCACTGCGTTCCCTATCTTCAAGGCGCTCGTGTACATCACGGAGCTTTTGAACAACAGCTACACAGCACGTTTCTTAGTAGTTTCTGAGTCAAAGGCGTTAATGATGTTGCGAGTTATCTGTTCTGGCTTTATGACCCATTTTAACTCACGCTCTGTAATTACTTTGTTAGCGATCAGTATCCTTTCCACAGTCTAGAATGAATACAAAATAAAGCAAGTAAAAGTCGTTAGCAAAAAAACATAAAGAGCTAAATGCGTATCAGAATAGTGATTATATACCCACATTTACATAAAGTTTTATATCGGTATCAAACGGCAAATTTCAGCAATGCATAAGCCGCTAATCTCTTTGCATCAACCTAACAATTTACAGATGTCACAAACATTCATGCAGGAAACGCAAGACTCATATCATTATCTGGTAAGAGCAAGAGCTTTGAACCACTGCTCCTAGGAACTACAGAGGAAAGAACGAAATAACCTATGCAGATTAGAAATCATATTGTGCTACCAGTAGAGGTGAATATCTATCGGAATCGGATGATGGCTAGGAAAACTTTGGTGCACTGATGGGGCTACATAACCACTTTTATTTGATAAAAACAAGTGATTTGAAAAGGTTGGAGGTGAATCACGTAAAAGAAATCGTTTTGAGCGTATTTAATTAGAGATAATTACGTAGAGCACGTAAAATTAGTGCTCAAAGGCAGCAACGATGATCAAAGGAAAATATAAATGGATATACACTAAGGTGCCACTCATAAAATGATAACAAAATTTGGCCTGTAACTTAAGTAGAGGTCTTAACTCTGTTGACGAAGTGACATCACAAGTTGTATGCAGCAATATTTCTGCAAACTGCTGAATGTTTCCCAGTATTGAATTGCTATGATAACTTTTGGGTACTGTATGAAGTGAAACTATTTCAAAACAGAAAAATTCGTAATCTATTTCAAAAACACAAATGGTAATGTTATGATGTATAATTATTATTCATATGCACTAGTATATGGAGATTAGTCGTTGTTTTTCTAGGAAATGCAGATAAATAAGAAACTAATACGAGTAAATATAAATAGGAAGACTTAAAAGCATGCAGGAAGAGCCGAAGATCTGTTCATTTCGCAAATATCTGATTTTTCCGCTGTAAATTTTGTTTCTAGGAACCACTGGCGTTGTTTTTGCTACAAAGGGCTTTATTAGGATGCCCTCAATGATATTTTATCTTCTAATAACACAAACACCTACTTTTTTGCAAAACCACCACATTATCATTGAACCGTGTGCGTCAGACGCTCTTTGTAACCGTCCGAACTACCCGCCAACTGGAAATAGACGCCATTCCGAAATGGTCAACTCTGTTTTATTAGCGTGCTACCACGCGGTTATTGACAACTTCGACCGCCTTCGCCTTCGTAGCCGGTGGTATCCAAGTCAATGGTCTACAGTCGTTCGGATTCGCGGTGTTAGTTTCTTCAACCGTACCCGTATGACTCTTTTCGGGTGGGGTAACGCTCGACTGGAGGAACCTCTCACGACGGTATTCATTTGTTTTGAACGTGTTGTTGATAGAATGATTGTTTGGTGCCTAAGCTGGGAAGGCTAAATGAAAGTTGGTTTTCAGTAGTATTGCCTTGCTATGCACAATATCAATTTGCTTCCTTATAGCGACAGCTACAGTACGTATTGTCTGATAAAAAGCTTTATCAGCAGACGTCCTAAGACATCGCTGGTTGTGATTTCATACAAACGGTGCTCCATCTCATTGATTAGCGATAATGAGCTATGGATTCGAACTAAGTGGGCTTTAGGAAGACGGGAGCGTGTAAACGCTAATTGAACCAATATTTCTTGAGGACATCGCGTTAGCATATCATTGGTAGAAAGTTTATTCATACAGGACACATAATACAAATCACGAAAGTAACTCATTGCCTTGACCTTGAATTTCTCCTCTATGAAAGGCTTAGCTATTTTCTTGAAACTCTCGGAACATAATCTCGACATATTGAACAAGCTCAGAGCAATTTTAAAAACTACTCAACACTTCGCTCATTCAGTGCCTTACATGTGAGCCCTTCTTTCGTCCAGGTCATATCATCAAGAGTAACACTAAAGGTCTTAACTATTACCATACACATTTATACGGCCTAACATTTGAATGTCTACAGAATGGTTAGTAGTGCCTCCAAGATGATGTGCCATTCTGAACACCGTATTGTCTTGGTCAGTAATTTGCTTGCAATAGGTGGAGCGTGTACTCTGCCTGCTCAAAAATTTCCTTGAATAATGTAGTGTCATTGATACTTACATCATCCATCGCGTTTCCAATACTCACTGGTAGATTGTAAGCTTTTCCTTCATGAAACAAAAAATAATGGATAAAGTTCTAATCTTTGACCAATCGCTAAATGATGCGTCATGCATTTGTATTCAACTTTTAGCCTCGTTTAAGATAACTGAGTGTACATCCAGCCTTTGCAGTGAGTCGCGGTGATCTATCGGATACCAGCCGGTGTTACCCACGCAAGTATGGGGCCAATTTGCCTACTCCGGAGTGATACATGTTTGGGGAGCCATGGATTTTAATGAAACATAATAAAATATGTCACGACAGAATATAGCTAAGTAGAGCTTCATGAATTTCACATACTCGCATAGCTTTTTAGAATTGTAACACATTTCTCAGTAAAGTGGACAATATTACTGAAATGTTGTGTAATTTCATGATGATAGCTAAGATGGCACCCAATGACTTGGTTACATGCAATTCTCTAGCACGTTCTGTTGCAAGCGTACCTTCATTTACATGTCTTATTCGGTCACACATGTGTTACTCTATACATAATATTTCACTGCTGCACTGTGAGATGTATACTTGCAAAAGACAGCATATTTCTTAAGTTTGAGGTCAGAAGATGGCCGATTAGCATTTCATGAAATCAATTATAAAGACAGACTATAGCAAGGCACCTCCATCATATAAATAAACCAAAACCCAGCTGGTTCACTCAGAGACAGATTAAGTACGGCTTATGTCGAAAACAGCTAAAAGTACATTAACCTTACGCAAAAGGCAGACAAAAATACGGTAGTCCAACCAAACGAAGATATTTGAGTATGGCAATCCCCTCTCACTTACAGGCTAGAGGGCAGCAGCCTTATCTCACAGACGGGATAGAAGACGGGAGCCTCACCACATAGACAGATCAGGACACTTTATTCACACCTCCAGGACAGAATAGCGCACATTGGCCTCACCTCGGAGGTGGGCGAGAGCGCTGCAGAGCCCCCAACGAACGAAAAGATTCTCGGCAGCAAATAGGAGCACGGTAACCTCACCTTAGAGAGGGATTCGAACGCGACAGTTCAACCACGGAGACAGATTAGAATACAACAGGCTTACCTCATACTTAAAAGAGCACATCAGCCTTGAAGGCGGGCAAGAGCAGAGCAACCCCACCAAGAGATAGACCAGGAGAAGAACCCTCACTTTCAGAAGCAGAGCAGCGTACGGTCTCTTTTCAGAGACTGGCTAGAGCATAGCAG
>JAHQIW010000527.1:0-172839 GCA_019055375.1 Parelaphostrongylus tenuis | reverse complement strand
TTTAGTAAGGGGGATTAAAGTAGGGTTGGGTGATGATTAAAATCCGCAATATTGAACAGATCATTGCAAAATTAGACACAAAGGTAAAGCAGTGATGGTCTGAAGAATTGATAGGAGAAATTGAGAGCAGGGTTGTAACAAAAGCTGAAATCGACTTAATGAAGATTTCTATGATCATTTGCCTAAAACGGCAAATCTTCGTAATACGAGCTCCCTCATGTGTGAGCCATGTTGTTCGTTACATGAGAAGCTTCGTCCGGTGATGGTTCATTGGTAAGCACCTGTAAATTGGCCTTACTATAATGAGAAAAAGCGTGGATACAGTTATATATTTCTTTTTATCATTGAAAATTCACTAAGACATCAAGCAAACGCCATATTCCACCCATATTTCTTCAAGCAAATGCAGATTTTATATGATAAGATGTATGAAAGGGTATAAACAGTACATACTTGAAGCCAGTAAAAACGACCTTCAGCGTTGCAAGGAGGAAACTTTAAAGATGAAGTACATTAACAGACGATATACAGCACTTCCCACATCGAATCCTTCCCCAAATTCAGGCTGTAACAAATATATTTCGCGCACTAAAAGAATTAATACCAATTGCAATTAATGAAGATGCAGTCTTACCGGATAAAATACTGTTTTCTGCTGCAGAACAATTTTCACAAGCCAGTTTCTGAATAAAGTAGTGTCAAACATACCTTTGCTATATGATGAAACAGTAGAGATAAAATCTCAGGAGTTGGTAGCAATGAGCGATGAACCGAATTCCGTATCGAATTCACCGCTTGAAAGCAGACAAAATCATGTGTAATGACTGTCGGGAATTTGGTTGATAAGCTCTTCGATTATCGAGTTGAAATGTCGTCGGAGATTCTCATCTAATGAAGCAGACTCCTAAAGATGTATTTCAAGATTAAATCTTTGCTGTTCACATAAAAGGTCCCAAATTTCTTAGTGAAGACTGTACGATGATATAATGTAATAACATATTTGAGCCTTAATGAGGTTCTGCTAAGGCATTCATTCGGTGCTAGACGTATGTTTCGGCCTTTTAGCCTCATCGGTAGCACGATGCCTTTGCGCACCCACTTTCAGTGCCATATCAGACCTCATGAAGGGCTTAAAATATGTTCTCAGAT
The DNA here is from genome assembly GCA_019055375.1 of Parelaphostrongylus tenuis. NCBI lineage: Eukaryota > Metazoa > Nematoda > Chromadorea > Rhabditida > Metastrongylidae > Parelaphostrongylus > Parelaphostrongylus tenuis. The sequence goes on along the minus strand of JAHQIW010000527.1, from coordinate 171,690 downwards.
TATATTGTTTTAAGCGAGGTTTCAAAAAACAGTCGAATATAAAAGTACAATAATAGTTTTACAGCTTGCACTTAATCGACTACCAATGAATAAAAAGTGTATAATAATCGAAATTAGTCAAAGGATGCAAGGTGAGTGGAGTGTGACATATGGAACATGAACGCCTTATCCATGGAGATCATATGAGCATCTACTTAATTCACAAACGCAAGTTCATAATGTGGCCACATGCTAGGCATACTTTTCTTCGAGGTAAGCATGACTTTTTTGAAATGGTATACAAGGCTAAATCTACGATTGCTTGAGCTATTTGTGATAGCCTTGTTATTTCGCCTATAATACTGTTCATAAAAAAGGCGCTTCTTTATTAATGTTCGACAAGAAATAATTATATGCAGAGCGAAGAAGGTGCTCCCATCAAAGTACGCGATAATGAAACATGATGCAAGATTACAACGCCATGTTTCACGGGAGAATATATCTGGAAAGATTTTAAACGTTCAGTATGCTTGCTTGGTTAATTTAGAAAATTATAACAAATTTACGCAAGGGGTTTTTCAGGTAGTCTTATTGTGAAAATACATGCGTAACATAATTCGAGCCCAAGACCGAAAACAGTACCATGACATGCACAGATAAATGCTAGTTCGGATTCTCTACATTTGATATAGCAATGAGTTTTTAACAAAATATTAACAACAAGACTAAAAATTTCAATGATGCACATGGAACTAGGTTAAGATCCTCGCCAAACTTCCATTTGATGCCATCAAATTTTACTACATGGAAACTCTCCAGTTTTGTTTTTTTATCATCTCACCCTATATCACACACATAGCGCGTATCCCATGAGTTCCTCCATTCAAATCGTTTTCTTCTGATACACCATTCACGAAGACCTTCCTGTTTTGGGTGTAAGCTAAATGCTAGTAAATAATTTCCGATTTCCTTCACGAACACCATCGAGTGCATGCCGAGTCGGATCTTCCTGTGATCCGCGGCATCTGTTGTAGTCATGCTAGGTTGTCTCAGGGTCCTTAGCGCAGGCAGTCGTCATTGTTCATGGAGCAGAGAGCAAGCTGATTCCACACAAGTAGGGTGGCAACTCCCTAATTGTGAAAGAGTGAAGGTTCGATTGGCAATGTGAGGTCGAACTAGGACCATACGACTACTGAATGGCGTCACAATTAAGCTACTCGAACCTTCTAGATTATCCAATATACTACTAACACACTAATACATTACTTGAGCCACAATGAGAAAAATCTTTCTCATACGAAGCAACCAGGGGACTGACCGTTGAAGAAATCGGAGTGGAAGGAAAAATTCATATATGTGTGGGTGCGACTAAACTGGCGTTACGGCTAAATTTTGTTTTATTGACTGTAACTGACAATGATCTGATGATCATCGATCTGAAGAAAGCCTTTGATTCAGTGGAAACAGAAGCGGTTATAGAGGCTCTGGATAACCAGGGCGTTCCTACTCGGTACATAATGATCCTTCGTGAGCTTTATAAAGATTTCACGACCAAAATATCTCCATTCTACAACAATATCACCACTGACGTAAGAAGAGGGGTTCGACAAGGCGATACAATTTCGCCAAAACTATTCACTGCCACCCTACAAAACGTCATGCGAACATTAGAATGGGACGAAATGGGAGTGAAAATTGACGGTCGACAGTTAAACCATCTTCGCTTTGCTGACGATATCGTTCTCATAACACCAAACATCAGCCAAGCGGAACGAATGTTGACTGATTTCGATAACGCCTGTGGAAAGATCGGTCTTCAACTGAATCTAACGAAAACAATGTTCATGAGGAACGGATGGATTTCTAATGCCCCATTCACGCTCAACGGAACGACAATTTCCGAATGCTCCAGTTACATCTATCTAGGTCGTGAAATCAACATGATGAACGACCTAGCTCCAGAGTTGAGCAGGAGGAAACGAGCGGCTTGGGGAACGTTTAAGAGCATCAAAGATGTAGTGAAGAGGACAAAGAACATCCGACTCCGTGCCCGCCTTTTCGACTCGACAGTTGTCATTGCCCTGACGTATGCAGCAAAAACCTGGTCGCTACGTAGGCAGGATGAAAGATCACTTGCCGTTATTGAACGCGCACTCGAAAGGTCGATGCTAGGAGTATCCCGTACTTCGCAAATGAGAGAAAGGATCCGAAGTTCCGACCTACGTCAACGATCGAAAATCAGAGACGCCGTTCTACACGCCAGGATATCGAAAATAAGGTGGGCCGGATACGTGATGCGCTTCAACGACAAGCGTTGGACGAGAGCCGTTACCGAATGGATTCCTCGGGACGTCAAGCGCTCTAAAGGAAGACCACTGACCCGTTGGTCCGATTTCTTCACGAAAGCGATAGAAGAAAGATATGATGCTCAGCGAATCCCTAGAGCGAGGAGGACCCACTGGGCTACTCTTGCACGCGATAAAGAAAAAATGGAAGAGTTGCTGGTACCCGCTCGAGTCACTCGACATTAACGGAACGACAGGTGACAGGTAACTGACGATGGTGATACAAGTTCAGATTGAGAATGCGTTCAACAATCTTGAAATTCAATTTTGAAAAGCTGAATTTTTCCAGAGATCACATTTCAGGAAGAAATCTCACCTAGCTATCGCTCATTTATGCTTACATTTTCGTATTTTAATTACTACTGCATATAATCTATTTCAAAAACCATTAAAAATATGACAATGAATAATGCACGAAATAAACTGTGAAACGCCCATCACGATATTATACGAGAAATCGCTGCCCTTCCAACTTTTCGCAAGTACGGTTGTTTTTCAAACATACTCAATATAGCAAGGTATAGAAGAAATAGAAAGGTATAGAGGAAAAATATGAAGCTCAGCAAATCCCTAGAGCGAGGAGGACCCACTGGGCTACTCTTGCACGCGATAGGGAAAAATGGAAGAGTTGCTGGTACCCGCTCGAGTCACTCGACGATCAACGGGGCGACAGGTGATACAGGTGATACTCAATTTAGGCAACACCTACAAACACGTGAATACATTTTCGATTCAAAAGTGTTAGCAAATGTGCTCAACCTCGGTGGAAAACATACTAGAAAAAAAATGTCAACAGCATCACAGGATGCAGAACAACTGAAAATACAATGTATAAGAATTTCTTGTCTTAGTGCTTTTCAGCAGTTTCATGATGCTGCGATTACACAATTGAGAGTAACGAGTGATATGCAAAACATTTGACCCAGATGAGAGTTGAGCTTGTTTTTTACCCATACTGCGTACTGCGTGCTATCACCACCACTACATCATCAAGGCCATCCCTTTGCTACCACTCCTTCTTCCAATCAAATATTGATGAGCAAAGTAGTAGTAAAACAAGTGATTTTTCAGATTGTACGTATTAACACCTCTCAACAGAATTTCCATCGACCAAGTCTTTCTGCGCGCATGCGGGTGCAGAGAGTAGAGGTGCTCTGCGTCGTACACAAGGTCGATAGTTCAATTTTGCGCTTAAAGCTTACTAAGCCTTTCATCCCTCCGAGGTCGGTAAATTTGTACCAGACTTGTAGGATAGCAGCACTGACATGATATGCACAACGGTAGATTACCGCAAGTCATTTGAAGGCCAAATTTACATCCAATCACCACGAACAAAGCTAGAAAGTGAAGACGAATGCATAGCACACCCGTCAGGGATTGATCAACGCCGAAAGCTTCATCATTTATCGTTTTTACAAAGCTTTCAAATTGTCTAAGCCTGTATTAGCCATTTGATGATGCCACTGATGAGGCAACTTAGAATACCCAAGACCGACTATCTTTTACTCTCGGCTTTCTTCAATAGTTCCTTTTTTTTTCTTTTCAATTCAACCATGAAGTTTTATAACACAATTTAGTCTGACGGCCAATTTCTCGGCAGCTTCGCCTTTTTCAGAGCTCGGAAAGATCATGTTGCCTACAGATCGGGTTGTTAGTTAAGGACAACTATCTTCCATCTTCTTCATCGTCCAAGGGCATCTTCCAAGGTTCTAAAAAGGCGAAATTGCCTAAAAGTCAGCTGTCAGAATTATCTGCACTTTGATAAACCTTGTTTTTGACTTGAAAAGAGATGTGAAGGAGTTGAAACGCAGAGTAATCTTGATGGTTTCTACAGCAATGCGGTGAATTAAAAGAAATACATATTTCGTGTTCAACTTCTAACTTTGACAGCTCATTCATTGGATACGGTCATCTACTGTGAACTATTATTGTGCAAAAAGAAGCTGTCACTTGCACAACCTAAACATATTCACATATTCTTTCTGATCTTAACCCCAGAACTGATAAAGAAGTATTACCACTCCACTGCAAGCCAATGCTTTGGGAACCAGATAACTCAGCACTGACATTCCATCGCTCCAGCTTCTTCCCGTAGCAGACTCTACGTCAAACTTCTAAAAGCGTAAGAATGCATTCATCATTTTATAGGATATCGGAATGACCGTGAGTTAACTATGAGCATTACCTGACCATCACCTAAGTCAATTATCTCAAAAGGACCATCATCGTCATTTTCAGACAGTCCACACTCCCCTTGCCCTTCTTCGATGACGTATTCAAACTGCTGAAATTGAACGCATCTAGAATGTAAAATGTGATGTAAATGTTTTCAATAAAAATGCTGCTTTGCCAACAATCGCATGGACTACTTCCATAATTATTTCAAATGGGAAGTTATCACCCAATATAGTTGATAAACCTTGAAACTATTGAATACACCATACCAGGCGGCACTAGCTATGCGATTGAAGGAGCATGTCATACGATTACAGGATCTTCAATGTTTGTTCTTAACACTTTTCTTTTCAATCTTTAAAGATTTCAATTGTGAAGATATGTGAAATTCTAGCGTACTTGCCCCTTGTCCGCACCTATTTTCATTCCTCGGGAAGAACGTATTTTTGATTTTCCTTCACGATTTCAGTAATTATTCGGTAGCATGAATCACCAGAATTTCAAAGGTGCACTTTATTTTAGATTGGTCAGCTCACTACGATCTGACAATTGAAATAAAATTATGTTCCACACTCAAGTATTTTTTTTTTGCTCGATAGAGTCTTTCTCTTTGACTTTCAGTAATCGTTCGATAGCTTAGATTCTGATGATTTTGAGGGTGTACTTGGTGCTCTGAAAAGATTTCTTGTTTCGGTGTAACATTTAAAATAAGATTACATTTGGCACACCGCAAGCATCCTTTGCTCATTTATGTGGGTTTTTTTTCACTTGAGATATTCCGCAGCCACATGGGTGAAGAATATCTCAAATGAAAAAAAAAACAATGACTGAAAAGCGTATGAAAAGCAAAACAGATTTGAAGAAGGCGTCACATAGATGAGTGAAATTGGATAAATCTTGTTAAATAAGCTAGTGCCATTTTAAAAAGTAAATACAAACTTATTGTCTTCAGCAGTTAAAAATATAGTATGTGGTGGTGTGTCATGATCAGTTCCAATAAAATTACTCAGAACAACAGTTACCCAATAAAATAAAAATGTTTTTATCTAACCGAATCTAGCGGTGGTATGATGCTTCAAATATACCCATTGATGTAGAGTGATGTGCAAAACTTTTGCGTCAGGCGGAACTAGAACCCGCACCTCACTATAACCGGGAGCGCGTGCTCTATCCGTTACACTACTGACGCCCATTTGGCACACCACTCTTTCTACGTTACAGCGCATCTATCTGTCAGCCGCCAGCCGTCAACTATCAAATATTTTAACATCATATCAATAACGAATAAAATAAAATAAAATAAATAGATAATAAATAAAAAACTAAGTAAATAAATAGAACTTCATCTGATCTTTAATACCCGATATCTGCCAGCGTGATTGGGCTAAATGTCGAAACCGACTACCCGGGCCAGTCCGTTGACAGCTGGCGGCTGAGAGACAGATGCGCTGTAGAGTAGAAAGAGTGGTGTGACAAATCAGCGTCAGTAGTGCAATGGATAGAGCTCGCGCTTCGGGATAGAGTGAGGTGCGAGTTTTAGTCCCGCTGACGCGAAAGTTTTGCATATCATTCTACATCAATAAGTATATTTGGATTATCCAATAGATAATCCATGGTATTGTATGAATTCTTTCATCTTATTATGTAGGGACCGTTGCTTCGTGCGGCATAACATAATGCTGTCCCCAAATACATCGGTGATGTTTGTGGCTGCTGCGTCAATATTCAAAATTTGGACGAGAAATGTCCAGTATCAAATTCAGAACTGCACATGTTTTAAACTATAGAGTAAAGCCACGTCTTTTATACGTTCACGTTCTCAACTCACCAAACAACTTATTGAGATTTACAAGTGGACCTACGGAACGACATTTCGTCTTGGACTGCGACCGACGTTAGGATTTATCACTAATCAATTTGAGAAAATAATTGTAAAAGCAAACCTGTCCTTGAATATTCTTTGTTGTGACGGTCTCAATTTCTGCTTTTCGATTGTTTGTTTCGATCTCCATCTCCATATCTTCTAACAAACTGGTCTCATTCCTGGAACATTCAGTGAAAGCATAATTTACACCTGAAGTACGACACGCCCACGGCGCTAGCTCGCGATCAGTGGGTATTGCCAGATGGTTGATGATGCTGGCCACCCAGAAGAAAGGTTGCTGGTTCGATCTCCTTCCATAAAGCTTCACAGGTTACCTGATGCAATTTCTTGATGTCGATCAAAATTGGAGATTCTTCTTAAGACGTGATTATAGCAAAAAAAAAAGTGCTAAGTTGTCTTATAAACTATTACTAATGGTACGAAACGTAGATCCATGAGGCAACAACGAATCCAACTCACAGGTTGCGCAGAACTGACTGCATTCAGTTCCATATAAGTTATTCTAAAAATTAACTGGGAAAGTATGTTTCCAAATCGAACTTTTGCAAGATCGTCGAAAGAAATGCGAGAAAAGTTGGATATTTAATGTTACCCACATGAATCTACGTATTGCATCGAAAAGTAGTGATCTGTAGGGCAACTAAGCTACTTTTTTCTTCTTGTTTACAAGCACGCCCATAGAAGAACCATCAAAACTAATCGACATCACGAACAACGCCAAAGGACACAACGTAAAGCATGAAGATAGGCCATCAAACCAGCAAAAACGAGCAACCTTCTTTCCGATGGTCACCATCATTAACCACTCAGCACTACGTACTCGTCACCTCGCACGCGCGCAGAAGGACTAGCACCATGGGCCTGTCTTAACCGAACTGTTAGAGTACAAGTGCAAACATGAATCACTTTAGGAGTACATCCCTATGCCATTTTATGTGATTTTATTGATTTACCGAGATTTAGCCAAGTTCCCCCGAAATTTGTTTCACAACACAAATAACCGGCAAGAATGTTCAAATTCAAACGGAATTATAATACGTATTTGAACGTCAAATTTGTTTGAATATCTAATCATTGCTACATGAGCTAGAACACACTTTTTACTTTTCAATTTAAAGAAATTATCAACGACTATTACATCCTTATTCAACATTCTGCATCTTTGGTAATTTTTATTTTTACTTGGGTACTAAAGGAAAAAATTGACAGATTATGGCTCCTCTTCAATTCTATTACTTCGAAATCCACTGTGAAGCGTTCACTACCGACTCGTGGCCCCTTACATGAGAATAAGGAGCATCGTAAGGGTCCAAGTAGAAAAATGTAAAAAAGCTGCAAAATACTTGCATAGCATATACCACGAAAAAATTGGTCCTCTTGAGAACATCTTTCAACCACATAGGAATAACAGTAAACTGAAGTCGCTTGAAAGAATCTAACATATTTTTAAGCACGAAACACTTTAACTGTACTACAAACAATGTATTCAATGTGAAAACAATGGCCGCTCTCAACTTTCAACGAAGGTATCGCAGAATGTATTCGACTTCATTTTTTATGAACAAGATAGAAGTCATACTATGAAATGAATATAAGATCTTCTGTACCGCATATAAATGAAAGATAGTTCCCCTAGCTTATTATTTCATAGTAGGATTGAGTATTTTCAATATGAAAGCACATGAACAAACGAGATATTGTCAAGCAAGGCATGATGATATTTTCAGTTTAGAACTCACATTGACAGCTAGCGCTCTTTCGTTGAAGTCTTGAAGACTTAATTTTGGTTACTAGTTTTCTATACTTTCAAAACTAAACATTTGACATGGAAAGAACACAGATGGTATAAGACAAGATAGAGAATACTCTCTAAGATCGTAAAATTACGACACTGTCGAAATCGGAGCCACCGAACAAAATTGTAATGAACTTTTTTCACAGATATTAGATAAAACACACTCGTTCTCGCATACTTGTGTCAAACATCGTTCAGGCTCATTTATTATTAGACCGGACTCTGACGAGTCCGTAGAATGGCCGACTGGAGGACTCTGAAAAGAAGAAGACAAAAAGAAATATGTTATCAGATTATATATTCTTTGAACGAGATCTCATAAAAAACATCCGAGAAGAAAAAAAAGACAGAGTTAAGTATTCTCGATTTGTGTATAAGCTGCACACCATTTTGACTTCGCCCTGATCTGATTGCATCCGAGATCCCCAGATTTGCTTGATTTCTTCGTCAGAAAGTTTCAGTCTTTCAGGGTGTTCATTGCACCAATAATACAATGAGTGTGTTATCATAACTTCCATATCGGCAACAATCTTGAAAGTAAACTATGAATGGCAAAACAAAAAGCACCCTATGAAGAAGATTACCTCATTTTTCAAAATTTGATAGAGTATTTCTTCATATAAGATGGGAATACGTAACATTAACAGCTGCTTAATGAGACTGATACTGGCGTCATGAACATGTAAATCTTCGCCATTAGCGAATATAATCATTGACACCTGCAAGATTTAGACATTAGGACTAATTTTTTTTTTGTTTCTACTGTCTATGTTTCATAAAACTAGTTCCAGATATTTGATCGGAAATGTCTAATAAAAATACAACAAAAAAACATTTACTAAATTGACAGCCTTGGATGGCTTTTTCCCTGATAATTCTCCAGCAATCATCCATAGCAACCGAGCCTCCTCCAGCTTCGATCAAACTAAAAACGAATTTCTCAAGTATTTCAGATTATAGACCCAACTCAAGAGGAACTTTTCCGTTATCGGGTATCATTTTCTACCGTTTAAAAACAATGCATCTTCTGCTTTTTCAATAGTGAAAGTAGTGTTCGATAGTTTGAATCTCAATATTTTAACATTATACTTCATCTTGAAAAATGATCCTGCCAATGTACTGAAGCAGTGAAAATAAAATCAAGTTTAATAATCTACGTGTTTCGGCGCATTTTTGTTGGACAGAGCTTTTCTCCTTGACTTATAGAGGACATTTAATAGCTGTAGCTTAATCTCGACGACTTCAATGAAACACTCGGCTTATGAGAAAGATTTCTTAATGCGCTGTAGCAACTAAAAGAACATTGTATCACACTACTCGCGCATTTCTTGTAGGCTAAGGTGTGTGAGTGGCTGTGCACCGATTGCGCAACGCGATTCACATGTAACGCGTGATTTTTTTTTAGTAGATTTAGGTTTTTTCTCCGCCTTGGGGAAGTCTCTAAGTAAAACAAGACTTCAATACTTCAAGATTTTCTATACACGTTCATATACTTTTCGTTCATAGGCATAGGCCGCTTTCACTTTGGCTCATTAGTGGGCGTATTTGGCATTATAAAAATGAAAATGAAAAGCCTAATCTCAGAGGACGATTAAACGTAGTCTCTTCTACAACTACAGTACAAGAACCTGGTAACCTGTGCAAAACAGAGAGAGGAATTCTAAAAAATAACATAAATATACGAGAAAACACACCAAGTGTGAAGCTCAATTTTATTCCTAATGTTACAGACCCTGCATTGGAACCCGAACTATAAATGGTTATCAAAAGCCTAAGAAAAAATGCAAAAATACTTCGCTTCTAAAAGGCTGAAAATGATGGTCGATAACGGAAAGATGTCCTTCAGAAGTCCAACTCTATTGAAATGATAAACTCCCTTTGTACGCAAATCGTTGCCAAGATCATACGTAAAGTTGATAATACTATATAAAGGCACCAAATAAATGCAGAAATTAAAAAGTAAGACGGTAAAAGTAGGAAACAGCACCGTTCAATAACTAGGTCAAGTAGAATTACAACTAATTACAACCACAAGAACGATCACCAGCTCGCCTGTATCATCTGTCATCCGTTCATCAACGAGTGATTGACTCGAAAGCTCACCAGTAAACCTTCCATTTTTTTCCCTATCACATATAGGAATAGCTCAGTGGGTATTCTCTGGTGTAGGTTAAGTCTGGCGCCTACCGTTAATGATCAGGGGCGTCGCGCCGTCGCGTTCGCGGCACTCTCTATCCGGGGCTATGCGTCCCTGTGCGAAACTGTCGTTGTGCCTGCACTCTCTTGCAACAAGCGCCTTCAATCCACGTCGCCGTCTCGGTAGCTGATTGAGTTCGTGGGAAATCACAGGAAAGGCAGAGGAGAGTATGCCCTGGGTGTGAGCAAACACTTACTAGGAAGCTTTCACTATCTCTCTCACTATCACCATCACTTTTGCTACCACTGTCACTATCACTATCAGTATCATCCATACCACCGTCATCACTAGTCACTATCACTATCATCATTGTCATCATCACCATAATCACTGTCACTATCGTTATCACTATGATTATCATTATCACTTTTGCTACCATTATCATTATCACTATCATTGATAATATCTCAGTCAAAATCAAATAAAAGCGTGATTCACTTTACCAGCCACAAGCTAACTATTGGTCAATGCAATGCCTATGCCTTGAATGGGATGCATTGTGTAAGATCTCACAAACAGCTCAAAAGGGTGGCAATCATTATCACTTTCGCGCTATCATAGTCATTTTCATTATGTTATCATTTAGCGATGTAGTCTGGTCATTGAAACATAAGAAATGTAGATGAAATATGGATATAGATGTTCTCTTTACTGGGAGTATCTCTTGTAGAAAGTTTCTTCAATGAAATTCCATCACTTTATGATGAAAACGCTCTCCTAGAACCATCTGGGTTCGTCTCGCCGCACCCATCATGCTGCCTTCTCACGAGATTAGCCACCTTTCTAACAGGGCGCAACGCCGCCATTGCAGTAAGCAAAAAAAAATTTGACGTCGCGCGGTGTGGGACGAAAAGTCCCACATGTTCGTCAGCGTGTTGATAGAGCATCATATCTTATTTCAAGGCGTCACGTGAAAAAATCGAATCACCGGCTTGATGGTCTTCCTGTGACGCGTTTGACATCTCAAGCATTCCAATCGGTTACGGCCTTCATCTATCTGCTGAGGTTAAAACACGTCACATGTTCGGCCCACCTTATTCGATAACCTAAAGTGTAAAACAGCGTTTCGATTTTTGACCGTTAACGCAAGTCAACTTCGGACAACCAGGTTTCCGACTCACGACTTGAGGTAGGGAGGATGGCTAAGTCGCACCGCGTCTGATCTCCCTGTTCTCATCATTACATCTTTAAAGTTCAAACACCCTCCAATCATTCGATAGCTCAGATCCCGACGATTCTGCTGTATTTGTTTTCTAAATAGTTTTATAAAGCTCTGTACGAGCGAAAAGAGCATTACGTTTCACACTAGTTTTCATTGCACTTAAAAGTTATACATGCGCGAAAAGGATATAAGCATGTAAAGAAAATCACAGAGTATCAGACCAACAGAAAAGCCATAGAATTTTCTCTAGAACGCAGGGAAAAAAATCAAATTAAATTGAGAAAATCGTAATGCGAATAGCGCTGCGCGACCGATCAAATGCTGAAAGCTAAATTACTTTAATCTTCAAAGATTCCTTTATATCCTGATAATGATGATAAAATTTTCAGTTTAAAGAGAATATGTTTGTGAATAAATGATAGAAACAAAAACTGGGCTGAGACTTTTCGGTTTATAGGGCACATTCGAAAGTTGGAAAGAGCAAAATTACCACGCTTTCAACATTGTATACTAATATAAAGATTATGCCTGGTTTCACCCGCATGAACCTCATGGGCAAAACAAGATTTCATTGTTTATATTTTTGCGTTGCTTATTCATGGTGTGCAATCGTCTTTCAGAACTAATATAACAGTAACTCTACGGTGGTTAAAATGATTTCATCTGAGAAAAAATTTTGTACCGTTTTATTACATATATTCGAAGTTGGCTATAATGCTCCAGTAGTAACACGAATTGACATCAAATAATGGGTCCAGAAACAGCTTCGGGACATACATTGATCAGAAGATCAATAACTTTCATTATCATTAAGTCTAAATAAGACTAAAACAACGTTTCTCGTAGCTGACATTTCGCTAACGTCGGTACTTTCGAAGCTGCAGTGATTAGAGAAAAAACGTTTAAACCACTTATTATGAAAAAACATTTACTTCTTTGAAATAATATCATATCGAATGATGCGGCCACAGCAGGCTTAGCATAATTCGTGCAGTTCTCCACTTAAATAGTTTCGATTCGATATGAGTTGAACGTCAACAGATTTGTGACCGTACCGATTTTTTGGGGAATTACTAGTAACTCCTGAGCCACAAGAGTTGCTTATAAGTTTAAATTATACTTCGAAATTACAGTATTTTCACTGCTTTTTTTCGCAGCGTTATTATGTTCTTATATAACTAAGAGAATTGAGTGGTGAACAAAAACACGGCCTCAGGCGGGAATCGAACCCACGTTTCATCCTATCCGGGGACGCGTGCTCTACCACTACACCACTGAGGCACATTTGCCCGATCACTCATTCTTCTACATCTCAATGTTAGCTATCAGCCACCAACCTTTGACAGGTTTGGTCGGGTATGCGATTTCGCTTATAAACCCAGTTGAGCTGATAGCTATTCTAATTACTAATATTTCAAAATTACAGTATTTTCACTGCTTTTATCGCAGTGTTATTATGTTCTTATATAACTTAGAGAATTGAGGCCCTGTTTTTGTTCACCACTCAATCCTCTAAGTTTAAATTATCACAAACTTATAGGAGAAATTTTGTTCTATCAATTGATCGGCCCAATAAATTCGTCATATACTCGCTCAAAATTAAAATCAGGAGAAAGAAATCTCTTTTAAAAATGACGACAAAAACATATTTTTCCAAATTCCAGACAAAAGCACGGCACAACATAAATGTAAATGTAAACATAAACGGTAAATTGAGGAACATCTCCACATATTGATGGACAGAAGCTAGCCTTTCGAAATGTTCATTGATGTTCGAAATGCGAACCTTGACGAACAAATTCATTAGCTTTGTGTAGTCAGAATTCCATATTCATAACAAAACTATACTTTTGGTGATGCATAATTAACAGTGCTGGACGACATTGACATTACACTGTTCATGTTTGATTCATAATCGTTCAAATTTCGCAAACTAAACAATGCCTTTTTGTGGCCTGTGAATCTTCTCATTCTTTCCTGTCTGAAAATCGGACAACAGAGCGACTGTCTTGGAAAAGTAGTCCACTAAGCCTTTTTCCGAGTCTCACAAAAACATACCTTACACTGTGTGCATACAGATATCGCGTTCGAATCAAACACGGAAGTGCGCCGCTCGGCATGTGTTTATATACTTTGATAGAGCTTCGGTGTTCTCAGTAGTAGGTTTAAGAAAAAGTTCCTTAATACTCGCGAGAAACTCAAATTTTAGCTTATTTCACACTGTAACTGTTATTCAAAATTCATGGTATATCTCAGGGATAATTCCATAAGATACTTTCATCACAACGTTACTGATAAGATACCCGCCATTGATTCGTCGAAAGCACGCGCTATTTCAGCAAGGCAATGTCAAACCTCGTATTGCAAAGAAAACTAAGAAAAAATTTGATGAAGGTAGTCGAGGTCTTGCCACACCCAGCCTACACTCCACATGTTACGCCGCACGCTTATGGTCTTTTCCGCTTGATAGAACATTTCCTGCGTGAACGCCAATCCAAAACATTTGATTGATCCTTTCATCATTATTTGAGCCAACATGTTCATGTGGTCTGGTAAGGGCTCTTGTACAGCCCGAGACACGTGTTTCGTCCTTACAGACTCATCAGCCGGGAAGAACCGTCGTATTGAAGCCATGGGCGCTCACCATATCCTATGTATATGATGTCATGGACCTGCTTCTCGTCAAAACTCACAGATAATTAAGGAACTCGCTTCTCATAAAACTTTCCATGTAGGATTTGGGAGCTTGTTGCTCACTGCTCACATGACTGCTTTTAACACTCTACTTTTTTTCGAATAGTACTTAACTAACTTGTAAGCACATCAACTAATATCGTTATTTGCTACCGTTATGTGATGTATTGCATATAAAGGTTTAACTACCCAAGTTTAAGATTTGCGCTGTGGACGCGGGACTGACGAGACCCATGTGCTCAAAGAAGAACAGTGATCCACAAGTTCAAACGAGCGGATCCATCTTCAATTGCGTTTCAATTCGTGAAGGAGCACTCGCTCCATTTCTTCTCCGAGAACCCAACGTCGTGGGTTATCCGGCTTCAGTAGCCTATACACTCAGTGTGTTATCACAAACTGTCATTTCAACTAACTTATCATTTCTGACTTACAGCTTTTGAAACACTAAAAGGGTAATTGCCTACACTCCAGAGATTTTCAGACAGAGAAGACTTCAAACTAAATCAGAGGCTCGTTCACAAACAGTGCACCACGTCACCAAAGGTGCAAAGCGGCCTTTTTGCTCAAACTAATATCGAGGTTTTACTAATAAACAGAGATCTGGTGGAATTCTGATTTATAATTAGCGGAACAAAATACATTCTACCACTTTTAAGAATCTTACACTTCGCCATTTCTAATAAACTGATGCAAAAATGTAAAGTGCATTGAGGAATCATTCCGATATAACACAAAGAAAATTGAGAACATACCTATGAAGTGCCGCTTTTCTCTGTTTTCTACCGTGTGATCGGCTACTACACAACACAAAAAACTCGAGAGAAAGGTTCAGTGGAGAAAAGACTACATCCTCTTTCGTGATATAATTGGCGAAATCTTTTGTCCCTGAAATGTTCGAAATTCGAATCAATCTTCAACAAAAAAAAAAACTTACTAGAATAAAAATTCTAATATTAGACACCGAAATTCGGTCTGTATTCTAGATTTCCATTAGGGTGCGTTACTGCGGTCAACTCAAAACAGCAAAAGACGCGTTGAATATCAATTCAAGGAATGTATTTCGTCTTTCATATTATTATTGAATTGGCATATCTTATTGTTAAATCAATACATAGCTATATATTCTACTATACATAAGGATACTCTTATATACATATATATGCGTATGTGTGTATGTATGTACATGTGTGTATGTATGTATGTATGTATGTATGTATGTATATATATATAGATATATATATTTTCAAAGAGGAATGCTTCGTCATCACTTGTGATTTGAGTCAGTATGTAAGACTGTTGTTTTGATGGGTAAGGCGCATTGCGAGCCTATGTGATCGTCTTCCGGTGATCTCCACTTGAGTCATTCAGTGTAACACATATAAAAAGCGGTGAGTATGTTGAGAGTTGATTTTGTGCTTGATGCGATTGAAATCTAGGTCTTGTGATTTTTTCTAAAGGAGTAATGGAGGTGTTTGACTGATTGGATTGCGGACAATTTGGCCTTTCCAGGCTCTGAAGAAGGCGCACTGCCGAAACGTCACCTGTCAAATAATGTTTAATGTAACATCTCGTGTTTGGCTTAGAGAAAAAAATCAGGAATCATATTGGAGCATGTCGAGGTTAATAGACAGTCGTCTTGAGAATTATCTTCAAAGATTTTCTCCAAATCAAGAAAATACAGTAATCGTTAAACGGAAGAATCACTTGGTAATTATTCGCACAGAGCTAACTTTAGTCAACGTGAGAGCGATCCAATGGGATTTTCTAGGAGAAGGCAGCAAAGATAAAAAGAAACTATGGGCGTTCACATGTACAGGCTGCACCGTGAATCTTCAATGTGTAGAGACATGCTTACAAAAAAGGAAATAGCCCCTTGAGGGCCAATGTTGATAGGCGTCGCGCAGTCGCTTTCCCACGAAATGCAACGCCGCCACTACAGTAGCTGAGTGAGATTTGACGTCGCACGACATGATACGAAACGCATCCTGACAGGCTGGAAGGCCTAATAGACAGGAGTGATTTACCACTTGGAGATCGAGGAAAAGAAACCGCAGCACAGATTCACTGGGGGCCACCAAGGACACACCATCTCAATTACTTGCCCTATACTATTATATTTTGATTCAATAAGCAACATCAAAATAACGAAGAGACAAGACTTGCGTACAACACGAGTATCTCCTTGAATTTGGGAGCATACAAGTCATTGTCCTCCTGTGGAAATTCATGCTCAGTTTCGGGCGCTGTCCCATCTTCCAGACATTTGAGCCAACTTTGCTGAAGTATGTGTGCTCCTCAAAAAATTCGTATTGTTGAACGATGATAAACGTGAACTTAAATATGCCTCAGAAAAGTCAAAACAAACCTGACACTACCGCGCAATACAATATACAATATGGATAAGACTTGTCCCTTTTCAGCGGAGGTTTCACGATGACATGAGTTACAGTGGGTGAAATCTCCTATAAAAAATCCAACGAAGCTAACCACATTTATCCATGCAAATCATAAAACTTTACCGAACAAGAGCACACACCTCCTTTACTTCGACGTCACTGCAACATTGGCGAAGGTAGCATCTCTCCCTATCAGAAAACCCACAGAGGAAGACCACTGGTGAAGAAGAGCAGGCTATAAATTTTAGGCTACAGATCCATAGATAAGACCTAGATTGATAGAGCAAATCCCTTTTTATAGCCAGTGTGAGGTCTCAGGCCAAAATAACTCTATTTGAGGGAAACTTGTTGTTATTGCCGAAAAACTGCTTCGTGTCCGACAAGCTCATTCACGATCGTGTGTAGTGATTTCGCTACATATCTATCTGCACGTCTCATATCGTATGTACCGATCTCGGTACATAAGCTACATTGAAGCCTACTTTGTCACACCTAACTTTTACTGGACTTTAACTAGCCAGTCGATAACCTATCCACCACACATATTTACACTGAAGCTGGTCCATAGAAAGCCTTCCTCAGTGCGCCGTACTTTTGAAAGTGGTTTTTCAGCGAGAGACTATTGCTCTTGAAAAGGATCTCTATTTTTCTTATTTGATCCGTCGTCACAATATTTTTTCACTGTGGAGATCCCTTTACTTCTAACATTTGATTCGTTCTTGGTCTTATTCTTGAATGGCGTAAAATACTCGTTGAGCGAGTCTCCTTGCAACCTCGAGGATAGTCTTGATGTGACGTTCCATAGGGCGTTCGTTGACTGCCGGAGCTGGTGGAGAGGGATGGGGTGGAGATCGACTCCACGCGCGCCACGACGAGCATCACAGTAACTCAGCCATGGCGCCCTCTTTGAAAAGGGCATGGGGCCTAGACAGCGTGATCAGTGAAGAAAGTGAGAAATGCACCAGCATCCACATGGTATGACATTACATGCACCATTTTAACAAGCAATTCGTTGCTTTCCAATCTTTGAAAGCTATGACTTGAAAAACCAGATTCCCTTTGACATTGCCATTACAAATCTACCATATATTCTTTGTTGATCAAGCGAAAGCTAGCTTATCCAGCGTGCGTGGTCGAACCAACACACATGTATTACTGCACGGCATCTCTAAGCAGGACGCCACGCAAGCTCTATGTGGACAGTACCCCATTCGCCGTGAATTGAACTCAGTTTGCCCACTAGTATAACCCAAGACTGGAGTCGAAGCATTGTTTCAAAGCCTTTACGTTCGCAAGTGTTCCAAATTGCCGCAACCAAAAAAAAAGCCGTCCCTTATCAGAACTGATACGGCCATGGTTAACGCAGTGCACGCGATGTGATGTCAATCTTCCGTCTGTGATCGACATCCTTTAACTCGTTATATGAAATAGAATTATTGTATAACAGTCTCTCTATATAGATTACTTCTTATTATAACTCATTACATCAATAATCCATAAATAAGCCTGATCATCTCGCGTTGATGCTAGGTCTCACCTGCTTTTCCGGATGGGTTTATTTTGTTTGACGTCCCGATTTGCTCATCGCCCTTCCTCTTCTTACGTCTGTACTCCCCTAGACCAACGCTTTCCGTCCCCGCCGGACATGCATTTAATATTTGCCATGTCTCTAAAGAAAATTCACTGTCACAACACAGCTGGCTAGACGAAGATCATCTAAAAGCGCTGACAACAATTACTGTAAATATAGAAGCATATCGTTGGGCTACCGTCAGAAAGCTTAACCTGAGATGGCTCGAAGTCATAGCTCTTTAATACGAGTTACGAAGCAGTCATTATTCATATACAGCAGAAAACACTATAGAAATATTTGCGACACGGGAACAAAAACAGGTTGAGACAAAACATGTAGATCGACCAAACAGAGACCGAGGCCACCGCAAATGAAAGTTTCGAAGCTCTCGGCACTAATCAGTCCCTGAGGGGGTGCATAATGCATTCGCCTTCACGAGTCGTCCGAGGTGATTTGAATGCATATCAGTGACTTAGCGGTGACCTACTGATGTACCAGGTCAGCACTGTCACTGCCCCATAAAACTTTGACACCATTTCAGGGAATCCGGAGAGATTGAGGCTTGGTAAGCTTTTAGTGCGAAGTTGAACCATCGACTATCGATAGATTTTCCACGTATGTGTCCCACAGCACCTTCAATCACTGACCCACACGCGCTCACATCATGCAATATTAACTGCGAATATACCACGACTCAAGGAAATCAAGATGATTTCTAACTTTTAAGGTCATTCACACACTTCATCAATTGTGGAGTATTTACTTCTCTTCAACAAACAATGAAGCTGCATAAGAAAACGCATTAACAAAGAATAACACAGACAATAAAGTTGAGTATATTACAGGTATGTGCTTCGTTAGTTAGAAAAATACAGAAAATACAACTTAAATTTCTAAAAAACTGATAACAAGTAACGCCTTCGACATGGAAGAAAAAAGATAAACAACAGCTGAGGACACTGAGTGGTAAACAACAATAACAACAAATATGCCCGAAAACTGGTTAGAAATCCTGTTTGAATATAAATTCCTTGGCGTATCCGCTGCTCTCAATCTCGCATGTTTGCGAACAAGTGTATATATATAGAGAAGCCCAATCAATAGAATTTCCTATAAAACAAGGAAAGTACTGTAACCAAGGATATATTTTACGTAAAAAACCGAACTACAAAATTGACTTCGTATGACCTTCCTTCGTATATAACTCTAGATACGGGGCTAAAAAAGACTTAATGAAACTGGACATATAAAAGGCTTTTACAACACTCTGAAGACACTGACCAATTATTCTCGAAGGTGTGAAATCTATGAATTTGAAACCGTTCCAGTGTGTGAGTGTCAATAGAAAACGAAAATTGCCTGAGCTTCAGTGAATATTTCCATTACAGAAAACCATCGTAAACAACAAATGCACTAACCAATCAATGTAACCACCCTATCAAACAGTACTGATTCTTCTGAGTTTGCCAGAGTGCACATCAACCTTAGCAACCCTCCAAAAAAAGAAAAAAATCCAGTGCCATCTATGAAAAGATCAGAAATCTTCAATAAGCTATTGAAGTCATAAGCACGATCAATAGGCCATTGTGAAATATAAATGTGATGAAATGATTGAAAATACGTTATACTGGAGTACGCGTAATACAAGCAAGCTATCGTGTAGAGATGCAGGAGGGAGTGGTTAATGATGCTCGGTGCGGGGTTGATCCCTCCTCGAAACACTCTCTGGCAGTCAAACAACGAACGTTCTAAAAAACGCCCCAGCCTAGCTATCCTGAGATTTCAAGGAGATATGTCCGACCAGTTTTCTATGATCATGAAGAGATCGAAATCATCAAGCAAACGATGAATAAGAGGACACGAATCGAATGATAGAAGTGATGGCATTCGCACAGCAAGACGTGACCACGGAATGAGCAGAAAAACCACATCTTTCCTAACATAGCGAATAACTGCAGCACCAGGAGTTGATTCCTTAAGATTAGTTTAGCAACTAACAACAGATTCACTGATTAACCAACCAATCTGATCAACTCCAATCATAGAAAGTAAATGAGGCATTAATTGGAGCTCGAAGCATCTCGCTGCGCCACATTTCTCACATGAAGGTGCTTCAGTTAATGAAGGTGCTCGATTTGTGGCCCATAGAGGTGTTCCTAAACAAAACCATATATACGCATATAATTAATAAAATACAAACAAAAACAAATATATAAATGTTAAACAGTGCAGAT
Source organism: Parelaphostrongylus tenuis (assembly GCA_019055375.1). Classification (NCBI taxonomy): domain Eukaryota; kingdom Metazoa; phylum Nematoda; class Chromadorea; order Rhabditida; family Metastrongylidae; genus Parelaphostrongylus; species Parelaphostrongylus tenuis. The sequence goes on along the minus strand of JAHQIW010000527.1, from coordinate 151,255 downwards.
TTTGAAGTGTCAACTTAGTACTTGTGTCCAAACACGTTGTAAAAATCTAACCCATAGCGACATTTTTCATCTTGTTAGGATTATGAATAAAAACTCTGCTAGAGCGTTATAAATGATACCTGATCGCTGGTACCGCAGAATTTGTTCACAATTCAAGTTCAAAAGACGCTTAAATCTGAAAAACTGTCTCATAATTGACGCTGGAGAACAGCTTAGAAATCAAATCAACGTAGTTGGTATACCTCTCAAATTGTAAATCATTCTCTTGATCCGAAACTGCCGTTTCCAGCTCATCAGTTTCAAAATTTTCGTTCTCCTTCAAAAAAGAAAATCAAAGAGCGTGATCATTTCATATCAAAATCTCCACTTACAGCTTTTCTCGTAGCCAAAAATGCTCGATACTCTTCCATATTTTTCTTCTCAATAGCAGCTATTCTTTCGCTATCTTCATTCTGCTCGTTGTCTTCATCATCATCACTTTCGAAAAAATCTGCACTAACATATTCCTAAAGATTTTATCACATCAAAAGAAGAAATACTTGCAGGAACAACCGTGACAAATGTTTCGATAATAATGAATAGGATCCTTCGGAAAATACTGAAAAAGCACTGGAAACTACTCTCACCTGGTCCATTTCTATTCCAAACTCCTTGAAAAGAAACTTGTTGGGAGGATTAGAAGAGGGAGTTTCAGCTACATCGTTATTACCGCAGACATTCTTATGCAGAGCGGTCCAATCTAATGCCTGATGATCTCGACAACAGTACCTAAAGATAAAAATTATTAAAGTGTTCCGATTCAAACAAGTACCTTAGAAAAAATATATAGCACCACTCATGAAGCAAAAATTCTTCTCTCTATGGCAATATGGGCTCTTTTTGAGCACTTTTACAATTATTATTAAAACTCTCACGAAAATTAAACTTCTGTATCTCCTGAAGTCCTCGATATTAGTCGGTAGCCCAAGGTATGAAGGTTCTACGGCATGCCTTGTTTGTATAAATATGCCTATTTAGTAATTTCTTACTTGACTGTGTAGAAAATACCTCGCTTCGGAAGAGATAGTTTCGTAAGCGAGCAATCACTGCTGTTGAAGAGTGTGCAGTGTGTTTCAAGAAGATGTATAGAAAAGCCTCTGATTTGATACATTTTTCAATAGTTGTAGAAAGTTCTTTACTTGCATCGAATGATGTTTCTTGATGAGTTTTGTTCACAATGGACTAGTCACAAAATGCGCATTCAGCAAATGCTTCCACTGGATTTATTTCGTTGCTTTTGGTGACGTTTGCTCGAAATTTTCAAAACGTAAATTAACAAGAGAATAGCTATTCCTGGGGCCAACTGAAATTTTACATCTATATCTATATGTTATAATCAAACACAAAATCCTTGGAAAGAACTGGGCACCGAAACAAACTGCTTCAGAAACGCACGACATCTATAGACTTCGTATTTCTTGCTAACTTCCATAAAATTTTATTGCCGCAATCTTATCTTTTGCAGAGCAGTTCGTAGGCAATATGTACGTACACACGTATGTGCATGTATGCACATATGTACATGTGCGTACAAACGTACAGACATGTACGTGTATATGCGTGCATATATATATATATATATATATATATATATGTACATGTATATATATACGCATATACATACACATGCATATACGTATATACACGTATAATATATATACATATAAATATATATATATACATATGTATATATGTATATATATACAAGCAATTTTCATGTCCTATAGGCCCTTCAATGGTCTTGACGAGTGCGCTCGTACACAGAGCGGAGTAACGATGATTTTGTCTGCCTAAGATCCCTTCCCCTGTGAATTCCCTTGACTGCTGACTGATGTGCAGACCAGTTCTTGCCTTTACACACATGCCACAGCTGCCTGAACGATAGCTAAAAGGTGATTTGCGTTTAATAAACCAATTTCCACCGCGGGCCTAGAAAAAACCGGCCTTTCCCTTATTCTACGTAGGCTTCATATACTTGGACTGACCCTCTCATGCTTTTACTGCATACGCAATTCCTATGAGTAATGAAAAGACACTAGTGCACTATGCGGTGTCTCGCTGTCACCATAAAGCAGGGTAAGTGCTACAAGAAAAACATTACGACCTTTACATTATGCCTTCAGCACCCTCTCGTACCACACAATATCTATAAATAAATCATCGTAGCGACTGGCCCTTGACAAAAACGATGCTGTAAACTGCATGCGATTCGAGTCCAAGTAGACAGAGGCATTTATTCCCCACTTCACTGGCCACACCCTCTGCGCCATACACTCCTAACAACAATAGTCGCTTGCCACAAAGAAATCAAGCGAGAAACCATTGATAAGAGACCCTTCCGCGGATCACGTCCATCAGAGCGCTATATTAGATAAGCAAGTGTTCGATTATGAAAAATCTGGGAGAACTTTGATGCATCGAAATAAGCTACCGTGAAGAATACGACACCTTTAGATGTAACAACGAGCATTCATGCAACTTCATCAAGACATCTATAAATATCACTTGTCGCACAAATACCAAAAGAGTAGACGTTGCTTACCAGGCTGTTCCGCATCTTCCACACTTTTTTGACGCGTAACAACCACATATTCGACACAAATTGGGCGCATCCTCAGGTAAGTATGGATCCGAAACGTTACCGTCTGAAAGTGTGGCATTACAATGATTGAGAATAGAAATAATAATAATAAATACTAATAGTTGTGAATAAAAACTACAATGACATGAAACGTGAAAATAAAGGAGACGATAATAATGGTAATAACAATAATGATAATAATGATAGCGATGATGACAATGATAATATTGACTAATAGATTAGCTGATAAAGTGAAAATGTCAATGAAATGGAAAAAGACGAAAAAAAGTAGTTTTTTCAAAGTGAAATTACCTAGATCAGGATCAAGAGGACCATCGAATGAATAAAATGGATTTTCGCGTGGAAGACAGCAACGGAACACCGCCATATTTGAAGCATCATTCTTCTACAATGAAAAAGAACTGGATAACATAGGAAGAAACCGTATGGATCTCACAATGACTTCACACAGATTGAGGAAATACGATTGTCAAAGAGTAGTAGTTGCACAAAGCACCATCGTATTCAAAACATGACGCAAATCAATGGAAAGCTGTACCAATGTCTACCCATTAACCTTACTTCTTTGCTAACTAAACACAGATGACGGAAGACTTTACAGCAGCTAAATTTATAAGTAGTGATCTTTATAATCAAAATGAACACTCAAATAAGCCTTGCCAGGGCACATAGCTAACTCTGGTTCAGTATAATTCACTACGACGATAGTGTTGCGAAGGACTGAATAAATCCTACGCAATATATAAAAACTCACTCTACAGCAAAGCGGATTCCGACAGATAAACATAAATAGGGTCCTATGGAACGCATGTGGAGGATCGTCGTTTCTAGTCGCATAAACTTGAATTAAAAAACACATTGCTTTTTGACATACCTGGAAAGAACACATAGATGTGTGACGAAAAATATGAATATAAAGATCTGAGTTCTCTTACACCACACTGTAGATCAGCTGTCGTTGGGAGAGATTTAGGATTGAGCCATGATGGTTTTCCACCTATTTTACCAAGCGGCATATATATACTTCGAAGGCGATACAAGTTATCAAGTTCTATAGTGTAGCCGAAACCAAGATACACAGGAGGATCTGAAATCGATATAGTCGAAGATGAAACGCTCAAGTAAAAAAAAATAGGTATATTTCAGTCTAGAATCTTCATTTATCGATGACACTACGAGTTTTTAGTGATATGCAAGATATTCGCCCTCAGTTGGGAATTAAACCTGCACTTTACCCATATTGAGGGCGCCTGGGTCGAATGTTTAACATATTACTCAACATTCTGAGATGCACATAAACACAGAATTCTCGAAGGTTATAGCCATTAAAACTAATTCTTAGACCATTCACATTGTTCGACCGGCCTCGTTGTCAAGAAGAAGAAAATTTCTGAAGCATTTATACTCTTACTTACTGAATATGTAATACCTCTCTGAAACGCAATTAACAAGTAGTTCAAATTGTATAGAGTAAATTGTACTCGCCTAGAGAATTCCTTTGCATTGTTATTTACTTCAAAGTTCTTTTTTCTGATCCTTGTTCGCTGCGAAAAGCCAGAAACACAGCACAACATGGACCAGAACGACAGCGACTATAGCAGAGTAGGTCAACGCCTCGTCAGGTGTATAGCCAAAAAGATCTGAAATCCTCTTAAGCTCATAAGACAATTCCTCGAAACTTTCATAAACACTTGAAGCTTGTCAATAAACACCATTAAACTAAATTTTCGTAGCTCTCTCATGTTTCACCATATAACCCCTATAGCCAAATTTTACAATGAATTATGCCTCTACAACCGAATCGCCACTATTTTATATGTATATGTGTACTCTAGGAGCGCATGTGGCGCAAGTTAGAGGTGCCCTGCGTCGCACACGAGGTCTCTGGTTCGATCTCGCGCTAATAGCACCCCAAGCCATCCATCTCTCCGGGGTCGGTAAATTGTTACCAGACAGGTCTAAGACTTGTCTGGGAGGATAAGCAGCACTGACCCGGTTCAGCGGGAGGCCACCGCGAGTCACTGTAAAGGCCAGATGTGCATTCAATCACCTCAAACGAAGTTAAAAATTGAAGTCAAATGCATGGCGCATCCCTCAGGGATTGATCAACGCCGAGAGCTTCATCCTTTATCCTTTATGTGTACTCTTTTGTACATGTGTGTACACGTGTGCGAGTGTGTCTGTCGCATCTGTCTGTGTAAGTACCTGTGTGTGCATGCATATACGTGTCATATGAACGTGTGAGACTTATAACAATAAAATTCCAATGAAACAGAACAAACGCGTCGAAAGGTAGTCTACTAGAAATTACGCAAAGACAGAAGGCAGATGAGGATCGCAGAGGTAAGATCGATGCTTTCAACAAAAGGCGAACCTTCAAACATGAACCGCTTCAGCAAAAACATTGATCCAAGAGGAACAAGTAGAATGACGATGCTGTACACAAGAAGATTCTTCACGGCGCCCTGCACACGTTCGTCGCGAAGATTCGGTATCAACTCGTCCATTGATGAGTTCAAATCCTGCAAATTAGTCGCTACGACATGTGTCACAGGGCACCGATGAAGAATCTTTATGAGTTAACGGTACACTTCAACGTGGAGGCTACTTAACGGAAATGAGGTACTATTCCGTTATCGCTCCTCTTTTTCAAACCTATTAGAGACAAAACCTTTCTCGATTCTTTATCGACTTTTCAGTAGTCATTTGATAGCTTGAATCTACGCAGTTTCAAAAATGTTTGTTTCTTGAAAAGGCCTTTTTGATACCCTATAGCAGCACGAATAAAGCTGATTTCTCAAGTTTTGTTCAGCATAGGTATGTAGACGGAGATTTCGCAACAAATCGGCATCGTTTTTTCGCTGTCTCGTAGAAATTTCTGGGTTTTCCGTATTAGTAGTGCAGAAGAAAGTTTGCTCTACCGTTCTGCAGGTGTGAGGCTTTCATTTCCATTACTAAACCTAAGCCTGAGAATATGAAACGTAATCATTTTCCCGCTCTTCTAACGCTCTATGAGGACTATTCCAAAAACTCAGCTTCAGAATCCACAAGATTTATGCTACAAATAATTACTAAAAGTCTGTTGAAACTCCGTCCACAAATCCCAGCCGACAAAAACTGCGCATCAAGTATGAAACGTAGCCTTAACTCAGCTGTTACAATACTCTAAAAAGCTAATCCATAGAAAGGGTGGAGTTTCGAAATCGCTTAAGTTTAAGGCATCGAGCGACTACTAGAGGACTATTACTTATTTGGACACTTAAATGGTCCGTCTTCACTAGTTGTGCGCACCCCAGCACATAATCCAAATGGTGTATTGCCTGGTCGTGCACATAATATTCCTGGGTTTCCTGACGTAACCTTGCAAGGGCGTTTCCAAGTCTTTAGGATGTCGTTTCCGAGGAATGGATTTCGTCGATGGATCCCTGAATGGGCTTCCCATTTGTTGATTCAGAGATGATGTTAGGCTCTTCATTGACTCTTCATCTCGAAGACTAATAAAAAATCGAAAAAGATTTCGTCCTCAAAAGGCTGAAAAATAGGTGCGATAACGGAATAGTACCAGAATTTGAGTCGAAATCGATGAGAAGTGGTACGCATATAATACAATTTTGCACATACCTCTACAATAGGACGCTTTTTCATAAAGACTAAGATTCCTCAAAAAAGAACTAGAGATATATCAGTCAGGTTGATTAACCGTCACAGACTCAAACGAAGAGCGTCATATGCATTTATTCTATCAAAATGAAATCAATATCAATCAAATTCAAAAATTCACTGATCACTGTACACGAAATAGGAGGAAAAAAATGTAAAACAGACAATTTCAATCTACAGAGCAAGCGGTTCACATACGACGAGTACTCGAGACAGAGAACAAGCTTGAAGAAGAAGAAGGAATATACTGCTGAAAACTAGCGAAGCCAGGCATTGGAAGTTCATTCAGACTTTTTCAAGCGTAATCTTATCTTTTCATCCTCCTGTTCTTCACGGTATGCCACATATACAAAGATAATTACTATGATAATAACGGTAGCGATTCCGCAAAAGCCAGCGTATAGCATCGCTTCGTCAGGAGGAAAATGGTAATGATCTAAAATATTCGCGTAAAGATAGGTTTGTACAAATCAAAAAAGCTAGCAACGATAAGGAACTAAAAAGATACGATTTGAGCAAAAGATCGAACCTCTGAAAATGTAATGGTAAGTCGTAAACATCACTAAAAGAGGCAATACAAACATCGCTGCTGTAAACTTGATCAACATCGAGATGGCCCGTCCAGCATGTGCAGAAGTATAGAACTGCTCCTAAAATGGAAACGAGAAGCAACTTCAGTGATTTCATTAGCAGGTTTAGAACTTAATAAAATATAAACATTATCATAACTAGAAATCCGATAAAGTTGAAAAACATGCAGAACTTTCAACCTTAGACAGGAATCCAATCTCTACCTAACCCTATCCGGAGGCGCATGCTAACATACTGCACTACTGAGCCTTCTGTGCTCCTATTATTCTTCCTGTGATACAAGGTATCGCTCTGTCAGCAACCAACCGGCTACGGTTTTGGCTAGTAAACACATGTCGGCACTGAACCCAATTACGCTGACAGATATTGCACAGACCTAGTCATCAAGAGCGAGTAAGAGCGATAGCAGAACAGGAGCCCCAGTAGTACGTCAGGTTAGCACGCGCCGCTAGAAAGGATGAGATGCGGGTTTGATTCCAACCCGAAGTTCAAACTTTTTCATATCACTCAACATTATCGGCTTATTATTAGTAGCATCATACCGTTGCTTAAAAACGATTGATAAAAAGTAGCACTGGTTCTGCCAGTTCTGAATAAATACTAAAATAAGATAGCTGCTAACACACCCAAATTAGAGCGCCGGCGCATTATCAATAAAATATTGCACAGCAAACCTTGCAATCCACTATTTTGAGACCTCGCTCAAGAACAATAACTGGCAGTGATTTGAGCCTTTCAGAGGTCTCTTATGGACCAGACACTCTGAAAGAACGCCACATGTTGTTTCATCGTACTTCAAGTGTGAAAAGTTCGCCAGCGATTCCTTCATGTAGGGGCAGATCCCAAGAGAACTGACTAAACGTAAAGCCACCGTGCCACTGTCAATGCTGGAAGGCAGAAACTCGTGTCTCGCCGTGTATAAGTGCCCATAAAAGACCTCATAAAAGGCTCAAAATAAACTTTTACAATAAAAGACAGGGTGCATATGCAACTTCTCTGTACGATGAAAACTTTGAGTGTGAAACGTAATCTTCTTTTGGCTCATACGATGTTCTATGACTATTTTTTGAAAAACCAGTTACAACACCGAGATCCTCGAGATTTGGGCTATTGAATTACTAGTAAGAATTTGACGAAGAGCCCCAGCCGAACAAATGAAGCAAACTGAGTGCGAAACTAAATTTTATTTCCGAGAAAAGTTTTGTTCAGCGAAAAAGGCCTTCAAAACAACCGTGTAATTTAGCTGGCATACGTCGTTCCTGTAGGGGGTAATTACTTCAAAAGCGGAAATAAAAGCCACAACGCACTTGGTCAGCTTCCTTGCGTCCGTTGGTGTCGCTTCCAATCGGATCTGCATCGTCGACAGCTTTCGTATCGGGGACGTCTGGCCTGTCGGTGATTGCTGGCTCACTCGACGATTTGCACATGTCCGCAGTGCTCACGTTCTCAAAGCTTCCAAGTGACGATGTACTCGACGACGTATCCTCACGTAGCGCCACGTCTTGATCACCAGACATCTGAATCCATCGAATAACGACTATGAAGTCAAAAGAAAAGGCCCAGTGGCAAGAAAATGTACAACGATACCGCAGTAGTTGAATGGAAAACCCACGAAATGCGAAGCACCTCATGAAGCCCTCGAAGAAATTAGGGTTTTCTCCACCCAAAGCAAGCCCTAAACCTACATTTACTACTATGTTACGTTTCCCTGATACTCAAATTACACTAATGACCCAATGCAATCAAATGAAAATTCACCCACTGTTGAATCCTCATTAACCCATTCTAACCCAATTCCGGAAAAAAACCCCCAGCAAGAAAAAGTCGAGAGTAAAGGAAATACATTATCTGACATTATTTAAACTCATATTCTGATTAAATCTACATTATTTATACTTGAGCAGAAATTTAGCCAAAAAAACCTCGAAAGTACAGAAAATAAAAAATCCCAAATCGTTTATATCTAGTCAGAATTCTTTTTATTTGACTGCCACTTGCAGTGTTATGATGCTATGGTATACCCAATAATGTGGAGTGCTGTGCAAAAACATTTGCGTCAGCCGGGATTCGAGCCCAGATCTCACTCTTTCCGGGAGTGTAAAACATTTGCGTCAGCCGGGATTCGAGCCCAGATCTCACTCTTTCCGGGAGTGTATGTCGCGTCGGTGGTGCAACGGTTAACACACACTCCCAGAAATAGTGAGATCTGGGTGCGAACCCCTGCTGGCGCAAATCTTTTTGCACAGCACTCCATATTATTGGGCGTTTATATTTATTTAGACGCTACTTCTAATTACATCATTGACATTCAAATGAATAAGAAAATAAAAGAGATAGAACATCAAGCCAACGGAGAATCACACCACATTCACGAAGATAAGAACTAAAGATCACGACCATCGCGACATGACTCAATTGCAACGACGGCATTTTCATTGTTATGTACGCAAATGCGTACCTTCGCTTTTGGCAATTGAACAAATCGTTTTGAGAGACCAATTTATTCAAGAAAAGCTTTCATATACATCAAAGAAGTTGACTAAATGCAGAAGGCCATACAGACACACACTGGGCAGAAATCGAACGGCTTAAGAGGTCAAAAAGATCAAAACGACGAAGAAAAACAAGAATAGCAAAAAAGTGAAAATTTCAAAAGATTTGGGTAGAAATGTCAGAAATTGGCAGCTTCTGACAAAGTTCGATGATGTAGTAGAGTGAGATGCAAAACTCTGACCTCGGGCAGGATTCGAGACCGAGTCCTGCCCTTCCGCGCGCGGGTGCTATCCAATTGCGCTATCGATGCTCTGTTCTTTGTGACCGTGATCCTAACTGTATCTTATGTTCCCCAATATTACATTAATACGATGGAATACTAAGAACACCAAGAAATAGCGACATGTCGGTGAATAGTTGAAGCGAAAGGCACTTGCTACTGATGAGGCTCAACATGAAAGAAGAAACGTACGTCTAGCAGTAAAGGGGGCATATCATACCTCAAGAGATGCTTAAAAGATATTACCATACTATAAATATACCTTTATTTCGAGTGCTTAATTAAGACCGAGCTCAAATTTCAATAGATCCTTTCATTATTATTTGAGCCAACTTATCATGTGGTCGGGTAAGGGCTCTTCTACCGCGCGATACACGTGTTTCGTCTTTACAGACTCGTCATCTGGGCAGAACCCGTCGTCTTTTGATCTTTTTATTGTCAGTTCTCTCTGGAACTCTACTCCCTTACAGAGAGTCATCGAAGACGAACGTTTTACACTCTATGTCAAGCGAAATTTTTACCTAACACAGAGCATTTGCGCACTCGATTGCTCTTTGGCTGGTATTTCAATCATATTATACCCTTATTTCGCGTGTTTTGTTGAGCCCGGCTGTTCTGCCCGACTTACGAGTTTGTAAGGACGGACCATGTGTGTCGTGCTGTACAAGAGCCCTTACCAGACTACATGGCAAATTGACTCAAATAATAATGAAGGATCTATATATTGTTTTAAGTGAGGTCTTAGAAGACACTTGAAAATGAAGGTAATCCAAGTTACGCTTTATCAGCCACGAGCAATCGACTGTAAAACACTGCTCGTCGGATGACTTTATCAGTGTATATGACTCGGCCCCGATTCCTTCGTATGTAAGAGGTATATTCCCTTACATGGAACTGACTAAACCAAGAGGCACCGCGCTACTGTGGCCGAAAGGTCGAAACGCACGTCCAGCAGCACCATTACAAACCCCATGAAAGGCTTAAGATATGTAATCAAATTATATATCTTTTTCATGAGTGCATGCGGCGCTGTGGTTAGAGGTGCTCTACGTCGCGCACAAGATCGATGCTTCGACTTCGCGTTCATAGCTCATCAAGCCATTCAACTTCCAGGGTCAGTGAATTGCGTACCAGAATGACCACAGACTTGTCTAGAAGGGTAAGCAGCACTGACTCGATACAGCGGCAGGCCACCGCTAGCCACTGTAGGGGCCAGATCTGCATTCAGCCACCTCTCTCAAACGAAGTCAAAAATCGAAGTCTAATGCATGGCGCATCCCCGAGGCTGGATCAACGTCGAAGGCTTCTTTCTCATATTGTTTTAGGCGAGATTTCAAAAAATCAGTCGGAAAGAAAGGTATTACATTATAAAGACCAACAACAGTTCAAGACAACTTGACCTCTCCAGTCTCTATAGAAGGCAAACTGCCGAAACGCAAGCTGTTGAATGAAGAAATCATTTAACACCTCGTGCATGGCTCAAAGAAGAAAATCAGGATTTATGAAGATCATCAAAATGCAGGGGGCAAGATAAATACATACATTTTACAACTGCTCTCAGGCTAATTGCAAGAGACTGTTTGACCAAGAACATGATGTGCAATTACAACTGACAATGTTTCGCGTTCTTTGCTCGCCTTGATGATGCCCATATGCTCAAGCTGTCCGACACATGCAAAAAACATCGATTCGATTTGGTCCTCCGTTGCCTTCAAACTCTGGAAAAATAGATTTTTCATGTATTCAAACACGATATAACGCCTAAATCACTCCGCTCACGTACTAATGTCATCGTACGCAAAGATTGCATTTGTTAAAGTTCACTTCAGTTCACTGTAAACTGGAATTTCAAAGGTTAAGGCTTCCTTCACAATCACATAGAAATTGTAAGCATGTCCTCAACAAAAGTTTGCCTATTTCATATGTATGTGCCTACAAATGTATCTTTCACATCCGGCACTGCAACCTGCAACTGTTATGCCTCCGTCTCTCGTTCTTCGAAAATTTCAAGAGACACCATTCTGTATATGTACGATAGTGAAAGAATTGAAAACGATGAAGCTCTCGGCGCCACTGCATTCGCCCTCAACTACAACCGTTTGATGATTGAATGTATAGGCTTTAAAGAATGATGAGTGGTGGGTTACCATGTGGTAGGTCAGTGCTGTCATCCACCCAGACAAGTCTGGTGCTAATTTGCCGAGTTAGGGAAGGCTTGCTGACTCCTGAGCACGGGATCGAGCGACTGACCACGAATACGTCACAAGCCTATTCGCTGTAATAGGCCTCACCAAAAGTTCATGATGTGGGCGCATAGTCAACGACAGATCGCTTGTGAGTATCCCTTCCGGAATCCTCAGGAAGAATGAACTTTCCTGGTAATAATTCTTTATCGAGAAGTGATGATGAGAATCCTTTTTTCTTTCAGCACATCTTGCAACGAATGTTTTTGAGCAGCTCTTTTCTTTGCTGATTCAACACTTTTCCCTTCCTCTAGCACTTCTAGTTGCTTACGAACAACTCTAAAACTCGGAAGAAATTTCGTAGCTGTAATGAAAATTCAAATATTCTGAAATATTCCGCTCTCTAATATATGAGACGAGATCTCTCACCTGCTCAGAAGCGTCAACGCTGAAGGTTTCACCCCATTTGGAAAGATCAACGATCTTCCATCGTCCTTGCTTCAGAAGAGCATGAAGGGCAATACTTAATGGAGATGCCTTAAAACAACATTAAAAAAAGCCGACATTTGCTTAATCTTACGAACACTAATGGGATTCATTGTGCAAGATAATTGTAAGTGGTTTGGTGCTCCGACGAAAACGCTACGTCATTACTCTTCTCTACTATTATGAACTTCTCATAAAACATTACAAAGCGAGATTTTGAACTTTTTCCTGGAAAGAGCTCATTTTTCTGCTTCTTGTTCAAAATCTTACAATTTTGGTAATAATTAAGGAATATTTAGCAAGAGAGAACTCTAGAAACCTCACTGAATGTTTTAGTAAGAAATCTTACCTACTACCTTTTCATAAAACCAATCGACTAATAACCCGCAGCATTCAGTACTTACTAATCAACTTTGACATCAATAGATTTCAACCTAACTATCATGAGAAGACTCAATATTTTACCGATTCCATGGCGAGGGAAGCCTCTATATCCTTTACAATATTCGGCGCTAGTGAATGAATGCATTCTTCTCCAACAAGGAATTGACTAGAATTTGAAAATGAAGAGAACGGACGAAGAACGGAACGCAGGACGTTCTAAAACAAATAAGCACAGCTATACGGCTTGATATTTGACTTTTTAGCCTTCCAATAGTCCATAAGTAACAACCTCAATGTCGAGAATTGCTTTCTGACGAGCTTTGACGTATGGATTACGCTGCTTAGCAGCTATAATCTCCTTCATTCTCTCCTTTAAAGCTATGGCAGTCATTTTGTCCTCAGGTAGCTTTACTAGTGTCTAAAAATTATAAAGGATAATCAAAGTAAAAAAAAAGACAATGGAAATAAACGAAAACAGGTCTAAGGCAAACACATTATAAGCTAATTAGAGGCATTCTAAGAATCAAAGCGTACGTATTTATGGCATAGAACAACGCATCTATCCGCCCATGGCTGCTTTGTCTTTGGCCAAAAGTAAAGCTAGCAAGTACATTTCATGTGGCAATTATATGAGAGCATTGTGAGTGTAAGATAGCAACAAAATGAGTCAATACTATTAATATGCCTAATTTCTCTTTCGCTCTATCTCCCACTATACTAAACAAAATCACAGATCCACCTCTATAAGAACCTTCAGAAGGTTAGTCAAAAGTCTATGTGACGTCTCACGAAGCACATCTTAATCTTCTGAGAACCAGTAGTGATAGGCAGATGGCATCGTGCTGCCACTTGCGCGGTACTCAAATAAGAGGCTCTGCATGGCCGTGGATGCGTGCCTGGTTGCCTGCCCGCTTTACCACGAGACGCGACACCACATTGCAGTAGCTGAGCGATATTTGACGTGGTTGCGGTGAGCATCAAAATGACTCCCATGGTCCTTAATGGGGTTAAGTGCACATCTGGAGCCAACTTGTAGATATATGATCTAAAACGAAGGCACATATGGCGGATGGATATCCTACTTGCGGATCCGCACTGACATATTTACTCGCGTCCATTATAGTATGTGATCGTCAGGAAGGAAAGATGAAAGGATCTCAAACAAGTAAACAGGATCCCGAAGAGTAAAAAAGGAGCGTACGCAGGATGGGCTCAACAGACCCAGGCTTCAACGAAACCTATCAAAATTTAGTCAGAGTACGAGAAGCGATATTCTACAGCACTGAACAGCAAAGCATCAAATTCTATCTAGAATATTGTTTGTCGCTTCTAAAAACGACAAGTTATATTGAAAGTCATAACATGGAATTGGAAGGTAATGGTCGGCAGCAATACCCTAGTCAAACACAAGGAGTCAAATACTATTAAGATTAAATTTGCCGCCTGAGAACGCGCTTTCGCACACAGTCTTCGACTCACCTCCGTGTCCTTATTTTGAATATTTGGAGGCAATGATATGTTATGAACAGCAATTCCTGGGTGCAGGAGCACAGCTGAAAACTCCTCATGTGACATGTTCTTCAGCGATTGTATCCAGTTCCTGGTGCGTATACTCCTCACAGGCTTATATGGATTAAACATATTAGGAATAACGACTTTTAACAGCTTGATGAAACGACTGTACGAAATCTCGCCTTGAAAATCAACGTACATGTAGTCATTCGAATTTCTTATTTCGCTCGAAAAATTCCCTTTCTGAATATGCTCATGTAGTTGAAGAATATGTGCAGAGCGGCGAACTGATGATGTTGCTTGCCTGAAATCAAATATAGACTGCAACATCGAAGTAGCATTCAAAACGATAAGAATCAAATCTCAGTTAATTATAACCACCTAAATTGTTAAATTGCATGGCATGGGGCTGTAAAACTTCTGCATCAAAATTTGTTCTCAGAATAATCAAAGGAAGGAAGATAGAGGGGAGAGGGGCTTGCAATGTAAACCATCAATGTGGAAATTCCGGAAAGATTTGCGAGAACTATTCTTTGAGCCTCTGCGAAAATCAAAACAATTAAAATAAAAAGGATAAAGGATAAAGCTCTCGGCGTAGACCAATCCTGAGGGATGCGCCATGCATTCGCCTTCAATTTTTAACTTCGTCTGAGGTGACTGAATACATACCTGGCCTTTACAATGACTCGCGGTGGCCTCCCGCTGAACCGAGTTAGTGCTGCTTATCTCCCAGACAAGCCTGAGACCAGTCTGGTACCAATTTACCGACCCCGGAGGGATGGACGGCTTGGTGAGCCATGAGCGCGAGATCAAACCATCGACCTCGTGTGCGACGCAGAGCTCCTCTAACCACTGCGCCACATGAACTCTGTTGAAAAATAATAGAGTAATAAAATAAAGCATAATACACTACTCACTGAAAAACTGTATAAATTCGTGTGCAGGAAATTAAGTGCACCCATATATGTGTCCATTTCCCTAACGAATGCGTCAGAAGTCTCCTGCTATAATCAAATGAAGAATATCATTACTGGAGCAATCAATCAACACTCAACTGTAATGGAATTGATTCTCAACTTACTCTTGGATCCGAGATCGACCTTGTGAAATGGTGCCGGAAAAAAGCAAAACGAAGACATTTCTTCATATGTGACACGGAAAAGTTGTCTCGGAAGAATGATGACCTGCAAAGATCATTAGACTGGCAAAAAAGAAAGGAGACAGGCTACTTTTTGGCTTTCGTTGTTCATTTTCACCCTTTAGGAGCAACGCGTTTTCTGCCCTCAGCTTGAATCTTAATATTAACGTCGCACTTTATTTCTAAATAGACCTTTTTATTGCGCTGTAGCAGTGATAATAAAAATATTCTTCACACTGGCGTGTTCTTTGCTTGACAGAACTTTCCCTTTAGGCTATTGGTAGTCATTGGATAGCGTAAATCTCGGCAATTCCAGCACTATACTGGTGTCTTGAAAAAGCTCCTTAACTGCACTGCAGCAGCGAAAACAGAACTGAGCTGGACACACGGCGCGAATTTCTTCTCGGTGGGTGAGTGGTTGTGGTATCGATCGCGCAGTACTAATTACAAAATTTTTCCTCCGCTGCCAAAAAAAAATCTATAGATAAAACATGATTTTGATACTCCAGAATCTCCTATACACACTCACATGTTTTTTCATGCACAGACTTAGATTGCTTGAGCTTGGAGTCTGATAGCGGCTTTATTTGGCAATATTATATAAAATGAAAAGCAGCCCACAAAACATGAATACAAAATTTCTTCTAGGCGATATAAAAAATCCGCAAATCTCCACAAAATGGAGAAAAAATTTCCAAATATGCAAGGAAAGCACACGCTAAGACGCGCGCCGCGTGTGGAACTTAGCTCTAGTTTCATTGCTACAGCAATTTTAGGTGTTTTCAAAATACACGCACATTTACAAAACCAGCAAGATTCAAGTTTTCCAATGATTATCAAAGATGTAGTTGGAAGGCTTTGTTCAGTAAAAGTGGCCCTTCCAGAAAATGACTTTCGATAACCAAAAAGTACCGAAACAGCACAAAGGCGAAATCTTTAGCGACCAACCTCAGAAATATTAAAAATTCAGGGTTAAATCGCAAATCTGTGCATTGCGGGTTTATCATCACAGCAGGCACAAGGAGATCGAACACTTCTTCAGGAGTGAAAAACGAGAAACTGCGTGCATGGAGGAGCGACAGACATTTTCTTGATACAATGGAAGTTAGCATCGTCTTTTTCGTCGATAAACAGAGAAGAATTAGAGTGTCGCTTCGGATGGATGCCAATGAGTATATTAATCCATTCAGAAGTGATGCGTTGCATGATTCTGATTGTTCAACCACAACCAGCGGCTTTCTCTATAAAACATTCGCAGAATCAGAACAACTTGCGAGAGAGAGAGAGAGAGAGAGAGAGAGAGAGAGAGAGGAGAGAGAGAGAGATTGAGAGAGACCTACGTTGCCATTGCAATCGCGGATGCGATTCACAACACCACGAATATCCATGTCTCCAGATTTAAGAACGATTGGATCACAAACTGTTCCTTGAAGACGGTCAAGAAGGCCATTTATTAGATGACCCACATCGGAAACGTTACATTGAACTATTCCAGCTTTCAGTTTACCTGTAAAACTATCCTATATCGGCCAATTTTAAAGCCCGAACTCACAGCTAATAGGTCACAATTTTCTTACGTATTGTATATCTCTGAGAGAAGATGTTTTCTCTTTGTATAACGCGATCGTCTGTCGTAAAGAAGTTGGCTATCTGCAACAGTATGAAGACATGAACAATTTGGCTTACACAATTTGATTCATTCAAATCTGATGCCAGGTTTAACCCTTTCCAGACGATGCAGATCGTTTTCGGCCATCAACTTTTCAGAGGTCTTTTTCTCTCGAAAAAGCTTCTTTACCAGAATTTTTGTAGCCATTTGAAAGCTCACATATCGACAATTTTGAAAATGTGTCTGGCTTCTATAAAACCTTCTTGAGACGTTGTGGCAGCGAAAATAAAATGCTTTGCATTCGAGAAGTTTTAATTGCTCGGTTGAATTCCGTGTATGGCACTTCATTAGTATCTACTAACACTTATTCATTAGCACAAATCTCGGTAATATCGGGGCTAAATTTTGCATTAAAATCTTCAGTGCGTTGTGGGAACTAGATGTATATTACGCCTCATGTTCTGAGTTTTCTTCGCACATAAGAGTTATATCTGCACATAAAGTGTATTAACACGTAGAGCAAATTTTGAGGTATCAAGATAATGTAAAAAATCTGAAGTTTCTTTCGCAACAAGGGGAAAAATCCTTATTAGATAATGAAACCCGGGTCGCATGTGGATATCGACCAATAGCCGTCCGTGAAAGGGTAACACTTTGGGCACGACAGCCCATAACGCTAGCCGCGCCCGCGCTGCCCGCGCGGCAGCAACCAGTCCCTGAGTGGCTGGTGATGCCGACCTTCGGGAAGAAGCTTGCTCGTTCAATCCCTCACCACGACGCTTCACAGCAGACGCTTTGGCCTTAACTTTGGTGTCGGTAAGTTTGAAGGCTCTTCTGTAACGTGATTTTTACATAAAAAATGCTCAGTTGTCATACAGATTAGTACTTTGTAATACGAAACGTAGGTCCATGGATGACGGCGGGGCGAACGCACAGATTACATAAAACAGTTTACACCCACTCCCATCAAATTCCTGCTAAAATATCGTACACTGTGGAAAACATATTTTCAAACCCGACTTTTACAAAATCACCGTGAAAAATGTAGAAAAAAAAGTTACGGGAAAAAAAATACGCATTGCTATCCTTCCATTTACGTTCGCATCGCAAAATAGTCAAATTTAGATAACTATCTGTTCTTTTTTGGTTTGAAAGCACATTATAGAAGAACCTTCAATATTGATCGAGAACAAAAAACAGCACCGAGAAATCTACTGTGAAACCTAGTAGTGGAAGATCAAACCAGAAATCTTCCCGATTGCCGGCATCACTAACAACTTGCACTACGAACTGCTCGCCGCACGCAACGGGGCAAGGCTTGCGCTGTGGGCCTGTCGTAACGTAACTAAACTGTCAACCTTTTGAGGACCAACGTTGACAGACAGGCGGCATCGCGCGGTCGCTTCCCACGAGATGCAACGCCGTCATCATCTGTGTATGCATGTCTGACTGTCTACGCCTGCTTTCCTACGAGACGCGACGCCGCCGTTACAGTAACCTGGGCGAGATTTGACGTCGTGCGGCTTGACACAAAAAAACCCATCGTACGGTTCTTGAAGGTTTGAAGCCATAGCGCTTTGATCTTATAAAAGACCACTCATCAGGCAGAAAACCCTCCATAGAAGCTATTTCATTGTTGAAAACGCTCTTTACTAATCGAATCTTTAGCATAATAAACAAAATGAAGAGCAAAGTAAGCGGATAAAATTAGTAAATAGAATTCCTCCGCATAAAGGCATCGAATTCAATCGCAATTCATTTATTTGACCGCTCGTTGCGATGGTGTGATCTTGTAGTAATCCAGTGATGTGGAGTACTGTGCAAAAACGATTGCGTCAGCCGGGATTCGAACCCAGATCTCACACTTCCCGAGAGCATATGCTAACCGTTGCACCCCTTACGCATAACACGCTCCCGGAAAGAGTGAGATCTGGGTTCGAATCCCGGCTGACGCAATCGTTTTTGCACAGTACTCCACATCATAGAGGTAAGTTGAATCGTAACTATGAATATAACCTGGTTCAAAACATCATTGACAAGTTCCTTCACTGTGTTATCAATTATGGCTGCCAATTCATCCACAACTGTGAGCTGATGCGTCAATGGCACAGCTTTTCTGGAAATTTATCTTGACTCGAATGGAAAAGAGAGGGAGGGAGGGAGAGAGGGGAAAGAGGGAGAGAAAGAAAGAGAAAAGGGGTTCCTATTTGGAGATCGAAAAGACGGTTTTCAGAGGGGAAAAAAAACCCACAATGACTTCTTGGAGACCCCTGGAAACGATGGAGCCTTCAAACTATCGAGTGATAGAATACACGAACCATTCGAAAACGACATCGGCGACATGGCCGTCGTGAACGCGCTAAATCTGAAATCCTTTTTTTAGATTTTTTAAAATTTTAATTTTTTTCGATTTAGAGATAATTTTGAAAAATTTAAAACTTTGAAAAATCCACATATTTGAAAAGATACCGATGAAAAGTAATCCGGAAACGAAGCCGCCAAAAAAACAAACAAGTAAACAAAGTGAGAAGAAAAAAACAAACAATATCAAGTGAAAAAATCAGGAGGGAATGAATTTACCGACCGAGCTCCGAATTTAAACTGAATAGGGCGAAAAAAAAGTGGGCGGAGCTTGTGCATTTGCATACTCTCGTCATTACCGTAACCATCTCGCAACTCTACAGATTCACTTAGAGGCTAAGATAAATTAGCCCACAGCGAACAGTATGGGCGTTATAGTTTCCGTACACGAATGGACGGTCCTTCAACTGGTTGGCTTTCGTGGACCCAAACTGGGCGTGTCCGCCAGCGTGGGACCGCCCCACCTCCTATGCCCCGGCTTGTCGCCGACCACATTGCTACTTTTCGTTGCAAGACACGCAATTAAATTTTGGACTGATTCATGTGCGGTCTTGTGACGAAAAGTACTACCGTAGTCGGCGAATAATCGGGTCAGAGGGGGTGGAGTCGTTTCCGCGCTGGTGACACGCCCACTTTAGGTCCGCGGAAGTCAACCGGCTCAAATTTGATTTCCACAGGCTTCCTTTTTCTGTCCTGCAATTCTTTTCGGAGAACTGAAAAAATGAGCAACTGTCTCAGAGATGTGTATATACAGGCGTAATAGCCGTGAGCCAAGCAAACGACAATCGACATTCAATCACACTGGAAGAACGCCATGGTGATCGCTTTACATTACACAACCTGGTCATGTACTTCATCTTCTGTGTTTTGTAAGTCCATTTTATGCAACGAAAGGCGATTACAACGTCGATGCTTTGGATGTTTACTATAAGTGCTTAAACACTACCGTAACACAAACGACCCTCTTTGTCACTTTTAGATTAGTCATGAAATCCGCTTATTTTATGCTCTGCATGTGAATCATTAATCAAAGTGTAATCACTGATCTCATCTCGATGCCTCCATCGTTTACTTCGACTTTCATCTCCTCTGACCTAAAACCCTCCCTTTGATGAAGCGTATAGATGGCTTAGGGTTAATTCAAATGGCCCAAGGTTAATTCTTGGCCCCACTTCGACTTACCCTCTTCGGCCTCTTCTTCTATTGTCTATGCTAATTGTAATCTCCCTATATAACCCATTGTTATTGTTGTGCTGTTATTGTGAAGATAAACAATAATCCACTACAAGAAGTTCGATACAGAAGCAACTAGTAACAAAACCCGGGTGGCCTAAACAACCATAACAACTCAGTATATCCACTGAACTGCCTTTGCTCCAATTGGTGCATTGGCCGGGAATCTAACCAGGTTCGCCCGCGTGGCAGGCGAGCATTCTACCACTGAACCACCAATGACAAAACGATCGAACTGGAAGCAACAGATATTCGGCAGAAGTCAGATAAATAAAGCCTCCGACGTCAACAACGAAAGCACTATACAATCTTTCTCTGGACTACTCTACACCACAAAGAGGTAAACATTCTGCTGATAAATATCACCTCGATAGCATTTCGAAAAAGTCTCCACATTGAGACTTTTCTTCCAAATAGTCTCTATTTAACCTCACTAGTTAGTTTTATAAGTTCAATAAAATAAAATAATCAATTGCATGTTCATCGCAAACAACGTCGACCTACATGCGAACCAAACACTCATATACGAGTACCTGGGGGTATGCCAGAAGCAAGCGAGAACGACCTAACCAAGCTATCCACCCACATCGAGACACTCACAACAACATTCAATCTTCTTCCGTCCACAAACTATATCGTTTGTTTCCTTGTTTCCTTTTAGTTTATTACTTTCATTCATACATAGTTTTTTCTCTTAGGCCTTCGCCAATATAGAAGTCCTCGCACTTCCATAGCTTTTGGTAACCTTTAGTAAACTTTAGTTACTTATTAAAATTCATAAGTTGGTATGCACTGATGATCTTACGTTTACTGATCCATCAAAATTCAAAGTTAGACCCATCATCAGCTGTCTGGATGGGCCGACAGATAAAATAACGTGGTTTTCAAACTTAATACTAGTCAAACTATTGAAACACCTCCCAGCCCATCTCACCAATGCCCAAATGTTCTTAGATTTCCTACGAAACGCTTCTCCCAACGACGCGTACGTAATGGAATCTTTCTATGTGGCCCCTCTTTATACAAAAGTGTCGAACGGGTACGCAATGCAAGCCAAATGCGAGCTTTTAACGCAGCACGAAAAAACCACGAACATGTATGGCTTCTCCATTCGGCAGGTCATGGCTCTCTCGAAAGAGTGCTTGAACTGCTCTTTCTTTAGATGGTCTGGGAATTATTTTGCGCAGATTAATGGGCTAGCAATGGGACGACTAGCTCCAACCCTTGCTATCGCTTTTATGTCTAAAGTGGGAGCCCCAATAATCGATCCCCGGCCGTTACCCTACTGTAGGTATATAGATGATTGCTTTGTCGTCTGCTCAACACAATAGGAGATGGACAAATGCTTTGAGTTGCTGAACAGTCAGTCAGAGTACATAAAATTCACCCGTGAGAAATCTAAGTCAAACTGGCTGCCATTTTCGAACGTTCAAGTCAACCTATTCTAGAACTCCTACAACACGAGGTGGTACCGCAAGCCAAGCAACAAAACATGCTGGTCCATTACCTAAGTTCTCATCCGTCGCACGTAAAATGCGCACTTATGAAAAAATGTTTCGAACAGCTGTTAGTGTGTGCACAGGAAAAGAACATAAGATAGACTCCCTAAGCCTGGCGCGAAAAATAGCCATCTCTTATGGCTACAATACGGTAGGGACTCCTCAGGTTAGGATTAGAGGATATTTGGCAACCCCAAACGGAGAACTTGGCGAGGATAGAGTCCCATTCCTGCCTTCCATTGCGAACGAAGTAAGTGCAGCAATTGAACGCTGTTCAAAAAGAGCAGATTTGGATAGTTCGGTAGCAGTCGAGATACCAACGAATACACTAAAGCACCAATTAATCCGCAACTCGACTGTATGACAGCCTCTGCGAAGCGAAAGGCTGCAAAGTTTGCTCAAACGGCAGAGACGGCGATTGCATGAGATCTGGTACAATTTACCTGATCTCTTGCAAGGCATGCGGGGATGAATATATCGGCGAAACGGATAGACCACTCTGCATCCGCGTAAAAGAGCACCCAGACGTAACTCCGACCTAAAACCCCACTAGGCACGCATAATGAACAAAGGCATAAAGGTGCAAAAGCATTTCGACGTTAAATTCACGATCCTTGCACAGGAATCAAAAACATCCGCGCGCAAGACTTTGGAAGCCTCGGGTGAGTGTGTTTTTGTAATGAAGTTTTCACTATGCGATCAAAAATTCGTTTCGTACGTTTTTTGCTAAGGTTATGGAGGCTCTTGACTGAATGATTTGCGAATCAATTTGACCTTTCCAATCTCTGAAGATGGCGAACCTTACCAAAACGTAAGCCACCACCACTGTTGTAATAGTCATGCTGCATTATCAACTGTTTTGTTATATGCTACGCTGATATTCGATGAATAATATCAATAACACCTCAGAAAGGCTACGTAGAAGAAAGTACTCATTTATTCAAACTATGCCGAGGTTACCACGGACCTCCCTCTTTGAGGGATCCCGCCCGGTTAGTCGCGAGGGCACGTGGCGCTTCCCCAGGTGGTGGATAGGGGAATAAAACGCAAACCAAAAGCGACCGTGTGCTTCCCAGAGACGCAGGTGGATTCAGGGGACGAGCTTCCTGCTTCTGCAGCGCCGACTTGACAAAAACTCTATTTCTACGAGTCAAGTCGGCCAAAAGCCTGCAATCAAGCGGCTGGGAAGTACATGGGAGGCGGTTAGGAGTCGCCTCCAACAAATAAGCTCCTCCCGCTCCTCCGAGAGAGACTGGCAAGCTACTCGTGAGTACCCAGCCCCCACGTTTAGAGCCTGGCAAGCTACACGTTGGGTATCAAAACGCCAAAAACAGTAACAAATATGGGCCTCATTACCCTGACCCCGAAAGAGCCCCTGGTACGGCAGCGCCAGGTAGGACGAGTACGGAAAGGCTGCTAAAATCTCAGGGCCGAACTAGGCTGCCAAGGTCGAAACGGACTAAAATGACGATCTGTACCTACAACGCAAGAACCCTTGCTCAACAATCCGCTGTAGAAGATCTATTGATTCAAGCAAGAAGAATAAGGTACGACGTCATTGGCCTGGCTGAGACGAGAAGGCGCCATCCTTTCACGCTGTCTATGACACCGGAGAAGAACTGTTCCTTGGAACATGCGATCGCGGAGGTGTCGGTGGCGTTGGCGTCCTCGTCAAATCGAATTTGACCGTGAGCACTGATTCGTTCGAACAACTAACAACCCGTATCGGCGATTACGGTTGAAACGATGTGGTTCTATGCCGGCTTTGACCATCTTCGTTGCTTACGCACCAACATCAAGCTATGACGAAGACGAAGTCGAAGCGTTCTATATGGACCTCGAAAAATTCTTCAGAGAAGATCATACGTTCTTCAAGGTCATCGTCGGAGATTTTAACGCAAAAATTGGACCTAAAAGAACGTCTGAAGAACGTCACATAGGGACTCACGGACTAGAATGGAATGAACAGGGTGAGAGGCTATCCGAGTTTATCGTGACGACCCAAACCATCCATGGTAACTCGCAATTCCAAAAGCCTCTCTCTCAGCGATGGACGTGGGAGTCTCAGAGTACCATAACGGAATAGATCACATCATAGTAAATCGAAGGTTTTGCCTGACCGACGTCGCTGTTGTTCCCAAGTTCTACACGGGATCAGACCATCGCCTCCTTCGCGCAACGTTCCGATTTTCGAGGAAAGGAGAGAAAGCCGCTAAATTCAAACAACGAAGTCCCAGAACTACCATAAACTGGGATGTATTCAAATCATTAGTCGGCTCTTGGGAAGATACCGTTGTCGACAACATCGATGAAGAATACGATCGACTCGTTGAATATCTTCACGTTAGCGCTAAAAAAGCCGAGAGTCCTAAGGTCACGAAGAGACGCTTGTCTCCGCAGACACTCGAGCTGATACGTCAACGTGGAATCGCACGAGCTGCAGGCAACCGAAACCTTACGTCCGAACTTGCGAAACGATGCAGAGAAGCGATAAAAGAAGACCTTAAAGAGAGAAGAGCAGCAGTTATGGCAGAAGCTGCAGAAGCTGGGAAGAGCATTCGCAAAGCCCAGCGAGGCTTCGCCAACTATAAGACCAAGATGATTGCACTCCGATACCCTGACGGGACACTTACAGCTTCCAGAAGGGCTATGGAGAAAATCATCCACCAATACTACTCGGATCTCTTCGCTAGCCATGTTCTCTTATCGTCATATAAATTGAAAGAGGACGAATATGTCGTTCCACCGGTCCTTCCTTCCGAAATCCGACATGCTATATCGTCGGTGAAGAACAGAACAACACCCGGTCCAGACAGGATTAGACCAGAACACCTGAAGAACCTGCCGCCAGTTCTCATCAACACCCTGGCTCGGCTCTTCACTCGCTACCTGTCAGAATGCAAGGTCCCTATTCGATGGAAAACCAGCAAGACCGTATTGTTGTTCAAAAAGGGAGACCTTCACGACATAGGCAATTATCGCCCAATCTGCTTGCTGTCCGTTGTCTATAAACTCTTTACTCGAGTCATCCTGAACAGGATTGACAGAACACTGGACGAAGGACAGCCATGCGAACAAGCAGGGTTCCAGAAAAGGATTTAGTACCATGGACCACATCCACACGATCACAAGACTCATTGAAGTTTCGCGAGAGTACAAACAACCACTCTGTCTCACTTTTATCGATCTGAAGAAAGCCTTTGATTCAGTGGAAACAGAAGCGGTTATAGAGGCTCTGAATAACCAGGGCGTCCCTACTCGGTACATAATAATCCTTCGTGAGCTTTATAAAGATTTCACGACCAGAATATCTCCATTCTACAACAATATCACCATTGACGTAAGAAGAGGGGTTCGACAAGGCGATACAATATCGCCAAAACTATTCACTGCCACCCTACAAAACGTCATGCGAACATTAGAATGGGACAAAATGGGAGTGAAAATTGACGGTCGACAGTTAAACCATCTTCGCTTTGCTGACGATATCGTTCTCATAACACCAAACATCAGCCAAGCGGAACGAATGTTGACTGATTTCGATAACGCCTGTGGAAAGATCGGTCTTCAACTGAATCTAACGAAAACAATGTTCATAAGGAACGGATGGGTTTCTAATGCCCCATTCACGCTCAACGGAACGACAATTTCCGAATGCTCCAGTTACATCTATCTAGGTCGTGAAATCAACATGATGAACGACCTAGCCCCAGAGTTGAGCAGGAGGAAACGAGCGGCTTGGGGAACGTTTAAGAGCATCGAAGATGTAGTGAAGAGGACAAAGAACATCCGACTCCGTGCCCACCTTTTCGACTCGACAATTATCCCTGCCCTAACGTATGCAGCAGAAACCTGGTCGCTACGTAAGCAGGATGAAAGATCACTTGCCGTTATCGAACGCGCAGTCGAAAGGTCGATGCTAGGAGTATCCCGTATCTCGCAGATGAGAAAAAGGATCCGAAGTTCCGACCTACGTCAACGATCGAAAATCAGAGACGCCGTTCTACACGCCAGGATATCGAAAATAAGGTGGGCCGGACACGTGATGCGCTTCAACGACAACCGATGGACGAGAGCCGTTACCGACTGGATTCCTCGGGACGTCAAGCGCTCTAAAGGAAGACCACTGACCCGTTGGTCCGATTTCTTCACGAAAGCGATGGAAGAAAGATATGATGCTCAGCGAATCCTAGAGCAAGGAGGACCCACTGGGCTACTCTTGCACGCGATAGGGAAAAATGGAAGAGTTGCTGGTACCCGCTCGAGTCACTCGACGATCAACGGGACGACAGGTGATACAGGTGATGCCGAGGTTAATACATAGGTGGCCCTGGGGTCTATTACAAACTAGTCACTTCGTTGTACTTCTAGAGCCCATAACTTATCACTTCTTTGTTCATCTCCTTCCTCATCGTTGTAGTCTTTTACACGTTCCTCATTATCGTACATCATCATGAAAATTTTTACACGTTCCTCGTCACCGTATCCCGCTCAAAACTCATTACAGTAGTCATAATACATTGACTTTTCTATCACATCTGTCATTACCACATCTACCATAATCCTCGCTCACTCATCGCCTCGTTCACATTCCTCACGTGCTTGAAGGGCCCCTTGTTCTTTATCATTGTGCGTACTTCTGCCAACTGTATCATTTGACTGGTGAGTGGATTAATTCTGTAGTTCTCTTTTACGCGCTCTCTCTATGAAATGGGCCCATTTTTCTCACCAGCGTAACCCATTTCTAAAGAACCCTGTGCAGTATCGTATGCAATGTGCTAGAAATCCGAGATCGACTCCGCTATGAAGCCAGACTAGAGTCATCCAACGGGCACGAACACCAAAACGTAGGGGCACTACCAACACCACCTTTTCCTCGAGCGTTCTTCAAACAGCAAGGTCCCAATAACAGGGTGGATATCAATTTTCGCATATTTTCAAACGAAACTCTCAGAATCCTCGACCCGACCACTACCGTGGGGAAAATGTTTAGTTCCAACTTAACATCGGCGCAGAAAAGCGGCATGCGACAGATACGGGCGCTAATAAATTTCAAAGCAATTAGACCATCAGTTAGTGCGAGGGAGGAGAGTTTGCAGTAATCACCAGTTAGTTAGTTATTGCGATAACGAAAAGCCACCTTGAAGACACCACACCTTATCGCCAATAAATTGATAAGGAATTTCAAAAACAGTGTCGAAAATTGAACCAACAATGGGTGAGAATAGCGCCTTCGGCTGGTTTGAAGTCTTCCGTTATCTCTCAACTAAAATTTAGTCCACCATCATGTTCCGTCCTATACTTACTTATCAAAATTCATAAGTTGGTATACACTGATGATCTTTCGTCTACTAATCCATCAAATTTCAAAGTTAGTTCCATCATCAGCTGCGTAGGCGAAGCAACAGACAGGATAGCGTGGTTTTTAGACCTACTACTAGTCCAAATACTAAAACGCATTCCTGCCCATCTCACAAACACCCAAATGTTCCTAGACCGTTTACGTAACGCGTCCCCTAACAACTCGTACGTGATGGAATCTTTCGACATAACCGCCTTTTATACATACGTGTCGAATGAATCCGCAATGCAAGCCATATACGAGCTTTTAACGGAGCACGAAAGGACCACAAACATGTATGGCTTCTCCATCCGGCACGTTATGGCTCTCTTAAAAGAGTGTCCAAACTGTTCAATCTTTAGATATTCCGGAAACTATTTTGCCCAAATCAGATGGCTGGCAATGGGACAACGACATGCCCCAACACTTGCTATAGCCTTTAACTCTGAAGCGAAGAACCCAATAATCGATCTTCGGCCGTTACTCTACGGTAGGTACATAGATGACTGCTTTGTCATCTGCTCAACCCAAGAGGAGATGGACAAAAGCTTTGAGTTGCTGAACGGTCAGTCAGAGTACATAAAGGTCACCCGTGGGAAATCGAAAGCAAATTGGTTCCCTTTTTTGAACGTTCAGGTCACCTGTCCAAAAACTCTCACAATACAAAGTGGTACCGTAAACCAAGCAACAAAATCATCTTGGTTCATTACCTAACAGCTCATCCTTCACGCATAAAACGAGCACTCTTTAAGAATATGTTACGAACAGTGACAAATGTGTGCACAGGAAAGGAACACAAGGTAGAATCCTTAAGCTTGGCGCGAAAAATAGCCATCTCTAATGGCTACGATACGGTTCCCAAACGACAAGTCTGGCGAAAATAAGTGCAGCTATTGAACGCTGCCCAAAAAGAGTAGATTTGGATGATTCGGTAGCAACAGTTGAAATACCCCAAAGACACTAAAGCGTCAATTAGTCCGCAACCGACTGTACGACCGCCTCTGCAAAACCATTAAGTGCAAAGTTTGTCCGAACAGAAGAGAGGGCGACTGTATGAGATCGGGTATAATTTACCTAATTTCTTGCGAGGCATGCGTCGATGAGTATATTAGCAAAACGGGTAGGCCACTATTCCTCCGTGTGAAAGGGCACCTAGTTGGGTTGCGCAACTCTGATCCAAAAACTCCAATAGGCACGCAAAGGGACCAAAAACGTGCAGGAGTAATGTTTGGCGTCAAATTCACGATCCTCTCACAGGAATCAAGAACATCTGGCGCGTAAAACCTCAAAAGCCTTTTGGATACATAGCAAAGGCCCAAAAATGAACCGAAAAGAGGAGCGCCTCGTAATGACGCATGACCTCGAAACATACCTCAGGCTGATCTTTCCGGCCCGAGTTAGGCACAGCCCACTGATGCACTGACCTTAAGCGGCTGGTCTTCAAATAATAATTGATAGACCAAACATCAAAACGGTGAGTGTTTCAAAATAAAATTTTTACTATGCAATCCAAAACTCATTTTTAACGTTTTCTGCTAAGGTTATGAAGGTCTTGGCTTAGTGGATTGTGGATCAATGTGATCTTTCCAGGCTCTGAAGAAGGCGACCCGCCGAAACGTTGGCCACCTCGAATATTGTATATTCAAGCTGCATTACTAAGTGTATTGTTGTATGCTTCGCTAATATTCAATGAAATATATCAATAACACCTCGGAACGGCTAAATAGAAGAATATATTATTAATACTCATTGAATACTCATTTAATCGAACTATGCCGAGGTTGATAGATAGTCGGTCTTGGTATATATTCGTAGTTATCGTAATAAGTATTCCTCGCTCTTAGGACATTTCCATATATGGCACGTCGCTCTGGGAAGTCTCTCACTTTCTCGCACTCTCTTACATTTACTCTTCCTAGATGCTTCTTACGTCGCTTTTCGCAGTATTCTTATCATTATCAGTCACATAAACCCGCTAAACCACCACTTCTTAGCAATCTTATTATTCTCTAGCATTTACATAAACCCATTGAACCACCACTTCATCAATCACATATTCCCACAACTATTGTTCGTTCATATCGCGTATTACAGTCTTGGCCGTTATTATTGTTGTTGCTGTTTGTCATGTTAATAATATTATTATATAGATAAAGGTTTAGTTACCCAAGTTTGGAGTAAAAGCCAGTCAGAACATCAGCCAAGCCAATCGTCGAAAACCTCCAAGGCATTCCTGTGCGTATCACCTGTCGTCACCTGTCGTCTCGCTGATCGATGAATGACTCGAGCGGGTACCAGCAACACTTCCCTTTTCCCTATCGCATTTAAGAGTAGCCCCGTGGGTACTCCTCTCTCTAGGGATTCGTTGGGCATCATATCTTTCCTCTATGTCGCTGGTCTTCCTGTAGAGCGCTCGATGTCCCGAGGAATCCAGTCGGTAACAGCTCTCGCCCATCGATTGTCGTTGAAGCGCATCACGTGTGCGGACCACCTTATTTTCGCTATCCTGGTGTGTAGAACGGCATCCCTGATTTTCGGTCGTTGACGCAGATCGGAACTTCGGATCCTTTTCTCTCATTTGCGAAATACGGGATATCCTAGCATCGACCTTTCGACTGCGCGTTCAATAACGCCAAGTGATTTTTTATCCTTTTAACGTAGCGACCAGGTTTCTGCTGCATACGTTAGGGCAGGAATAATTGTCGAGTCGAAAAGGTGGGCACGGAATCGAATGTTGTTATTCCTCTTCACTTCATCTTCGATGCTCTTTACCCCAAGCCGCTCGTTTCCTCCTGCTCAACTCTGGAGCTAGGTGGTTCATCATGTTGATTTCACGACCTAGATAGACGTAACTGGAGCATTCGGAGATTGTCGTTCCGCTGAGCGTGAATGTGGCATTCAAAACCCATCCGTTCCTCAAGAACATCGTTTTCGTTAGATTTCGTTGAAGACCAATCTTTCCACAGGCCTTATCCAAATCGGTCAACAATCGTTCCGCTTGGCTGATGTTTGGTGTTATGCGAACAATATCGTCAGCAAAGCGAAGATGGTTTATTTGTCGACCGTCAAATTTCACTCCCATTTTGTTCCACTCTGATGTTCGCATGACGTTTTCGAGGGTGGCAGTGAATAGTTTTGGCGACATTATATCGCCTTGTCAAACCCCTCTTCGTACGTCAGTGCTGATATTGTTGAAGAATGGAGATATTTTGGTCGTGGAATCTTTATAAAGCCCACGAAGGATCATTGTGTACCGAGTAGGGACACCCTGGTTATCCAGAGCCTCTATACCCGCCTCTGTCTCTGTCTGTCTGTATATAGATTAATATCCGTTGATATTATTTGCGTTATTATTATTATAAAGGTTTAATTATCCAAGTTTGAGTTTCACTATTCGTACACTCCAATACTTTGTTAAAACTAGAAAAAGTATTCACAGTATTCAATCCACACTGTTACTCATATTCTACTATTCATATTCACTGATGCTCCATGCTCTACCCCTTTAATTGACTCGCTAGACCCTTAATCGCTGTTCTACCCTTTCTCCAAATCTCACCGCCTATCTTTTCTCTCTCCTCATTCCATATTCTTAGCCACCTCACAACTTTCCTCCATAGTCAAAAACATGTTTTGACCCAACGATCCTCACCGTCATAACAAATTTGTTATGAAATGTTAGCAGCGAGATCACAATCCACGCCCATTGACAGTCATTCACTGATCACCAACTTTAAAGGTCGCTTATTCTTGTCTCGACTAATTATGCCATTCGGAGCTATCCAATTGACCCTAGTGCGACTAAAGCACGATTTTGAACAACTTAACCGCCCTGGCTTGTCAGCCGATAGGTATTCCAGTATCCCCTGAATACAGTCACCACCAATGTAAAAGTACGAGAGATGCTGGAAAGGTCACGTCGGCTCAGGCAATGCGACGATACGTTAACTCGCTAATTAGCAAACCTCTATGAACGTACCTTCGTCGAGCACAGGAACGCCGAGATTATCACGAGGCTCGCTCTCTAATTCGGAGAGCTCTCAAAGCGCTCACCAAACTAGAAGTTCAGTTTGAGCGACTCAGGTAGAATATCCGCCACCTCGAGAGCCCCTCAAGGATCATCCTATACAACGAAACAATCCACGATCTCACGAGGGAACTCCGTCGCGCACAAATGGAAAATCCACTTCCAGACTACCCGCCGCCACCGCCCAATGGAGAGAGCGAGACGACTAAACCTTGCGTAAGGTTTTCCTGTTGATCTTTTTTTTTTGTTTTTTTCTTCTTACACCTTTTCTCTTTTCTTCGATAAGTTGCCAAGTGGCGAATATTGTTTTGGAGTCGTCGAACTGGACTTCTATCTTAGTGAGCGCGCGGAGAGCTCTCGGTATTACTATGAGAGCGTTATGATAGTCTCGGACGTTCCTGTGCTCGACCAAGGTACGTTCATAGAGATCTGCTAAATGGCTAATTAACGTGTGGCCGCATTGCCTGAGCCGTCTTGACCTTTCCCGCATCTCTTTTATTTTTACAGTGGCGATGACTGTATTCAGAGGGTACTAGAATACCCTATCGGACGACAAGCCAGAGCTGTGAAGTTGTTCAAAATTGGGCATAGTTAGTCGATGGGCAACCGATGAGAATAAGCAAGCTTTTCAACTTGGTGATCAGTTAATGACTGTCGATGGGCGTGGATTGAGATAGTCTGCTAATATTTCGTAGCCATATTTATTATGATGGTGAGGATCAGTGGGTCAAAGCATGTTGTTGACTATGGAGGAAAGTTGTGTTGCCAGTTGAGTGTCTTACTTGTACTGGTCAAGATGATAGTGAGTCTTTCCAGTCAAATGAATGGTGATGTATCCAACCCGAAGGTTACTCTGATGAATCTACTGTTTTTATGTTGCTGGCCGATTGTGGTGACTTGTGTCCATGTAACTAGAGGCAGCGTGTAGCATCACGGTCGTGTTCTTGGAGTCGGACTTATAAAGGACCTTTCAACATCTGATGTGATCGCGATTCTCCCTATTCTAAAGCGAAGGAGCATGCCGAATAATTGGGGAAGCGTCACTGGTCCACGATGGTCTATCATCTAGCGATGGAGATCCTCTATAGTGAGCTGATGCATCATAAACTATTCCCAATTTAGTGGTGCTTTTATGCGGAGTTATTACCGCCAGATGAGGTACATGATGTATTCGGAGCTTGTGGTGAATTCTCATCATCTCCTCTAAAATGCTCAAACGAAATTGCTCTTCAAGTATGCTGATGTACATATCGAGCAGATCTTCGTTATTCTGTAGGAATTTCCAAACGCTCACGAGTCTATTGAGTGCAATCGCTTTATCATCTGGTAACGGTATTGATAGTTGCTTCCAAGGAAGACGAACGTAATACCCGTCTTGTCGTCTTCGATTGGTTTCATTGAAATTATCCCAAACTTGTTGGTCTATCAATTTTTGCCTCTTCTCAGAGTTTGAAAACTATTCTGTTCTTGCTGATTCTAGGTTCCAAAATTCCTTCCATGTTGCTGTATCCTCATCGTCAGTCTCTAATTGCTAAGTGAGGGCATTCTTGACGTGCAAATGTAATGACCAATATTGATACCATTTGTTGATTTCATAATCGCTCTCTTGTATATGGCACGCCTCGCCTTCTTCCTTGCTCTGTGTTTGTGAGAGCACGTTGTTGTGTTGCATACGTTGTGTTTGTAACAAATTTCCCTTTTTCTTGTACATAGGTGTTTGAGGCGAGTGGGAAGATGCAGGCCAGATTGGAGATCAATATGGGGCTTATCTTTTCTTATTAGAAGCTATAATTGGTCACATCCGATTGGAATGGAGGATTGGAGGGAAAATTTGTTCTCATTTTTATCGATGCGGATATCGGCTGTCCGGATAAAATTCATATCATATGGACATATTTTTCCCATACATCGAGCGGGACATTTCTCGATATATATTCTTGGACGTTATGAGAACCGAATATATTTAGATGTAGTTGTGTTTCGTCAGTTGTGAGTAGATGAAGCCCTTTAGCGAGTTTTTCATCAGTAAAGGATTATTCGGCTACTGAGTTCTATAACACAGAAAGTTTCTATATTTGTTTTGTTGCTGAATTTAATACAGTCATTTGCCCCGTAGGTAATATTGCTGACTGTATCTTTGTGGTTGAACTCACGGATGGTTGCTTTTCGACGGTTGATTTGTTCCCGATCTGATTTATTTTTGAAGTAGAGTAGGCATCCTTGATTCTTTTTTTTTCTTGGTTTCATTCGTCTTCACATCCTTTTTGGGATTTTCTCTAATGTAGAACACTTATAAGCAAGCAATCAGCTATATCACGAAAACTGTGGCAACCGAGTATATCTTAAATGTGCAACATAATCAAACTATTGTCAAGCAACAGAATTCAGCTCATAGCACAAGGGTCCAACCATATATTCGCAAGCGAGCACGTAAATCAAATATTCGATTCAAAAACCCGAAAGGTTACCAAAATTCTCGCCCTCTCTTACGAATACTGATTACACGTTTTTCAGGGCTACTCATTACAGTGCTTTTTCTAGCTGACAGTCCTTCCTGAACCAAATGGCAGGCAGATGGACCAAGCATCAACTCGACTGAACCGAGCAAGTTGGCCACCAGAGGGATCAGCCAATGGTTTACGTCCACCTTCACGATATGACGAACATGATAGCGAGCTCGAGCCCATATCCCACTATTGAGCTCTTTGCTCCTGAATTCTTTTTCTGGCCTTCTTTCCTTGTCTTCTTTTTATTGTGCTTTGTATCTCTTCTACGTGGTGGAACTGTAACTTATTGAACGTATCATCCTTCTAAGCTCTGTCTGAACCGGCCATGACATTGTAGCCTTCTATCCTACCTTCCCCAATGACTCACATTAAAGGCACTGTTATTGTGATACGGTTGCTTGCTAACAGCGGTGCATTGCCTGTGGCAGCAGGGCAATTAAGAAGTTCTGCCTACTTCTCCACCGGTGGCACTGCAACCGTTCCTATTATGTACGCCACGCGTACTAAGGCAATATGGTCCTTTCATGCTTTATACTATATACTCACCTAATGGGAGCATCCGCCGGTGTTAGAATTCATGGGGTAGGTATAGCACCTGAGAGCCTCGCCTTCTGGCATTGTACCATAACCTGTAGCTTACCGTTTTCATCATTGCACTTATGATATGCTTCTTAATTTGACAGTGCTTTAGTCATACTAAAATTTTATTGTCAGTTCACTATCAACAACTCATAGCTTTAACTACTAATAACTTCGCCCCTCCTTTGGCGGGGGGAGTGTAGACAACATTCTCCGCAATGTAACGTATGTTATCTACCTTCATCAAGTCAAATTCATCAATTGTAACCTCTGATCATATCTTCATCTTCTGTTTCGCAAGTCCATGCTATGCAACGAAAGGCGATTGCACTTTCGATACACTTTGGATGTTTACATAAGTGATTGAACACTACCGTAGCACAAATGACCCTCTTCTGCACTTTTAGATCAGATATATAACGAGCTTATTTTGATATGTGTACTCTGCATGTGAATCATTGATCGAAGTGTAATCTCTAATCATCTAAATGACCAAAGGTCAATTCTGAGCTCCACTTCGACTTACCCTCTTCGATTGGCTCTTCAATTGGCTCTTCAATTGGCTCTTCGACCTCCTCTTCTTCTGTTGTCTACGCGAATTGTAATCTCCATATATAAACCACTGTCATTGTTGTACTGTTATTATAAAGATAAACGATAATCCAATTCAAGGGTTCGACACAGAAGCAACTACTAGAAGTCCCGCGTGGCTTAAACAACTCTAACAACTCATTATATCCACTGAACTGCCTTTGCCACAGATCGTGTTATCCTTGCAATCTCTAGTATAGCCTGACCGTGGAGTTTCCATAGGGCGTCAGCTCATTTAACACACCTCATGACATGACTTAAATAATAATTACGAGACATCAAGAATTGCGCTATCAAATGATTACCAAGAACCAAATGCAAAATGCATGCCGAGTGCGAAAAGTGATCTTGTTTTTACTGTTACAGCGCTCTAAGAACGCCTTTTCAGTTACATACAATTTGCTGAAACTGCCCAGATTCAACCCCTAGACAACGAGGTCGAAGACTCGCGCGGCAGGACTCGCATTAGATTTACCTCTTGATTTTTACGTCAGCAACTTTTCATCTCTATTCATTGCCACAAATGAATAATAGTCAAATACCCAATTATGTGATCAGTTTGTGTTTTCGTAATTCAAGTACCAAGACATAAATTCGATAGTCCTGATACCATCTCATTTCAAAAAGGCCTCCATGGGCATTATAGTGATCAAAATTGGGAGATCGACGAAGTGTTCGTCAAAAATGATGCTGCACAGTGCATGCGATGCCGCTCCATCAATAGCTCTCAACAATTCCTTTCTTCAGTTATTGATGCACTTCAAAAAATTGAGGCCTTTCAAAAATATAGGAAAGACTTCTATCGCTCTATGGGTACTAAGCTCTTATTATCCGTTTGGTGTTCACTATGAGTAAATTCTACTAGACATGTGCACAGTTTACGCCCTCCACGCAGTTTTTTAGTTGTGGGTCCTCGAGACAACCTCCTGTTCCCCATCCAGCTCCACCTCTTCAAATAACTTTGATATGACCACATGTAGGTGGTTTAGGAAGCTCACCAATAAAACAGTGACATTCTAAAGCGCGCAAATGCTTCGAATGGGTATATCCCTTAATTTTCACCAAGGAAATAATCGTTTTACTGCATGATTTGTTAAGTTCCTCCATCTAAGACGTTCAAAAAAAGTTTGAACCTTTTAGTGTTCTCTCGGATGTTGACATAATTATTTTTTTTTCGTCCAAAATTCTTTTAATTTCTCTAAATTATCTGTAGTTCACGCATGCGTAGAGGAGTCAGGTAATTTGGCGTTTGTGGGCGAAAAAAATGTGCCCAAACAACTGTTTTGATAATAATGTAAGGTCAGATCATGTACTTTCTCCAAACACGTATTCCACATTGCTCACTATTAGATCACTCGACATTCATTATCTTCGAAACTCGGCCTTCGGAAGTGGCCGGCTGAGCAGTTTGCTATTGTAAGTTTGTACTTTTCACGCTCCGAATAGGGAAAAGCCTTCGAAACTCCAGCCGAAAATTTACTGTATTGTACTCCATCGGAACCGGGGAACACTATGAAGAGTGTGACCGGTGAGCGTCGAAGAAGGTGCCTTTACTCAAAATCCTGCCCACTCTCTGATGACGATGGAAGGTCATCGAGGTGACATAATGCTCGTTGCAGGTAATCAATCAACTTCCACAAAGTATTTAGGCCCGATGATTTAAAGTTGATTGTAGAACAGACAATATCTGTGTCGATCAAAGAATGATGAGTGGAAAAGGTAGTTTCACTCTTACAACATAAGTGACAGAATGGGCTGCAAGAGTTGGAAATCCATTCATTTCCTAAGGATGTAATTTTGCTATAAACATGCGAATTCTTAGAACGTATTATCGCAATATTTTCTGAAATTAACTATAAAGACCCCTCACTAATGAATTGTCTCTTTAATGATAAAGTGTCTCATAATCAAAGCAATACTACATATTTAACTGCTATTAGAACTCGCTGTGAAGTTCAAACGATGGGCTGATTGCTTTGAGAGCGAGTTTTCCTCTCTTTGTTAATTTAGCGCACAAAGAAGGCCTTTTCAGACAATAAGTTCAGTGATGAAATTTCCACTTCTCAAGCTATCTATTCATTGACAACTGATGAACTAGTCAGAGAATGGAAGAAAGAACTGACTGTTGATTGTCAAAAGTACAAATTCTACGCAACAAAGGTAAATTGTTGATCAGTGCTAATGTGTGGGTGAGGGCGAGTTGCTGTTGACTAATGCTGATAGTCTAAGATGCTGAGTCTTGAAAATTTTCATCGCAAAAAAGTATCAGGTCAAGGTCGCAAGTATACATCTTTTTCAAGCCGATGAATGCAAACTCTATCAAAGCTTACTCTGGCTGCATACTAAACTTCTTCATGTAAAGTACTTCTTTAAGTTGCGCATAGTAGAAAATGTAGCTGTTCAATGGTCTGGTTAATGCACCATAAATAGCAGCATGGTTTGGTGGTCAAGGAACCCAAAGTGTACTGATTTCAGTGAGTTTGGTGGGCACAGTTGATGTATCAGTTTGTAGCTGTTCGGTTGACGAATGCTTGGATTGTGACTCTGTGGTCGGCTCGTACTGTGTGTTGTACCGCATATTGATGTGTATTGATCAATCGATTTTCAGTACGCGGTTTATACATTAAGGTATTACTACGAGTGTTGAATAGTACTTCATAACAAACGACCTATAATTACAATTATTATAACAAAAGTACATCAGCTTTTATACAATAGTGACACGGGGTTACATGTTGTTATGTATAGGAAATAAGCGACTGCTTCTTATGCTATGAAGCTAAGGATCGCACGTAATGAGAGCTACTGCGGCAGAGAGCGATGTATGACAGTGAGTTGTAGAATGAAGTAACAATACGATGAACTGGAGGTGATGAATAGTTGTATGGTAGGAGTAAAGGAACAACAGCAAAGGAGTAGTGATGAGTGGCAAGAAGGCAGCATCAGTGGCGACATAGATTGAAAAACACGATGCAGTGGCGTGGTATGGTCAAGGTTCACAATGGAGCACCACCAGGCGGCGTAGCGCAATGTTGCTATGCGTGCCCCGTGAAAGTTTGCACAGGGGGAGGTATCCAGTGAGCGTATGTTACACACGAGGGCTACGAGGTCAGATGTAGGATCTGAAGCCGTTTAACGGCTGTGAGGGGTGAGTAAATATGGGACTGAATGCCTTACCCCAGGTGGCGGGTCACTCATAGCCTGTTGTGATATACTCCGCCACTGTGGTAATGCTCCCCCTCCACTATAACGTAGGCCACATGTCCACGACAAGTGATACTCAGCGATATTGGTGGGACCTTAGTTAAAGACACTGCAGTACTAATGATCACGACGAATCATTGATGAATCGGTTTCGTTTGGCGAATGCTTGAACTGATGAAGTGTCCGAGTGGTACGACGGAAGAGCAAGAACCCAGCCGCCCGAAGTGCGCAACAGCGTGGTGCCTAAATGGTCGATAATGTTAGTAAAGTCGTTGTAAGCCGAACGAATGATAAGGTAGCAACAAAGTTGGATATATAGTTAGCACACGCTCCCGGAAAGAGAGAAATGCGGCTTCAATTCGCTCCGACGTTCAAAGGTTTGGATATCACTCAACAGTATTGAATACTGAAAAGATAGTTTATCCTGAGCCAGTTGGAGTTTTACGCTTACATTTTATAAGCTACGGACTAATGAAGAAAGTCCAGGTAAAACTTCTATGCAAAAATGAACAGCCTCATCTATTCATGTCGTGCTTTTTGTAAGTGCTATAAAATTTATGGCTGCAACCAAGTTACTACTAGGTTGAGCAAAAAGTTCTGGGAAATTCATGAAAGTTTCATTTGTTGACATATTTGCGCAGTTTTCAATTGATATTTTTGTATATATTTGTCTAGTTCATTAATCTGGATAGGTACATGTCGTCTACTATACATTGCTGAGACGTATCCACGACTGGTCCGATGAAGGAACACTTTGTTTTGATAAGACAATTCTAAACCGCATACGGCCAAGAAAGCCAAAGGAAAGTTTCAAGAGTCGGACGACGTCCAAATTCTTCCGTAGCCTGCCTCCAGACGCTGCTCCACTTGTCCAGAACCTTTTGCTCAACCTTAGTTTTGTTCTTCATATCTTCTTTATCTTTATATCTGAATCCTATTTCTCTACATCTTTATCTTCGAAACTTACCTTTTGCTTATCAGTTCAGAGCAGCTTCTGCACCTTGTACTATATTTTTCCATTAACTCTGAGTACGTAAAAATATTTAGACATTAAAATACGAAGATCATTCAATATCAATAGTCAGCATGCAAATATTATCTTTCAGTACAAACCTCATCACTCTAAATCGATGTTTTCTCTAATCTTTGTCAAAACTACTTCAAAGCAAATAATCATCAGGAGAGAAATCTTCAATTCACTCATTACGCTCAAAAGATTCGGCAATGGGTGAGGTATACGCGTAGCTTCTTTTCTACGAGATATACTAATCGGTTGAGGACCAGAGGGCCCAGAAAGCGTGTCTGGCCTCACCTCCTGGCCCCGCCGCCATCAATCACGTCTGTCCTTCGATAGATTATTGTGATAGTGATTGGGATGATAGTGGTAGTGATGGCAGTGATAGTGATGTCAATGATAGTGGTCATAGTGATACTAATGATAGTGATAGTGGTCATAGCGATAGTGGCCGTAGTGATAGTGATGATAGTGATAGTGATAGTTATCATTATCATCATCATTAAAATTACCACTATCACTATCATGATTACAGTGATAAAGATGATAGTGATAATGATAACGATGATGATAATAATGATAACGATAATGATAATAATGATAACGGTAATGATAATAATAATGATGATAGTGATTATGACAATGATAACTATTCACTATCACTACCGTCACTGCCACTATCATCACTATCACTATGATCACTATGATTATCGTCACTATCACTAACATCACTACCACTATCATCCCAATCACTACCACGATTTCCACCAATGGACAGACGTGATTGATGGAGGCGGGGCCAGGAGGTGGGGCCAGACACGCCTTGTGGGTCCTCTGGTCCTCAACCGGTTAATGCACTAGAGCATATGAGGGAATAGAGAAAGTAAAAAACCTATCTTTTTCAAAAAGGAAATAGCTTTACGCTTTTAAAGGAAACTTAAGCGTTTATGTGCTGTGACTCGACAAAAATTCCCTGCCACCCACTTGAAGAAAAAAATTCTTTTTCACCTCGGTTTTTGTTAATTAAATTGGTTTCCCTTCGAATTTAGAAGCCATTTCAGCGTTTCTCTTAGCTTGAATATGCTCCATGGTTTTCTCTACACTCTCATATATTTTTGGAGCATAAACAATACTTTTCTGCTGACAAAAGCCACGCACGTAGCTTACAGCTATTTCCGATACTCTAGATTGTCAGAAGTGATTTGAATCCATAATTCTGAAAGCTTTTTTTTGAAGTAATTCTGAGTGAAACATAAAGCGACATCAATTCAAAGTACTGGAGTTTGCACGTAGAGAGTGATATCAGCAGCAGATTGATGAGATTACACTTTAACTGAACTCACTGGAAGCATCTGCTTGTGTCAAACTACTGATTAGATATGAGCACTCCAGGGAGAAGACTATGTCCTGATGTTAACCATCGAAAAAAGGGTAGTTTGTTCTGAACGAGATTTTGATGTTGACATACTAAGTGCCAAGATAAAATTCATTTAGTTTCTTAGATTTTGATAAAATTAGTTTTGGTTAAATAGAATCAGAGTAATTGCTCAAAAGAGATCCTACTGAATTTGTCTATATTGTAAATCGCCTTCACACTCACCAATTTTTGCATCCTTTTCGTAGAACCCGCAGTACGGAGTAGGCCCTGCTCCTGCAGTTTATTCCAGAGAACGTAAAATTGAAATTCGACTTTGAGAACAAAGATGCTCTGCATAAATGAGTACCAGAGCATCAAAGGAGACAAACAGTAAAAAACAGTTAGCGCGAAACGAATTTGACGGAAAAGAACAGAAAGAAGTTTGAGCCGTACCCTAAAATTTGAAAGGCCAAAAATTTGTTTTTTTACACCATGAGTTTGCTAAAATAAACTTTGGTAAACTAACCTCGATAAATCTCCTGTAAAATGTTATCGACAGTGGTTTGTTGACTTTCTAAGAGATTAAGAAAATTTGAAAAACAATGAAGATTTAGTGATAACCCGAGAGCACAAAGATTTACCTGCCGAACAGGCTCCAACCGCGTCTTCAACTATATTGCGCCGCATCTAGTCGCATTAATGAATATTTCAAGGCACGTCTCTTGTGTGTTCATCTACCCAAAGGCAGGATCTATCTATTTGTCCCAACCCACGGTGAGGCACGTGCAACGATTGCTCAACCATTCGCTAGTCGTGCGGTCATCGGATGAACACGTTCTATTCTTTCTCCGAATTAGTATGTAAATGTTCAATACTTTTTTGGTATTAACTAAGGCGTAATAGCCTCTTGCTTCTCCAAGGTACTTCAGATCTTATTTAAAATGATTTATATTGCTTACTACAGCTTACAACCCTGTTTCTTAAGAAGATATTTTTAGAATAGTCTCTATTTAACCTCACTATCCGGTATTCTAAACATAATAATTCAATGTTCAGTTATAAGTTCATTGCATAGTACATGCCGACCAAACAATCAGATATGCACCTGAGGATATGCCAGAAGCAAACGAGAAGCGACCTAGCCAATCAATCCACTCACTCCGAGACAAACACGACAAAACGCGGTCTTCTCAAATTCACAAAGCTACGACGTTTGTTCCCATTTCCGTTTAGCTTCTTATTTTCATTCCTACATTGCTTCTTATCTCAGACCTTTACCAATATAAACGCTCTCCCGCTCCGATAACACTTCCGTAATTTTCAGTATTCTTCAAATTTTTCCTTATACCTGTGAAGCCCATAGCTTATCTTTTCCATGATCATCGTGTGAGATGTTATTCAATCATTAGTTCACCGTTAAAGTCCATAATTTCCTTAAATATAGGCAGCCTATTCATATTTATCTAAACTCCTTGATTAAGTGATAAACTTGATTGTGAATTCTCCACAACATTACTTTTAGTTATACTATCTGTACAGGCTAGTAGACTGACCCGACGTTGCAATCTCACACACTAATCATGGTTTTGGGTAAAAATTTTGTCTGTGTATAGATTGATAATCGGTGCTGTTATTTATGATATAATTATTGACACGAAGGTTCAATTGCACAAATTTTAAGTTTTTTTTGCCAAGCTTGATCTACTGCGGGTACTGGGGTAGCAAAAGCCCTAAGTGACAGAAAACAAGGCGGGCAATTCAAGGAATCAGTACAAGTTGTGCATCGACCGAATCTAAGAAGCTCAAGGACGTCAGTGAGACTCAGCACGATAATCAATGCATGTATACACTCAGATCGGTAGCTCGGTACACCTTAAAACGGGAAATGCACGACCAAATACGTTACACGGATTACACAATGTCATCAGTACTTTCCTCACGTTAGACTCTTCCAGCAAGAGCGCTTGGTCAGCTTGAAAGCTATCTGAATGATAACCAAGGCTTCATAAATAACCCAATACAACTGTTCTCTGAAGAGAATAACCGTAAAGAACACACAAGTGAACTGAGACAAAAAGTTCAATAAGCAAAAATTGAGATTGAAACGCACATAAATGCTACTCAGCTAGCACTGGACAATTATATTGTAGCAGCAGACCACCTTAACGTTGTTGACATGTACACAGACAAAGCGGCTGATCTGCTCGACAGAGCAACGGACCAACATACCAAACGTCTACTGTTCAAAGACAAGCTGGAACGCATAAAAACCAGCGGTCCCAAGGCCACTAACATATGTTCGCCATTGGCAAGTCTACCGCCCCATCCCAATTCCAAAATTAAGTGGGAAGGTGTGGGAATAAGAGGCCTTTTGGAAAGCCTTCAATAATTCTATTCACTCACGCAGAACTGACGACCTAACCAAGATGAGTCACTTATTGGACGCCCTTCAAAAAGAGGCATAAAGAGTGGGTAAATCACTACGGGGTCTCTGAAGAAACTAGCAGATGGTAGTAACATACCTAAAAAAGAAATATGGCAATTGACAAGCCCTTATAAATCAACTACTACGCAGACTCTGCTCAGCGCAGCTTCACAACAACCATTTGAAGGAAGAAGAAAATTTGTGTGAAGCTATCTATTCTATCGTTATCCACCTACAGCAGAAAGGAGAACCCCTGGACAGCTAACTTTTCACAACAGAATGGAAAATTCACGGCGAGAACTCAAAGACACGCTCTAGAACAGAAGAAACGGCATGGCGAAATTAGAACGTGGAAAGCAGAAAACTATTACAAAATATTAGGCATCACATCAGGCAGGAACTCGAAATTATCAGTCGTTCTCTTTCGTCGTTCGCTCGATGAAGTAATGTTCATCTCGCAACGTATCTCTCTTAAGCTCATCGGTTGTCTGAATAGCCTATTCATAGCTCAGTAATGTTTAGGGCTTCGCGCTTATGTGTGGACCAGCAGCCAATCGCTTACTTGACAAAATGGATTTCAGTTCTACAATCCGTACAAGGTGGTGGATTGATCCAAAGTCAAAAGCCCCAACCTCAAAACACCCGCGTGGGCATCGAAAGAGGAGGGAACCACTGATGAGGAATGCACAGTTGAATACATCCACAAACGTCACGAATAGTCCTACTAAAGGCGCAAGCGGGGAAGCAGCTACGACTCTGGTGAGGACATTCCAAATCTACACTTAATGCACTGAACAACGCAAGTCGCAATACTATATCTTCAGTGTCAATGTACTGTACGCTACTTCTCACTTTCACTGCAGTCCAGGTGAACGATCATCAGATGATCGCCGTAAAATACGAACTCCAAGAGGGAGATTGCAACTATAGTTTTTGAGAACGATCAGTCTAGGTTATTATTTTAGTTCGACAGGCCGTTAAATGTCAGATTGCAACAGAAGTTAGTGTCGAATATGCAGTGAACATGGACATCACACATCAATCCATAGAAGGCAAAATGTTACAGGAGAACGCAAGGTACTTCGCAAAGCAGGCAAGGACGTAAGCCAAGAACTAACCCCAAATCACCAACCACTGTCTTAGAGGGGAACAAGACTACTTCATTCTAA
This sequence comes from Parelaphostrongylus tenuis, assembly GCA_019055375.1. Classification (NCBI taxonomy): domain Eukaryota; kingdom Metazoa; phylum Nematoda; class Chromadorea; order Rhabditida; family Metastrongylidae; genus Parelaphostrongylus; species Parelaphostrongylus tenuis. Next base: position 106,970 of record JAHQIW010000527.1, on the reverse strand, counting down.
GTCAACACTACGGCTTTTGAACAAAAACTACACAAGGACTCTAAAGCGCTCCACATGACCCAAACATATTTGGCCAATGGACCACTTGTCGCTGCCCTGTTACAAAGGCGTCCCTTCATCTTGCTTCGTTATAATAAAGTGAGTGGTACAAAGAGCGTGATGATTTTGGAAGACATGACTACTCAGACCATATCATTCTATTCAAGGCTTCCAAAGAACTGAACGCGAAGAGTTTACAGGAAGGTGTAGAGGTTTGTGACAATAATCATCCATTCTTACGAGCAATGAAGATGGTAGCTCGAATTCCTCGTCAACTGCTGATCGAATCACGCCTCGTAGGGATGATTCTATGTGAAGACGATCTGCAAACCGCACTGCCTCTCAACTACACAAGGAGATCCCACCAACTTTTAAGGTGGCGAATATAGAAACTTTACTGCGGAACTGTTTCTATTTATCCGCATTGCAGTGCATCCAATTGAATTTATGAATAATTCACGTCACGTCTACTGCATATTGATCTATTCACAAGGTATAACCTGTCGAACAGACGCTCATGACGAAAATGGTGATCACCTTTTTGATACCACCGTTGGTGCTATTCTTCCGGACCAAGCATAGAGGCATACCTTGGCTTAACCGCATCTGTGTACTTCTGGCGGCTGTAAATCCCTTTCTTAATCACCAAATTACCCAAACGTTCAAGTGCTCCAGTTAATGTTGTGGTTGCAAATGAAAAACTCGAGGATCTGCAAGATGCTGTTGAGGTATGCTATCATTTGCGACGCAGTTGCACGGTTTATATCAAACCATAGAACTTCTGCATATCACTTACAGTCAGATGATGTGGATCAGCGTCCTTATCCTTGTAATTTTCATCTGTCAGCATATCTCTCCTGAGTTTAGCGGCTGCCTAAACACCTCATTAATAGGTCAGTCATCATAAAGGCTTTGCGTTTATGTACAAACCACCGTAGAGCTAGGCGGTCATACGACATAATTGATTATAGTTGTACAATCCGTTCAAGCTAGTGAATTGGTGATTGTTACAATAGTGCATAACAACCACGTTGTTGCATATATTAGTTAACATCTTAGCGTTATATTTACTAATAAAAATGCAATTACCCAAATTTTTATGTATGTATGTATGTATGTATGTATGTAGTATGTATGTATGTATGTATGTATGTATGTATGTATGTATGTATGTATGTATGTATGTATGTATGTATGTATGTATGTATGTATGTATGTATGTATGTATGTATGTATGTATGTATGTATGTATGTATGTATGTATGTATGTATGTATGTATGTATGTATGTATGTATGTATGTATGTATGTATGTATGTATGTATGTATGTATGTATGTATGTATGTATGTATGTATGTTGTATGTATGTATGTATGTATGTATGTATGTATGTATGTATGTATGTAGTATGTATGTATGTATGTATGTATGTATGTATGTATGTATGTATGTATGTATGTATGTATGTATGTATGTATGTATGTATGTATGTATGTATGTATGTATGTATGTATGTATGTATGTATGTATGTATGTATGTATGTATGTATGTATGTATGTATGTATGTATGTATGTATGTATGTATGTATGTATGTATGTATGTATGTATGTATGTATGTATGTATGTATGTATGTATGTATGTATGTATGTATGTATGTATGTATGTATGTATGTATGTATGTATGTATGTATGTATGTATGTATGTATGTATGTATGTATGTATGTATGTATGTATGTATGTATGTATGTATGTATGTATGTATGTATGTATGTATGTATGTATGTATGTATGTATGTATGTATGTATGTATGTATGTATGTATGTATGTATGTATGTATGTATGTATGTATGTATGTAGTATGTATGTATGTATGTATGTATGTATGTATGTATGTATGTATGTATGTATGTATGTATGTATGTATGTATGTATGATGTATGTATGTATGTATGTATGTATGTATGTATGTATGTATGTATGTATGTATGTATGTATGTATGTATGTATGTAGTATGTATGTATGTATGTATGTATGTATGTATGTATGTATGTATGTATGTATGTATGTATGTATGTATGTATGTATGTATGTATGTATGTATGTATGTATGTATGTATGTATGTATGTATGTATGTTATGTATGTATGTAGTATGTATGTATGTATGTATGTATGTATGTAGTATGTATGTATGTATGTATGTATGTATGTATGTATGTATGTATGTATGTATGTATGTATGTATGTATGTAGTATGTATGTATGTATGTATGTATGTATGTATGTATGTATGTATGTATGTATGTATGTATGTATGTATGTATGTATGTATGTATGTATGTATGTATGTATGTATGTATGTATGTATGTATGTATGTATGTATGTATGTATGTATGTATGTATGTATGTATGTATGTATGTATGTATGTATGTATGTATGTATGTATGTATGTATGTAGTATGTATGATGTATGTATGTATGTATGTATGTATGTATGTATGTATGTATGTATGTATGTATGTATGTATGTATGTATGTATGTATGTATGTATGTATGTATGTGTATGTATGTATGTATGTATGTATGTATGTATGTATGTATGTATGTATGTATGTATGTATGTATGTATGTATGTATGTATGTATGTATGATGTATGTATGTATGTATGTATGTATGTATGTATGTATGTATGTATGTATGTATGTATGTATGTATGTATGTATGTATGTATGTATGTATGTATGTATGTATGTATGTATGTATGTATGTATGTATGTATGTATGTATGTATGTATGTATGTATGTATGTATGTATGTATGTATGTATGTATGTATGTATGTATGTATGATGTATGTATGTATGTATGTATGTATGTATGTATGTATGTATGTATGTATGTATGTATGTATGTATGTATGTATGTATGTATGTATGTATGTATGTATGTAGTATGTATGTATGTATGTATGTATGTATGTATGTATGTATGATGTATGTATGTATGTATGTATGTATGTATGTATGTATGTATGTATGTATGTATGTATGTATGTATGTATGTATGTATGTATGTATGTATGTATGTATGTATGTATGTATGTATGTATGTATGTATGTATGTATGTATGTATGATGTATGTATGTATGTATGTATGTATGTATGTAGAGTCAGTATGGAGAAAGTCAAATCGCGGAAAGGATACCATACTGATGCGATACTTGAAAATCTCCCGAAACATTGATTATGAATTGCAAGTTATGAGGGAAATTTTGGCTTAAACTAGACATATACAACTATTGTGGAAGTTAACTTAGGCCATAGAACAACCTACTCCCTATGAGGTACTGCTTCTTGGAATCGACTGTGCTTCTTCAGTTACTCGGTGGTCATAACAAGGGCATCACTGAAGAAAACGTATACAGAGGAGCAAATAGCTGGTCCACAGAGATTTCAGCGATTTACAATGGCGAAAAATTTCAGTCTTAATTCAAAATTAGTACAAATTTCAATAGAAAAAAGAGAAAACGAGCGAATTTGAACGAACTGCATCATAACGCGCATGAGATTGGCAACATAATCCCCGACACCATTCTCATCCACTGAATATGGGCAGTGGGTTGTGACTTCGTCAGAAAACTCGACAATATAAAAAAACCTCAAAACTGTCAGTTGGCTCCACAAACATCAAAGAATGCCATGCCTCTGAGATGGTGGTGACAGTTATCAGTTCATTTATAGTGGAAGGGACCTAGTATGAAAAAGCCTTCGAACTACAAGAGAAATACACGACACATAGATATGAGGCTAGCGAGAAAGCATTACAAAGAATTAAACCATTAATGATAGATTCTCTAAAGAAAGGAATCATAAGCACCAATTAAGTGGTTGTCTCGGATGAGTGCAATATTTCTCTGCTAGATGGTGGGGAAGTGAACCTAGTTATGCTAGCTGTAAAGGTGTTTTCCCGTTTGATACTGCAGATCTTGGAATTATAACATCATTAGTATAGGATAAAAACAAAAAATATTGAACTAATTCCCTCTCTATCCTAATGTAGCAAACCAGATTTAACACTGATCCGTGCGTGAGTAGTACTATTTATTTAATGATTAACTGCCAGAATTACAAAATAATTTCGAATATAGCCTAGAAACCATCTAGAAATTTTCTATCGAGAAAAAAGAAAAAGAGGAATTCAGAAAATAAGCACATGTAACACAGAAACAAGAACTCTTACTCTTTTACTCGCTCCTTTCGGCAATAGATACTTGACGATTTCCTCGTTTGCTCGCGAAACAGCAACGTGTAGAGTAGTGCTACAGTCAAAACCACCTGAATACATCCCATTGTAAAACATTCCCCATAAGAAAAAAATCATCTGAATGTCAATTACTAATAAACCATACCATCCGCATTAATAACTGCTCCATCACGCTCAACAAGGCATTGGCAAAAGTCTAAACGTTCCATTTCAACTGTTATAAATATGGGGCTGTGGTTCTGATCATCACCCTGATTCACATCATATCCGAATTACAAGTCATCTGTAAAAAGTTCTATGGCATGATAAACACTATTCAACTGCGTCACAAATCATAACATACCTCAACGGCATCTTGGAGATCCTCGAGTTTGGCATTGATAAGTGCAGCATTAACTGGATCACTTAAACGTTGTGGTAATTTGGTGATTAAGAAAGGGATTTACAGCCGCCAGAAGTACACAGATGCGGTTAAGCCAAGGTATGCCTCTATGCTTGGTCCGGAAGAATAGCACCAACGGTGGTATCAAAAAGGTGATCACCATTCTCGTCATGAGCGTCTGTTCGACAGGTCATACCTTGTGAATAGATCAATATGCAGTAGACGTGACGTGAATTATTCATAAATTCAATTGGATGCACTGCAATGCGGATAAATAGAAACAGTTCCGCAGTAAAGTTTCTATATTCGCCACCTTAAAAGTTGGTGGGATCTCCTTGTGTAGTTGAGAGGCAGTGCGGTTTGCAGATCGTCTTCACATAGAATCATCCCTACGAGGCGTGATTCGATCAGCAGTTGACGAGGAATTCGAGCTACCATCTTCATTGCTCGTAAGAATGGATGATTATTGTCACAAACCTCTACACCTTCCTGTAAACTCTTCGCGTTCAGTTCTTTGGAAGCCTTGAATAGAATGATATGGTCTGAGTAGTCATGTCTTCCAAAATCATCACGCTCTTTGTACCACTCACTTTATTATAACGGAGCAAGATGAAGGGACGCCTTTGTAACAGGGCAGCGACAAGTGGTCCATTGGCCAAATATGTTTGGGTCATGTGGAGCGCTTTAGAGTCCTTGTGTCGTTTTTGTTCAAAAGCCGTAGTGTTGACTTGGAATGAAGTAGTCTTGTTCCACTCTAAGACAGTGGTTGGTGATTTGGGGTTAGTTCTTGGCTTACGTCCTTGCCTGCTTTGCGAAGTACCTTGCGTTCTCCTGTAACATTTTGCCTTCTATGGATTGATGTGTGATGTCCATGTTTACTGCATATTCGACACTAACTTCTGTTGCAATCTGACATTTGACGGTCTGTCGAACCAAAATAATAACCTAGACCAATCGTTCTTAAAAACTGTAGTTGCAATCTCACTCTTGGAGTTCGTATTTTACGGCGATCATCTGATGATCGTTCACTTGGATTGCAGTGAAAGTGAGAAGCAGCGTACAGTACATTGACACTGAAGATATAGTATTGCGACTTGCGTTGTTCAGTGCATTAAGTGTAGATTTGGAATGTCCTCACCAGAGTCGTAGCTGCTTCCCCGCTTGCGCCTTTAGTAGGACTATTCGTGACGTTTGTGGATGTATTCAGCTGTGCATTCCTCATCAGTGGTTCCCTCCTCTTTCGATGCCCACGCGGGTGTTTTGAGGTTGGGGCTTTTGACTCTGGATCAATCCACCACCTTGTACGGATTGTAGAACTGAAATCTATTTTATCAAGTGAGCGATTGGCTCAACGCTGGTCCACACATAAGCGCGAAGCCCTAAACATTGCTGAGCTATGAATAGGCTATTCAGGCAACCGATGAGCTTAAGAGAGATACGTTGCGAGATGAACATTACTTCATCGAGGGAAGACGAAAGAGAGAGTATTTCAAGGTTGCAAGCAGTAGTAAGCAATATAAAACACCAAGTGGTAGTTAAAGTACCTTAGAGCAGCAAGAGACTATTTGTCATGAGCTGATATCAGAAACTATTGAACAATTACAAACTAATTTGGAAAAAAAAATAGAGAGCGTGTTGATCTGACGACCGCACGACGAGCGAATGATTGAGCAATTGTGGCGCGCGCCTCGTCGTGGGCGAGGAAAATCGATAGATCAAACCTTGGTTGTAGATCAACGCGCAATAGACGTGCCTTGAAATATTCATTAATACAACTAAATGTGGCACAAATATGGCTGAAAACATGGTTAGAGACTGTTCGGCAGGTAATTCTCTGTGCTGTCAGTACAATCACTGGATTTTCTTCTTTGTTTCGATTTCCTGAATCTCTTGGAATGTCGCGAAAAATCACGCTCCATATTGTGCAGGAAGTTTATCGAAGTCACCCTACCACTGTTTTTTACATCAAACTCATCATCTGTAGGACACATAGATTTTATAGTCTTTCAAAATTTAGGGAACGGCACGATTCGATTTTCTTTTTGTTCTTTTCCATCAGATTCGTTTCGCTTCGGTTGCTCTTTATTGTTTCTCTCCTTATTTTCTCATGATCTGATACCCATTCATATCTAGCATTGTTCTTCTCATAATCGAATTTCGGATTAAAGTCCTTTGTCTTTTGTCTTTGCAGAAACCATGCTTATTCAATGGCTAGAAGTTCTATTTTCTTGCAGAGAAGTATAGAAGAATTGATGAGTGTTAATGCGATCTGTATTATAGATCAATTCGGCGGGATTTTTTTTTCCTGAGTAATTACTCTGATGCTATTTGAATAGTTAGCTCCTGGTTCCCAATTCGTGAAAGAAAGAGATTGAATTTTTTACTGGCACTTAGTAATCAGTGTCAAAATCTATTTCAGAATAAACCACTCTTTTTCCGATGTTTGATTTCAGTGCAGAGTCTTCTCCTGGAGTGCTCGTGTCTAATCTGTAGTTAGTTTGCGTCATGCAGGTGGCTTCCAGTTAGTTCAGTTTTCCTGTAATCACATTAACCTGCGTGCAGCTAACAGTTAACTCTTTGCGCACAAACTTCACTACTTTGACTTGTTGTCGTTTCTTATTTTGATCAAGATTACTCTGAAAAAAACTTTGGACATTTTCGATTTAGTTCACTTTTATCAATCTGAAATTTCGGGAATAAGTGCAAAGTATGTGTGGAGCTTTTTTTTTTACCATACAAGAACTGTTTTTACTCGTGTGCAGCTTTTTTTAGCATACAAGAAGTTTTTTTTTTCCAAAAAACAAATGAACGTATAGCGAGAGTCATGGGGCTTATTTAGGACAATAGAAACTAGGACAATTAGGGCTGAGATGTCATTGAGCTTCGATGAAAAAACCGCTTTATTCAACGCAAATCGCTGGTGAAAATTGCGAAACACATGAAGTATTCGTCGAGTCGCAGCTATGCACGCGAAGTTTCTTTCAAAATTCGTAAAAGCCCAACCCGTTAAAGGAATAGGTTTTTCTCTGCGGTTAGGAAATAATTCAAAGTTCCCTTTTTTGTGTAAAGTGAATAATTCACTCTACTCTATTTTTTATCTTCGATTGCTCCTACGACTTTCGAAGTAGTTGATGTCGAAGTTCAGTGCTCTTCAATGTAGTATGAAACGTTTGCCACCATTTTAACGCCTTTCACCTTCACAAAATTACTCGATAGAGCAATTTTAGATCCTGTTGAAATTGTGGTATTGTTAATAATTGTCATCAGCATGTAAACTACTATGAACTCTGAGCTCCATTATACTTGTCATTTAGTTTTCGCTCAACGTAAGCTTCTCTATTGAAAATGGAGACCTCCACAAGGTCTCTGGTTATCTTGAAATAACACGGATTACATCTAGAGTTTGTTAATTTCTAAACATTTAAATTATACCTGGATTCAAATTTATGAATAGTAGGCACGAAACAAAAAACAATTTATCGAAACTCATAAACAGAAAGTCTAAGAACGGGTAGATAACGACAAAGTACGTGGTAATAAGCGGGATGGTGACTTCCGCAAGCACCGACGTATCCCATCGAAATCACTTACTGGCCGGCAGTTGCGCACTAACAATATAACCAAAACAGAGAGAAGAAGAGCAACAATCGGGGGACGCTCAACGCCCGCCGCGCCTAAACACCCAAGCGCGCCTATTTTACAATTATTACAAAACAACGTTCGAATAAATAAATATGTGCATTTTACAAGGGTTTAACAGGAAGAGCAGGGGTGAGGCCCCCGTCAATAACAAATTGATAAAACGTATACCGACAAGTAAAACCGGGCGGTGGTGAAGTGCTCGGGAGGTAAAAGCTCTGACAAATGAATGTCACGTGGAGATATACGTGCTAATCTTGGAAAACCACTTAGGTAAGGTTAGGTTGAGATAGCCTAACATGGCACATCCTCATAGTCACCACACATCGTAAAAGCAGTCCACCTCGACTACTCATTACGGGACCACGCGCACGCACTCACGAAACACTTGAACATAATTGAAATACAAAAGAGCTAAGAAACAACCAAGAAATATATAACAAAATGACAAACAACGGGGTCATTGGAAAGTCGAATTAGGTAGGGATAAGGGAATTCAACAAAGTGCAGCCTAACGTCGTCTCATAACGAGAACCACGTACAAGCCAAAACAGCAACAGACATTCCCTTCTAGGAAACGATTAGTGGGGGCGAGATAGCTTTGGTGTAAACCGGAAAAAAAAAAACAGATCGTACATTGAAGCCAGGGACCTGCACCAGCTATCGTGGTGGCATCAAAACTCTACTGCTGACCACCTCCAGCACTTCGTTGGAAACGATAAAGATAAAGACGGTAATCCTTTGATGCGAGAACCACACTGCTTTCGTCCACCAAAGCCACATCGAAGCACTGCGCGTGCTTCACTTTCGACTCGAGAGCACCAATCATAGTTCCATCCTTAAAAAGAAAAAACAAGTAGTTTAGATTAGGGTTAGATACTACAATACACAGAACGTTAAATATAGTTTATTCATAGCTCAACCTCAAACACAACTGGGAGAAATGTAGAAATATGTAAGCACTTTTCGGACGGCGCAGATCTACCCCTTCAATGTTACATTAATAGTTTTGTAAAAAGTTTGTGTATTGCTTTACTAACATGATTTTTACAATACTTTGTACCAAACAAATCGCAAAAACTAATTATCAAAATATTATTTTTGTCGACCTCGATAAGTTCCTGTCACTTTTGTGGCGACAGTCTTAAAGCAACAATCGAACAGTTCGGCTAGCATTCGGCATGTCTTTGAGCGACCATCTCAAAGACACCTTGACGACCAGCTTCCTGAGGACGGCCCGAGCGCGACTGATTCTCCACATTGTTCTCGCTGGCTTTGAACTTCACGAACCACTTCCTAGCCGTCCTTTCTCCAACCTTATCATCGTCCCAAGCTCCATTAACATTGTGAGCCATTTCACTAACACTTTCCCATACGCGCCATTCGGGCATGAGTAGTAAGGAACTGTTCTCAAAACAGCTCCATCTTGAAGGAAGTACGGGCAGGCTGTATACCAAAGTGTTCTCAAGAGAAGGCGCAATTAAACTATGCCAAAATCATGCAATTTCGCTGCAAAAAATCATATAACCAAAAAGGCACAAACATTTTACATCATCGGTTAGAAATAATCCCAGTAGTCGCCGCATACTCACAGAATTGATGAGTGACTACACTTTCAAATATTGTTTTTCTTTGTTATGCTTTGTTGAACAATGTAAATGATTCTTGAACTCAGACTAAAAAAGAATACTACAAACCAATCCTGTTTTTTTCCAGTACATTACCTACTGGTTATCGAACGTTACCTACTGTGTAGAAAGACAAGAAAGCCCGTTCAGAACAAGGTGTGTCTTCAAAGGTACAGGTGATTCCACAAGCCTTTATCAGTGGGTAGAGCTTCTCCTTTGTACTCTTAGTGATCTTTTAAAAGCTTAAATACCGATAATTTCGGTGCTGAGCTTGATTCTAGAAAGGCTTTTTTATTGTGTTGCAGTGGCGAAAACGATTATATTTCATACTAATTTGCTCTATTTGCTCGGCTGGGCCAATGAACGGCTTTTCGCTAGGCTTTTAGCAGTTATTCAATAGATATAATGTCGACAATTTCAAACTACAATTGGTTTCTAGAAAGGTCTAAATGAAGCGTGTTAAGAGCAAAAATAAGACTGCGTTTCACACCCAAAATAGTTAGCCTGCCGATAAAACTTCGTAACGGGGTTTTTCGTACTTCATAGCGAGAATATGGACGAATAATACCAGCTGGTCCATCTATAGAACGACAGAACTAAGTCTCTTATATAATCGTGACAAGAAAACCTAGAAAATCTGTTACCTGTCCATTATAAGGCGACAAATGAATAATCGACCCCATTCGCTGGGTAAGAACTTCTCATAGGTGTTAGTAAACATTCGAAAGCATATCTCTGTCTAGACCCGCACATGGTCGGTTCTTCGAAACATCCCTCTATAACGTTGTAAACCAAAATGAAACTATGTTTCACACGCGCACATCTCTCGCCGGACAGAGCTTTTTTTGAACTATTAGTAAACATTCGATAGCGTATGATTCAAGGATTTTAAAGCAGTGCTTATTTTTTGGGAACACCGTTTCTCGGAAAGGTATCATGGCAAATAAGGTTGATTCACATACGCGAACATATGTTCTTTAGCCAATTCACGGCCGCGGGCTGGCGACAAGGGAGCTGACGCAGTGATCGATCGATTTTCTCAAATGAAAGTGCAATGTTTGTTATTCACGTAGAGAACTGCTTCGACGCTTAGATAGAAACTCCAGATTAAAAAGTCTGACTCTGATACTACAATTATATTCTCTTCACATTCATGTGTTTCTCGTTCATCCCGCGAAGTGATAACTGAATTGCGCAACCGATGTGCAACAGTTTAATTTTGAATTTCACAGCGCTATAAAAGGGTCTTTTATAAAACCAGTCACGTACAGCTCTAGCCAGAGATATGAGCTTTCGAATGATTACTTACACTCCTATGAAAAGTTATTGTCCAACGAATGGAGTCGAATATTCATTTGCCACCTTAAAATGGACTAGAAAATCTTCTCCAAGAGAAGAGATATTTCTAAAGAGATAAAGTCGCGCTACGCGCACTGATTTCAACTACCACCCCGAAAGTAGGCAATCATAACTGATTTTTGGGAAATTTTCGATCTGTTTAGAGGAGAATTTCAAATATATTTTGGTACTCGCACCCACTAAGATTTCGTCTACACGTTATGTTTTTGATGCGTATATCTTTGTGCAAAAGTGATACTGTTTCGCTGTATGAAAACCTTTTTGAAAACAAAACGTGAATTGAAAATCACCAGTTCTCAAGCTATCGAATAAGTATTAAGGCCCTGTTGAAAACCATCTGCAAACGTTAGTTGAGCAAGAAATGTGCTTCGAAAACAAAACGTATTTTTACTTTCGTTTCTTCAGCGCGCCAAGAAGACGTTTTCGAAATCAAATTGCATTATTGAAATCATCGAGATTTAAGCTACTGAACGATTACTGAAAGTCTGAGGAAAAAGCCAAAAAGGCCCCGCCTCGAAGAGGCTAAACATGTGCATCCAAGGAGGTATAGGGAGATAATATACACAATACATTATTATTCAATCCTCCTGGCTCTTTGAAAAAACAATGTGGGCTATTGGATCACCTTGAAACAGAACCAACAGATTAAAGTCACCTGCGAAAACACTGTCAAGTTGAAATTGTTGTGATTATCGGCCACAACAACGTCACCCATAGCGTTTATAGCAACACCAATTGGATAATTGGTGACTCCCTCACCACCAATTTGACGAAGAAATTGTCCTTCATACGAAAACACCTGGAAAAAGAATGGAATTCTGGTTATTAGCTCGCTATGTGCCTGCAATTTTACAGCTTCATACCTTGATACAGTGTGCACGATTGTCCGAAATGAGTATCTCGTTCTTGTCGTTAGTACAGACGCCATTCGGAAACTCGAGGTAACGAGAGCAACTGAACTTCTGCAGGATATTGCCGAACATGTCGAATATGATCACACGCATCACCTTCAAACGCACTTGTTTGATTTAAAAGACGACAATAGTCACATGAGGATGAAGGGATGAAGCTCTCGAAGTAGATTAGACCCTAAGGAATGGGCCATGCATTCGACTTCATCAAGCATGGTTTGAGGTGACTAGATGCATATTGGTCTTTACAATGACTCGCGGTGGCCTACCGATGTACCGAGTCAGTGCTGCTATCCTCCCAAACATATTTGGCGCCAATTCGCCAGCCGCGGAGAGATAGAAAGCTTGATGAGGTTTGAGCGTGGGATCGAACAACCGATCATCGATTGATCGACCACGTAAATGTCGCAGAACAACTCAAACCACTGTGTCACACGCGCTCCTCAGAAAATGATACACATAAAATGGAATTGTCTATCTATTAAAGGGAAATCTCATAACGTATGGTACACAGTGTACAAGCTGACTATAGCGGAAGAGATTGAAACAAGAAAAAGCATTAGTAACGGAAAATACCTTGCATTCAACGACAATGATCCGTCCTTTACTGTCGACACAAACACCACGAGGATGCTGCAGAATGTTCGCTCCGAATTTCCGTAAAAATTGACCATATTGATTATAAACTTGAATTTGATGTGTTGGAGATCTTTCAGTTACCACAAAATCACCCGTCATCTTGTTTACGGCCACTCTAAAATAAATATTGTTCAAAACATATATACTACATAGAAAACCGGTACTTTTCCGTTATCGGATAAGCATTCCTGAAGGAAAATTTTTCGCTGGACAAACAATTTCCACCAAACTTCCAGTGACCATTCAAAAGCATAAATCTCGGAGAATTCAGAAATGTACAATTATTTTTCGGAAGGACCTTCCTACAGCGCTATAACGGGAAAAATAAAATGGTTTTCACGCAATACGCGCACTATCTCGCTTATAAATCGCAGAACAGAGCTCTTCCCCAAATTGTCAACCATAAATTAATAGCGCAGATCTCGAAGATTGTAAAAGTGCCCTTGTTTTCAGGAAAGGCTTTCTTACAACGCTGTAGCAGAGAAAATACATTTACGCTTCACATACGGGTATTTCTAGCAAAACAAAACTCTTCCTCTAGACTATCAATAGTAAAGGTATAAAACAGAGGAAAAACAGCAAATTCTCCCAATATCTTTCACGAATTTCAGCTCTACCAACACAAAACTACACTATACTCATCATCCTCACCTGTTGGGATACAGAAGCTGCCCATCTCTCTTGCCGCACTCGCCAAACTGGAACTTGAAGCGTCCCTCTTTGTCAAAAACCTTAACGGCTTAAAATTTACTTGCTTATTCAATCGGACAAAAAGAAAACTAATTACAACTCACTTGAATACGATGGTTATTGGTGTCGGCAACAACGATGTCACCTTGCGCATTCACAGCCACACCAGACGGTTCCGTAAATTGACCTTCCATCACCCCAAACTCTCCGAATTTGCAGTGATAAATCATCTTTTGACGGCTGATCTGTGATCGACTGAAAAGACATGCTTGAAAAGAGTCAGAAGAAATGTAACCTTTCACTCATCAACGATTTGGTAGTCCAAGTTTCAACAATCTCACCTATGACCTACTTCTGCTATCGGGTACCGGAATCGCATATCATGTAATAGGTAGAAACTGGGATTTATAGACAATGTAATATCTATTGTACCTGGCGTTTGTAACAAGAAAACAGGACCACTAGGTCCCACAAGCTCTAAGGACGGACAGATTTACCAACACTGCTCTTAGATGCATAAAATTGAGGGAAAAATAGTCAAAAAATGTCGCTGCTGACGGGAAATCATTGAAAACACAACCAAACATTACATGCAATATGATAATTAGAACAAAATATGTTAACAAATATATGCTGAGTGATAAGCAAAACTTTGAACCTCAAAGGGATCGAACCCACATCTCATCCTCTCCGGGGCACGGTTGGTTATCGATAAAATCGATACCATGTATCATAAAAAGTGATCTCAAAACAGGAGCTCGATGGTAAAACTGATTAACACGCATTACGGAAAAAGTGATGCCGATTCCCGAGTGCAGTTCAAAGTTTTGCATGACTTTACATTTTCATAAGTATATGTATATATATATATATATCATACCACTATCAAAGGCTGTAATAGAAAGAGATCTCATGTTGATACTGAAAGTTTTAATGAAGTTGAAACAAGCAAATGGTGGAATAAATATGCCAGGCAATGTCAACTCACCTTGGTGGATACAGAGTGATCTTCTCGTCTTCGATATTTCCTGGCTCAAGCATGCCAAGACTCGGTTCGACACCAATCGACCACTTATCATAGTGATTGTACACCGGCAAACCACAATTATCCTGGAACAAAACCAACCATACTAAAAAAATATCGAACGAAAATCGATGTTTAGTAGAAGCTACAGCACCATCAACTTTGCTGAGCTTGTCAGACCAGGTGTTGCCGTTTTAACAAAAAATTTAACTTTGAAAACTTCATCGAATCCAAGTTCTCTGGTCGTAATTTACCACAAAAAGACAAAAATTTCTTTTTCGATTCATTTTACAAAAAAGGTCACTAAAGGTTTATAACATTGATCTGGGCAGATAAAAACGTTCGAATGCGCTTCATCTAAGGTAATACGAGGTGTTAAGAAGTTATCTGATCTGATCTATTCACACTATTATCGTGATTGGATTCCCCAAATTTTGGTCTCTCACGCAAAAAGTCATCGCAAAAACCTACAAGAGATGATGAGATGTCGTTGGCGAAATTTCCAAGAGATTGACTAGAACCTCCGAATTCATTTCTTGGGCGAAGGAAGTTGTTAGAATCAGAAAAACACACTTGGTGGTAGGGGTACGCTGTGTGCCTGTGGAGGGGAACGCACAAGCTTAAAACACACAACTTATTCACTTTGAATCAGAGGATATAATACGTCACAATGCCGAGGTTAACAACCTGACTAACCTGTCTGCTTGGAGGTCTTCCTATCGGTGTTGGAGGCATTCCGGTCTGCGAACTGGCTTGTCCATTCCAATCTGCTGGTCCTCCTCGTACTTGGCCAAACAACCCTTGTATAATTTGCCGTGCATTCGCGGGGTTAAGCGATGGCAACTCAAGCTCGCATGGAGATCCTAATGCATTGGATGCCTAGAAATTGAGGATTTTGGGAAAAAGATGATCTTGACGTAAACAAAAATACGGATAATGCAAGCTTACGTCGGGATTAAACGCCAGGAAGAGTTGGAGTCGGGTGTCTAAGAGCTGTTTGAATACCATCACCTCGGTCGGAGATGCATACTTAACCAACCTCGTTGTGAAATCGATAGTTTGACTGAGTTTCTCGGTCATCTGTTGGATTCGTTTATCGACCATGGTAAGTTGAATCTGAAACGAGATCGAAATAATGCTCTAGTGACTTCCGCGATGTTTTGGGAAAATTTCTCAGGAAAACCTCAAACCAGAGTGCTAAAAATCGCTTAAAATTAGAAAAATACCTCACTCTCATCAATCATCAAACACTTACAATTACATTGAAAGCATAAAAGACAAAGCATTAGGCGTTGGTCAATCCCTGAGGAATACGCCAATCATTCGACTTAATCAAGAATCACTGAAGGTGATTGGATGCATATCCAGTCTTTACACTGACTCGCGATGGCTTAGCAATCTGTTTTCGTTCCAGACAAGTCTGAAACCAATTCATCGACAGCGGGGACGGATGGGAGACTTTGTGAGCCTTGAGCGCAGGATCGAACCGCCGACTACGTGAGTGTCTCAGAGCACCTCTAAGCACTGCGCCAGACATGCTCGTTAAAGCTAGATGAGCGAGGTAAAAGCAGAACAAAGTCAAGAAACAACATGCTTGTATCCTCTGATCATCTTATCTAGTTCAATTAGTACTAGGACAATGCAAAGGGCCGGTCACAGTAATTGGAAATGGACTACTAAGAATCTTCTATCTTGCAAGAAAACCAGAAGATGTGACGTTTTATCATTGTCATAACCTTATGATATCGAAAGAAGCAACAATGGCCCACCAAAGATGTCATTTAGTTAGACGGCCTAGACAGCTAACAGAGTAAAAATGACGGGACAGAAATTGATATGGACTTGACCACTTGGAAAAGAAACCTATGTGGAATGGGCATTACCTGCTTGGCGGAGAAGGCAGTGTCAATCTCCTTTGATGCAGATTTTCGAGCATCTTCGACGATGCGCAAAAGGGTGTTAACGTTCTCATCCAGTTGTGAGTGGGCACGACTTAGGCTTGCATTTAGTCGCTGCTGAGCAGCATCAACCTGAAAGAAGGAATAACACTCAGACACAGCTAATACAAGAAGACAAGTTGACTACGTTGATCAATCCCTAACGGATGCGTCATGCACTTACTCTCACCAAATATCATCTGAGGTGATCAAATGCATTTCTGCCTTTACAAAGACTTACAGTAGACAAACGATGTGTCAAGTCATTGCTGCTACCCCAGCCAGAAGGTTTGCTCCCTATCCACCGAACCCGGAGGGATTGAAGGCTTAGTGAGCTTTGAGCACTCAATCGAATCATCGATTATCGATTGACCGACCACATTTGTCGCAGAACACTCTAACCATTGCGCCACATGTGGTCTCAGAGAAACAGTATAGAATGGCATCGTACCTGTTTGAACATTTCTAACAGATCCATGTGCTTGTTACGAGCTTCGTTCACCAGCATCTCCATTGTATTCAGCTGCTTCTCAGCCACCTATAAATAGACTTGCAGACACTAATCTTGAATAGCACGACATTCCCCACTGTTTTCCTAGACATTTCTCAACTCACACTCGATGTTTCATAAGGCTCTATTCTTACCTCTGAAGTCATATTTTAAAATTTTCACTCACATTAGTCAACCCACACCTCTATTTAGTCTGTGGGAATGTTTTAAGCCTTACCGAGGTTCCTACGTCGTCGGAGTCACACATACGTCTCGGCGTAGTCACGCGCTTCATCAGTGGCTCACGCTCCACACTGAACTCTACTTCATAGCACGGAATGGGGAGACGTTTATGGTAATAGTAAGTAGTAATGGGTCATCACACAATGAATGCATTATCATGCGCTATTATCATGAACAACGTCTCAGCCACCCTGCTATAAAAGTAGAGTTCAGTGTAGAGCGTGAGCCACTGATGAAGCGGGCGGCTCGGCCGGAGCACACGCATGGCTCTGATGTAGTAAACTCGGCAAGGCTTCAAACATCCTCACAGACTATATGATATGTTTACAGCGCAATTTGAAACAGTTCATGAGATGGAATTCTTCATACCTCAGTAATTGGCTCGTACTGATGTGCTGGTTGAGCGTGTTCAACCAGGGTACATTCACGACAAATCGCCAGATTGCAAGTGAGGCAGAAGAAGCGCAACGGTTGAACACGATGCTGGAGACATTTGCAAGCACGTTCGTGTGCCGAGGTGGTATTCGACGGTGGCATGGGCGCCTGAAAGCGACGTGCAGCGATGGGAAAACAGAAACGAGAACGGCAAAGAAGCAAAGAGTATGTGAGTCTCTGACGATACCTGTTGCACTTGGGAGATGGGCTCGACACGATGGCCCTCAAAGCAGTGCATGTATTGGTGTGCCATCGTGCAGTTGGTACAGAGATAGTGAGTACATTCCTGACAATAGTGCGATGCGCGCTCACCGGACTTGCATCCTGTACAAGCCGAGCAGCGGTTATTGTTGGTGTTAGAATTCTGAAACAGAGAGATCACGGATCACGGACTAAACAAGAAGCGGATCCTTCTGAATATGGGGGACAAATGAAAAACCGATTTGATTCGGTGAAGAGGAAATCTTCATAGCAGTGTTAGTAGCTATTCAAAAGCTTAAACTTCAGGGTAAAGCCCCACGTCGCCGGCTTTCGAAAATACTTTTTTTGCCACTGCTACAAAAGGAGATTTCTTTGCTTCAGACACGCATATTCTCGCCGGATAGAGCTCTTTCTATGAAATATTAGTAATGTTTCGATAATCGTATAGCGTAGTCGTTTTTGGTTTCATTTCTGTGCTTATATTCCAAAAAGACCGTTCCTCTGAAACGCAGCAGGTAGAATAAGCTGAATTTCCATCTGCGATTAAGGGCCAATTTGGCCAATTCACGTGGATATGAGTGAGGCTGCCACGTCCGATGACGCGATAACTATCGCTTTTTCGCGCATATGAACACACAGACAGGTATCGCGTCAGCAGTTCACGTGGGCACCATACGCACATGCACGTGAATTGGCCAGAGAGTCCCTTGATTATAGATGGTGATTCAACTTATTTTACCTCCTGCGTTTCAAAGAGACGGTCCTTTCAGGATTCAAGCACAGCATTGGAATCAAAAAACGACTATGCTATCGATTAATTACTGATAATCCATGGAGGATCTCTGTCTTGAAAAAAAAATCCGCGTCTGAAATGTAGTTTTGTGCAGAGTTTACCAGCTTATAAAAGGTAGTTTCAAAAAAACCGGCGACCTGGGGTTGTAGCCTGAAGTTCGAGCTTTCGAATAGTTACTAACACTCCCATGAAAAGTTCCTCTACAGCGAATGAAGTCGATTTTTCCTTATTTGTTCCCCTCAAAATCAGAAAGACCCCAGGAAGCAAAGGTAGCTGATAATTAGCGAACTCACCTGATCACATGGAGAATCAGAAAGCGGAGGGGACGATGAAGTCGAGCTGGGAGAGCCGAAAAGCAATCCCTTGTCGTCGACGATGTTAGGACGGGATAAAACAGCTTCGAGGCCGTAGTCAGAGAGGAGGGAGTCGAGGCCAAGTTGCACGCTGAAATGAGGAACTCTCGCTATTGCCATCAGGGGTGAATCTAACAGAGCTAAGTCTCCCGACTCTAACCAGGACCTAAGCATGATAGGCGAAGTGATATGATCTACCTGAGTTGAGTTTCCATGTGGCACTGTGGACAGATGATACGTTCAGCAGAGTCGATCTGTCGTTCGAGACAAGCTTTGCAGAACGAGTGGAAGCAAGCTAGGACCTTCGGCTCACGGTACGGCTCCTGGCACAGTGGGCACTTCACCACCTAAACTGTCGTCGTCAGCAGATAAAAAACTTCTGCGGGAGGCTCTGGGGACGGAACAACTCATCAATGGGAACATTTTAGAGGAATCCGATGTTAGCCTGCAGACAAATTTACGAAGGAAGAAGTGAAGGAATACTTTGAAAAGAAGAGTCTTAGAGAATTTCTAGTCCACCAGTGAAGCGATGATTCAGTAGGTAGAGATTTCCCTGGATGTTTTTGGTCGATCGGCTTGCAGAGTAAGCTACCGAGTGAGCGACCGACTCGAGAAAAAAAGGAGAAATACCGCTTTTATTCCTATCCTACACACAAACAACTGGTGGAACACGTTCGAAGACGTATCAAGCTCGTATCTTCGTAAAAGTCACGTCGAAACCCGACCAGTTTCGTCTTAGCGGAGATCAATCGGAGGGTGAGGCTGATGATGATGATGATGATGATGATGATGATGATGATGATGATGATGATGATGAGGAGGAGGAGGAGGAGGAGGAGGAGGAGGAGGAGGATGAGAAGAAGAAGGAGGAGGAGGAGGAGGAGGATGAGAAGAAGAAGAAGAGAGGAGGAGGAGGAGGGGGGGGGGGGGGGGGGGAGGATAAGGGGGAAGGGGTGGAGGACGTCACACTACTATTCTTATCGACTCGGACCATCGGCTCTGAAAAAATGAAGGCATCGACACGTTAGCCGAATGGGTCAGGTTCACTAACCTTGAGATAGTAGCCAAACCATAGAAGTATCATTGCTTGCTATAAAACAGGTCCCGTTTGGATTGTTTCAGGTCCTAGGCTCGTTTTGTCGATATATGCACGATTGACGGAGTAGATCACGATGAAATAACCGCAGAAAATCAATAAGTCTGGCGCAGGACTCGCATGGTGCAATGATCTGCTGCGGTGCCGTACGATAGACACAGAATCGTTGTTTCAATCCCGCCTGCCTCGTCGCATCTCGCGGTCACAGAACATTGCAAGCTTCCAGTCAAGTCTCGTCCGTCTAGATCCTCGAAGCCTGATGAGATCGAATATATTGTGGTGCATTCTTTTCTCAGAGACCCTATGTGTTAGTAAACCTGACCTATTCGGCTAACGTCTCGACGTCTTCGTCTTTTTCAGAGCCGATGATCCGAGTCAATATAAGTAAATTTAGGTTAAAAAATACTAAACAATGATTTATCCGATATCGTTGAGTAATACGCAAAACTTTGATCATCATGCGGGAATCGAACCCGCATCCCTCTACCCGTTCCGGGTGAGCGGAGGCGTGCATCGCATCGTAAAAAAGAGTGATAGCAGAAGAGGAACCCTCGGTGATGCAATTGGTTAACACGCACCCCCCCCCCGAAAGGGTGAATGTGCGTTCAATTCCGGCGCGAGATTTTAAGTTTCGCATAGCACACATCGATATATATATATATATATATATATATATATATATATAGATGCGTACATATGCATATATACACGAGCACAGACAATTGTGACGTCATGCACTGCTGAGAGCGGTCAATAGAAAGAATACTTATTGAATACTAGGGTCAAGCACCGCCGTAAATTAGACAGATTTAAGAATTTCCTCTTTCCGCTCCACTCGGGATCTACGAAATATCGACCCAGAACCAAGTCAAAAATGGCACGGCAAAATCCTGGGGGGGGGGGGGGGGGGGGGTTCGACTTCCACCTGAGGTCGAATTTTTGCGTACCACTCAATCATCATCGATGATTAAGTCAAGAGTCTTTGGGTTAGAGAGAATCCGCCTAAAAAGTGGCGATACTTCGCGATTGGAAGGGTCTCTGGTCGCAAATTTTCATTCAAATTTCCCAGTTGATCCAGTTTCTGAGATTGCTTTTCTCCACAAAAGTCAGGCCATTATCATCGAAAAATTCCACAGTGAGCCAAGCCCATTTTAATAAGGAAGTAAATATGGCGAAAAAAAAAACAAATAAAAGAATTAATTTTGAGGAAAAACGGAAAAGGAATGAAATCGATACGGAGTTCATCGTGAAAACTGGAGAATAGAAGGACGACAAGCAGAATAAATCGACAGGCAGTTTGAAATTCACGAAAGCTACCGCTACCGTAGTCGCGCGCGTGATCGTTGGTTCGATTCCGGGCCCACGTTCACCCAGCCTTCCATCTGTTCAAGTCGGCAGTTCGGTACCCCGACTTATCTGGAGGTATAGCAAATTTGATCTGAAACATCGGCCCTTGAATCACCTCAAACGATGCTGGATAAAGTCGAATGCATGGCGTAATCTTCTCAGGGGTTGATCAACGATCAGAGTGTTATCCTTATCGGTTCACAGTCTTATCGTCTTCTCGACTTATCAGTGGAACGAATCGAGGCCTACCGAAGGCCCATTGGCGCCGGCAAGGCACTCGGCGACTTTGAACACTGATATAGCCTTGTTCAACCCTCCGCCAACGCATTCCGATTTGGTGTCTGTCCACTGTGTGGCGCCGACGGAGGAGTAAAATGCTGAATTAGCACACATTTCGGAGTGGTGATCTATAGTCGTCGACCAACGTGTAACTATCAGATCGTACACAGCCAAAGTGGCCGTGTCCAAAAACACGGACCATCAGCCTCCTCGGGGTAAACAAGCAGCTAGAGAGACCGATCTCAGGTGTACACGATTTCGACGAGTCAATGGATAACCTCTTCGGGTAGAGTAGTTGCGATCGATCAGCTCGTGAAGAAGAATTTGCTCGACTAAAGGGCACGGATCGTCGCCGTAGTAGGAGAAGGGGTATGGAGACGGGGACGGGGACGGGGACGGGGACGGGTACAGGAACGATAGTATCGAGATGGGCCGCCGATTGGAGCGTCTACGAAATGTTTGTCGCAGGGGGCGCCTGGCACCGACGCGAACCGCCGACTACGCGCGTCCCACCGCTCTAGGAGGTCAGCCCCATACGTGGGGTCAGGCCGTCCGGCCGTCCATCCGTTCGTCTTGCTGATAGACACACATGTACACATAAATCTTCTTGGAGATCTTCCGCCACAGTTTTGGAGTCGATGAACATGTTCAGGTGGCTAGGTAACTCAGAATCGGCCAGGGTATCTCCCTGGGATTCCAGGATTAAATGAGTGGAGACAAACTGCCCAACAAGTTGAGCAATTCAAACCAGTTATGCAATCGGATTACGATTTATTCCGGGACGTTCAGGGAAAATCGGCGAACAGATCGCTGATAATCGACGTGTTCACAAATCGGTCAGTTCACCGCGAGATTCTGAGCACAGATCAATCCGGAAAATCACAAAATTATCTTAAAACCCTAGATTGCCCCTGGATTCTTAACACAGCTCGATATCGCACTTCTTCGGCATTAGAAAGAGCCTCTAGCAATGTTCTCTTGAACAAGCCGACTACGCGAGAGTTAGCTGAGATAAAAGGCTTGGTTAGCTTTTTGGGTACTGTAAGACTTTATATTCACAATAAAACTCTTTCTACATAGATAGTCACATCATTCATGAGGATACAGCCTCACCAAAGGCAAAGGCAAAATGCTAGGTATGTTATAGAAAAGACATTCAATTCATAGTTGACAGAGTAAAACACTTGAATTGATGAAAAAAAACAAACATCCTGGCATGAAAAGCCGATAGAGAAGACGAGGCATGATGAACGAAGATTGTCCCACCTGGTCATTGATGGGCGGAGGAGTCGGCGCCAGTCCGAACGAACCGCCCAACATAGGCTGAGAGACCGCTAAAAATGGATTCAACCTGTAGCATTTTGCGCATCCATTCGACAAGAACAGAAAAGAAATTTTGACCTATCCATGCACAGTACACTTTTAGGCGCTCCGTCAAAAATGATCCGAGAATTTCTGATCAGCAAAAGTCCACGAAACTTAGGAAAAATCCTAGCTAGCTGTCTCTGATCTGCAGAACAAGCTCGACCTCCGCAAGCTGAGTATTTCGAAAAGTCATCCCCAGATACACATCAATTGCCTATTGCCCCTTTGCCCGCAATATCTGACTTACTCTGATCTTGGCAAGGGTTGGAGATTTATGGGAATGAGTTGTTCTACGACACAGATTGTTTGCCTTCAAAGATTGTTTATCATCGAAGCCCGAAACAATAAGAGGGTGAACCATTGCGTAATCATATGCGCAACAAAAAGCGCAGCTTTGTATCGGACCAGCATTTTCTCAGCACACTGTTCTATGCAGTGTATTGAAGAGATGATGACCTCTTGCGAGTACCAGTTTGCAAAACAACTATCACATATTTTGGAAAAATTCTACGAGCATCCCAGATAATGCCCTCCGTATCTCAGCGGGTGTGATCTATTTCATAAACTTTTTTTCCAAAGAACACAACTGGAAAGTCTTCAGAACGATTTCAATAATATTAAGCGTCATTTTCTAAAAATATGATTTTCAAATAAGTATACTGATTTCTCCTCTATGGCAATACCCCACGCTATGTTAGCTTCATCAGCTAGACAAACAACAGTACAAGAGAATTACCTCAGATGGTAGTGAATCTACCTAATCATTGTTTCGTTGGGCACGGAAATCTTCCTCCGATTCCATGTTTCCCAACAACTTTACCACTGAGGCTTTTTACTGGTACTCGTAATCGCTTATCGTATGAAATGCTCTCAACACATGGTGTAAAAACAGAACTGATTTCAACTTCATATATCTCAACTACCAGTGAATTTTATTGATTGAAACAAACTGGCGGGATCTAAAGATCTTAGCCTACAAAGGACGCACTCCGTTGTTCTATCAAAAGGGAATTCTGTTCTCAGCAACCCCTGACATATATTGCTTTCACCTTTTGCGTCAAGGTTGCAGGTGGTGGTGCTGTTGTGCTGGAGACCTCAAGGAATTTGAATTTCGTGTTCAATTATCGAGAATTTTTTTTTCAGAGAAATATGAGAACTAGATCATGCCGGAAAAGCTATGTCTATTCTTTGAGTGGAAAAAGAAAACTTTTTTCTTGTACATCTGAAGGTTCTCAAGTTCTCAAATACATTTAACGATCGAGAAACTATCGCCAATGTCGAAAAAAACAGCATCGGGCGTTACGTGTTAAGGAATTCTTATCAGAGAATAGATTCTAATATGAAAAGGAACGTAAATAACGAGGGAGCGGCGACGACTACAGCTTTGTTTTAAAAGGCGAGACGAAGATCCCAACTGTAGTCGACTTATGACTTCCTTCACTTTGCTTAAATGCGTAGTCTAATGTCGGAAAATATTCTCAAATAATAATGATTACTTTGTGGATAATTTTGATGTGCATTTAACGCTTTATATTTTATTACTGATGACGGACGGTTGTTTGCTGTTCATATTTATTTTAGAATTTAAAAAGGATGTTGGTTGGCGCAAAATCGTGGTATCAGACCGTGAGTTCAATTCGGGTCGTAAAGAAGCAGAGACATTCAGCCCACGAAATACGAACGAACATGCGGTGCAGTGATGGTTCAAGAAGATTTTATAAAAGCAGACGCATTTCAACAATGCATAAACCGTAACTACTTTTGCACCGACCTCATAAGAAATCACGCAAAGCAGTCATCGCAGGTAATTGTTTTTTTCAAGACTACACAAGATGTTGTAGAGGAACTCAATGTCGACCATATTACATCTCGCCATTTGGAGCAAATTACAAAAATTACTGTAATTTCAGCACAATATAAAATCGCAACTACTACTTTGCCCAACTTTATAAATTGTGCGTTAACGCCTCATCGAATTTATCTCTACAATAGAAGTCATCTTATGTCCGATGTCTTCCGTAGTGACAAGTCGCCAATCGTTCGTTTACAGCTGACTGTTTCCCTACTTATGGCTCTCAAAAACCATACGAGGACACTGTTGATGGTTCCAACCTCCCTCATTTGAACTGCACAACCGCTCATTATGTGCGTACAGGTCGATACACCACCACCACCAAATGACCTGAACGGCAACGCTCGTAACCCTACATTGGATGATGGAGACGATGAAAGGCCATACACTACATGCAAAATCCACAATACCCACCACTTTGTTACGCCACGAAAAATATAGTTATTGATCCGAAATTTTGAGCAGAAACGCATTTTAGTATCTTCAATTGGGGTTAATCTTGGCGTAAGCTCAGAACAAAGCCGATGATCAACACAATTGTGTCGGCACATCACTACAACTCAAGCTATGAATAATCGATCTCCATGCTCCATATGGCATTGCTCAGCCACTATACGTGTGCGTCATAAACAATAAGCGCTGCTTTGTGGGGTCTGTTGAAGACACGCGTCGAGTCAGTCTTAAAGCTTTACTTACAAGTTTGCTACGTGACATTAGCATTATGTGCTTATCCTGCTCGCTTACTACTGATAAGTGCAGTGCATGAATAAGTGTGACTAAGAGCTAGCTTCTGGTTCACTGCTACGAAATACCCACCTGAGCCCCACGGCGATGCGACGAAGGGCTGCGGAATCGGGCGGGCGACCGAAGCGAGTAGTTGTGAGAAGGCTATTTCGTCCGAGCCACTGCTGCTTCCCAACGACTCCGCCTCACTCATGTTGACTTCTCTGTAAGATATAGTGGTGCTATAGAAGCATGACGACAGAAAACGTGAAATTATGCACAAATGAGGCAGCCAACGTTTTCACATGGTGTATAAGTGGCCGCGAAGCAGGAAAAAAAGTATCTCGTCTCTAGAGCAGATCTCTTAACAATTGCATTTTCTAACGACTTAAATCGTTATTATCGATATCCAGTATTCAACCTATGACAAATATCTTGGCCTGCGTATGATAATGACACACGAAAGTGAAGAATGTCTACAGTACTAGGCGATGAAAGGTGGGTGTGCTGTGGAGAGAGGAGCGTGAGCGAAGAATGCGAAGCAGGTTAGAGACGTTCTACTGAGCTGGTATAATTCGCGCATGTGGCGGCTGCTGTCCCAGCCCAGTCCGGACCGGCCTCATAGATTCATTCGTGGACGACTGACTGATGTTAGGCAGCAGAGCACCGGTGATGTATCAAAACACCCTCTACGTGAATAAGTGGGTGTAGATGAGGCACAAAGCCACTCGGGCTAGGGGCAACAACCTTCATGAGCCTACACACACACTCACACACACACACACATCGATTGTGGAACGACTGCTGTGCAGAAAGTAAACAACTCCTGACAGCATAACACCAATGCTGGCGGTTGTGGTAAAAGAGCGTGTCGGACGAGGAGTATCGTAAAAAACGAGTCAGATGACGAGGAGAACGAGCAGAGAGCGTGGATCGGGGGATGGTTGTCTGGTGAACAGCAACGAGAGTGCATTGGGGGCTGGAAGTGCGTCCAGAGTAGCAGATTGCACGTTGCGCCGCCTTTCGAGCGACTTCGGCCAGTGACGGGTGGAGGAGTGGGAGAGGAGGAAATCGAGCAATGGGGACGAGGAGGAGTGCAGGAGAGATGGAGAATGTTCGTCTGGAAAGCGTGTCGTTCGGACAGACGACGGGCGACGAGCGGTCCAGGACAGATCGCAGCCAGGATGGAGATGAGGCCGACGACGTCGCGTTGTTATCACGCGCCGACGCAATGCTGCGATCGGAGAGCGACGAAGCGCGGCAAAGTCCCAGCTAGCAGGCACCAATAAAACACACACGCACACACGAGGAACAAACTGCTCGACACGAATACCTGGGGAGTGGGTAGCGAGAGGGCACCATGGGGTGCTACGACTTCTTCCACCCTCACAAAAGCCAACAGAAGAAGCTGGGAGACGATGACTATCCGCTACAGGTGTAGCCAAGGATGTGTAAAACGATTTCCGGAACTCGCCCTCCAGAGCCGTCTCGTCTACTGCGACAGGTGTTTGCCTTATGAGATAGCAGACTCAGCGTCACTGCCTAAGTGAAAAGGACAAATAATTATTCGTTCATCACGCTTCATCCTATATTGTAGAACCCTCTGCAGATGTGATCAACATTTCCGTTAGCCGACAGTTCAAGTGGTACCGCCGAAAAATGAGAAAAAAAGTCTTTCTAATGCTAATGCTCGATAATAAAACTATGATAAGAGGAATGTAACGACAGAAAAAGAGACAGAGAGCTGCGGGAAAGAAGAAAATGAGAAGGTTCTCCCCACTTCTGCTATCGGCAATCGATGCTTTCGCGTGCCTCTTGAAAACCTCCGGATTCTAACAATAAGGACTACAATTTCAATCTTCAAATTGTGTTTCAGTTCGTCTCCAGATTTTGACGATATTTCATATATGATGGAACTGAAATGAAGTGGCATTCTTTGGCATAGAGTAGAGATCTATTAGCTATCAATGAACGAATGCAATAAAGAGCGGTATATCAAACTGCCACTTTCAGTAGTGATTTTGAGACAACTGTTGAAAGATGACAAAGAGAACGGCCACAGTATGTGAACTCGTCTCGGCGAAAACTTGATAAGAGCCGTAGAGGCATTCGAAGCTCAAGACGAGTGGAATTTGTTTACGTCGACACCACGCTGACATCACCCATGTTTTCGTCGACAATTCTAGCATAAACAACAAGAAATGTGAACGACCATAACCACCAACGCACTCACTTTCTCCATAGGGTCTCTGCTACAGCGAATTTGTTCACCAGAGTATATTCAGAAACATCCTGTAAGATACACACACACACACACACACACAAAATATGTGGTGTGTCCATATGAATGAGAGGGAGTGGTGAGCGGTAAACGTTAATTTGAACCGGTTCCAGTCCTGTATTCGGTTCTAGGGCTGCACATGAAGGGTACATATTTATGGACCTTTCACAGTGAACAATGTATGTGCATGCTTTTCGGAAACGGAATCGATGGGCTGCCGCTGCCATTGGGAATACTTCTTCTCTCTCCCTCTTTCTCTCTATCTCTTTCTCTCGAGAAATAGTCACTTCGAACATTTCAGTCAAAAGGAAAAGATGAATTGCACGAGGAAGACGGTAATGATTCTCGTAAAATAATTAGTATCTCAATCTTTTCGTTTCCAGCAAATTATAGTTGATGAAGTGATCGTTGATGTCTTCAAAGTCATGTGCTATCCGAAATACTTCAATCGCGAACTCATTGAATTTTGTAAGACATAAATCCAGAGAAATCAATGTTTTGTGAGGAATAAACTACGTTAGGCACGCCGGCGTAGACAACTCGACACGAACTGGAAACCCAAGTGTTCTGTTGATATAACAGAGAAACATCGAAAAGGAGTGAGGACAGGTGGGAGTCTAGCTTGAGGTCAATTGTAATCGCTTCACAACAGAGAGCTGTGCAGCGTGATATGGCAATGAACGCCGTTACAAAGTGATTACAGAGGGAAATAAGGGTAAAGATAAACATCCGTTTCAGAGACGAAAGGACAGAAACCGGTTGCTTTCTGAGGAAGCCAACGTCTGTCGAGCCGGCGACGACAGCGGCGTTGAAGAACGCCCAGTTCTCCTCAGAACTGGATCCATATGAAAAACATGGCCATGTCAAGTGATGCTGTTTTTACATTGCTTTGACATATGTTGGGTGTGAGAATGAAATAGAAATTAAGACGAAAGAAAGAAACGAAAGAAAGAAATCGGAGAATTTGATGTCTAAGATTACAAGGGTGATTCTTTTCTGTGCATTCAAGCTGCATAACTTGTTTAAAAAAGAACTTAGGCGAACAACCCGCGAAAAATTAGAGCTCAAAGCGATGACGCTGTCTGTAATCGTATTTCAAGATGAGAAATAGAAACCTCTTGTTCATAGAGATAAGGGAAACATGACTGATGACCTTCTCCACGTACTACATTTCCAATTAAACATGCATTGTTGTACACTGACGCGAAAAACTAGCCAATCAGCAACCAGGCACTATATAAACGAAGTATCAAAACATTGCGGATGTGCACCGAGGCCCTCGACTAATCTTAGATTTGAACGTTTCCTACGCCACTTTACCAAAACTCCATAGACCAGTGGAATTGCAAGGACTTGCTGTAGTTCACATAATAAAAACAAATCGTTGTAAGGTGTATGTGCACGCATCAACGTATACGATCATTCGGCTAGCAGAGAACAACGTATTAAGTTTTCAAAGTTGATCAATCTCTGAGCAATGCGCCATGTACGCGACTTCATCAAAGAACATCGTAGGTGATTGAATGCATATCTCATACTGCGGTAGCCCATTGAAGTGCCAAGTCAGTAGGGTTGCCCCTTCCAGACAAGCCTAATGATAGTTTACTGAACCCGGAGGACTAGTAAGCTTTGATGCCTGGATCATGAAATCAAACTAAGATTGCGTGTGTATTGCAAGGCACCACTAATCACTGTGCTACACGCGCTCCTAACTAAGTTAGTGATTCATGATGCATAGTCACTTCATTTTAAAACGATGTAAAAGCTACCCATATAGACGACATATGAAAAAGTACCAAAGAAAACTTCATGGAGAACATATATATATATATATATATATATATAGAATATATATATATATATATTGAAATGCTACGAACACATGGGAATTAACATCCTAATGAGTGTCCTAGAAAGTTTAGTTATGGCAAAGAAACAAACGGTTTCTTGACGGTAAAAAGCCCCCCTTCAAACGACCATGATTAATGATATCTTAAGATTTCGGAATTTGCTCAGCTCAATCGTGAAGTTTTATAAGGAGCTTATATGGTCGTGAATTGTAGAGGAAAGAGTCGAGCAACGAAGTGGTCAAACATCTAACTCAAATGATCGTCTACTAAGTGTACCTGATCGTCAACACATACGACATCAACATGGACCGCATATAGATGAAGGCAACAAACATGCATGCATCAGTTTATTCTGGTTTCTGTAATTCGTCATCTGTGACAACAGTGTCGGAAATCTTGCAAGCCACGACTGCTACTTTAACTGATATAGAATCCACTGCGGTATTGTCCTTTCGGCTGTCATCACCACACTATTGTGGAGAACCTGTATGACCACGATTACCACACGGATGATCCATTCTTACCACTTGACGATCATAAACCGAATCGCTGCTGCTATGTAAGATGAAAAAGTATTTAAAGAGTTGTGCAATAAGTTGAACTACGAAGAATATCCTGCGTATTGTAGCATTTGTAAAGAGAGCAGCACATAGCCGAGACTGAATCCAACTTTCAAACAAGATTCCTCCGTAGAGCTAATAGGGCGGTGTATCAGATTGCTGTCGGGAGAAGATGATTGAAGCAAGCATCTACGTAAATCTATTCCGCCAGTTTGCTGTTTTGAGAAAGAATCGGACGAAACAAGCTCTGAAATATCTCCTCTGCGAAAACGCTCGATCTAATATGGCCCCATTGGCCTCCTTGACTCGCAGTCGCCGAAAATGTAGGGCCAATCATTCGTCTTCGGCTGACTGTTATACCAAGTGGACAATTAGTATCAAAAAATGAAACGTTGTCTATAATCATATCCTAAAATATAGTGCTGCTGAAGTAAACTGAAAAATAATCAAAGTTGAGAACTTTGATGCCTTCGAAATGTGAATGTCATGAATCAATTCCTTACCTCTTGCTAAGACATGCTGCAACCAATTAAACCCAGCTAGACACAAATAATGATTTGTTTTTCTTCAGATCGGTTAATATCGAAAATATTGACTAGTTTGAAGAGGTAACTCGGAATCCTCATTGACAGTTTGTTTACAGTAATTAAGCAGTTCAAAACAAAATGGTTGCTAGCCAATCGCTGAATGTTTTGCATACTTTGTGAAGCTAACCACCTAACTATCAATACTTACAGATCACTCTCAACATTTATTGTGAAGATGGAATGAAAACACTTCTGTGATTGGATCAGAGAGACAGAGAAAGAGGGAGATGGATAGAAAGAGCATTGAACCATATTAGCAAAATTTACTGGCTACGTATCATGTGTTAGAGAATTTTCATCCTTTTCAACGACAAGGGAAAGTATCTCGGATAATTTTATGACGGCGCAATTCTCTCAAATCTATTGCTGACGCCTACTTTAGGCATCAGAATTTTCGTGTTCAGCTGAACGCTCAACACATCGCATAAGTGGGGATCTCAAAGAACAAGCAATGCTAAGCCACCGAAAAACAGGTCTCAGCTTTTGAGAAAATCAATTTGATGCTCAGCCACACAGAAAGTGAGTTGTACAACACCAGAAATAAAGTAGTAAAGCGACAGAATAGTGGGAAAACTGCGAGCCGCTATGGGGAACGATGCATCCATAACGCATGAGTGGATGGCCTGATCTGGTCGAGTGGGTGAGCGTTGCCGATTCGACCAGCCGGCACCTTCGGCTCCTCCTCCTGTACAGAACAAGCATCGCGAAACGCACAAACACACTCGCTATTTGTAAGAACAAAGCACACGAACAGCATCGTGTTCACCATGGCTCGACAACGAATCGGATAAGAAACGGGGCGTGAAACACGTGATAAGCGACTCTTTTACAATCTGATTCATCACTGACATTCGCGCTGATATCACGACAACAAACATCGGATACGTAGCAAGTGATGATACTGCGGATCACTTGAATCACAATCAATCTCACCTACAATAACCCAGAAATACTCTTGCAACGGTGACAATTCATGTTCAGGTGAATCACTAAAATCCTTTACCAAATTGTGATTGATTAAGCCGATTTTTGTACAAGTACTAATTTTTCAGTTCGTAGTCCAACCAGTACAATCTTCCTCTGCCAGTTTCTGACTCAGCTCATAACACAACTATTATCGAACTGATAAATAAATCGATGGAAATAAAAATGAACGGTGCCACTATCGCAGAGCAATCGTGCTCTTGTGAATTAATAAATTCGTAGCATTTTCATCGTGTAGCACAACTGAATCGCTTAGTAAACATCTAATATAATAATATGTAATAGCTTGATCCCAATCTTATTGCCCACCCAATAAGTCACTGATGCATAAATTCGAATGGACAAATTGCCTGCGATAAGGACAAAGTCATAGGCAAAAACTAACGATGATATATTATCATTAAGCGTTTTAGACGATAGTTCACTTTCCTTGTTTGGAACGCATTCATAAAGAGTCGTAAGAAGTGCTTGAGATCTACTGGCATTTGTTCTTTGAACATCTTCCCACTCAGCTCATAATAGCAACAAAAAGACAACATCAATAATGTCAGAAGAAATTAATCTCCTCCTAGTGACGTCAGCAGTCCTCTAATTAATTCGTGAAAAAAGAGAATCTCTAAATATGCCGCTGCCTCAACACTTGGAGTATTTTGATACTGATAATTGATAATATAAGGAGCGCACGTGGCACAGTGGTTAGAGGTGTTTTGCGTCGCACACGCGGTCGATGGTTCGATCTCGTGCTCATGGCTCACTAAGCCATCCATAGCTTGGTAGCAGACTGATCTCAGACTTGTCTGGGCGGATAAGGCAGCATTGACGCGGTACAACGGGAGGCCACCGCGAGTCTTGTAAAGGCCAGATATGCATTCAATCACCTCAAACGAAGTTAAAAAGTAAAGACGAATGCATGGCGCATTCCTTAGGGATTGACCAATGCCGAGAGCTCAATCCTTTATCTTCTAAACTGATAAAATGATATTCTGAATTACTGTGATTATTTATAACTGTTATTTAGGAAAGGGAGGAGAGGGCTGTGGTTCTTGGCTGGTTGTTGATGCAAATTGATAATTTCAGGAAGCAAGATGTGGTCTAACCCTTTTTCCAACACTCTTCTGCGATCACCTGGACCGTCTCAGATTGGCCTATTGCAAAAATTGCTCATGATTGCAAAAAGATTTGATTAAATCAGAACTCTATGACATTTATGAAGAAGAAATCCGCAAGCAGCAGTCGAAAAACACGCGAAATGTTTGAAGAACTTTG
Organism: Parelaphostrongylus tenuis; assembly: GCA_019055375.1. Lineage (NCBI taxonomy): Eukaryota > Metazoa > Nematoda > Chromadorea > Rhabditida > Metastrongylidae > Parelaphostrongylus > Parelaphostrongylus tenuis. The sequence continues at coordinate 73,745 of JAHQIW010000527.1, read as the reverse complement.
AGACGATGTACGTGAGGATACGAATCGAATACTAAAGAAACTGGGATCTGTGCACTAAAATGTGATATCGAGTCGAGTAAAAATGATTTTTGTCGTTGACTATGCTATGCGACTTTAATTTTCTAACAATATTCGTTTATTTTTATTTTTATTCTACTATTTAGTAATTTATTGCCAAGATTTCATCTGTTCAAGTAAATTAAATTCAAAATTCTACTAATAAGCAAACCATTGAGGGTTTTTTTGAAATCTCTGCAGCATTCAAATCTGAACTATTAGGGCAGCGATCGGAGCTCATTGGTATTCTTCGGGCCGCTTCGATGTAGAAACAGCACATACCCGAAAATATGGCAGCATTTGTAGTCGAACAACATCTAGCGCTGTGGAAATTTTTCTTCAACCAGTGAGAAGAATATAGGCATTTGCCATAAGCTGACAAGTGTAATCAAGTCTGATTTGATTTTGCCGATGCGCCACATTGGCTTGATTAGAAAACTGTCAGAACATATCTCGTCAAAAGCAATGTGCAGTGCTTGAACAATACAGAATTTCCAGTTTAAATTAGGGTTTATATGACACACCGTTAGAAAAACCTTGTAGATCTTTTGAAATCGGCATTCCAATAACAGAATTTATTGCTACAACCCTATAGGAAGGTCCACGCTTCATGATCCACCTATTTTGTAAGAATTTTTCACAGAACAGATCTCTAAATCGCACAACTCCGATGAGATAATTCTTTTTCGAAAAAGTCACATATCTGCGGGAACCTGAAAAGTCAGCCTCAGTACTCAGAAAAACTGCTTTCTGTCCTTTCGAGGAAATAGAACGCCGAGAATTTGAATTTGACCAGTATAGTGAATGCAATATTACACCTTCGATGTCAACTCGGTCTTGTGCACGTGATAGAGCTGTAGACCATCTTGGAAATCACCAAAAATTGGTCTCTAACTCATTCACCAAATATTACATCTGGATTCATAAGTGTGAATATAAAATTACAGCCACGATTTCCACAATAATATAATACAGGTTGAAGAAGAAAAGAATAAAAAAGAAAGAAAAAGAAAAAAGTTCAAAAAGTTGCAGGAAGCTATTATTGTATCTTGCGAAAATCAACAAGGTATAGAAGAGCGCTACATGCCTGTAATTCGGGTTTGCTTTGAAAATATTATGCCCAATTTCGGATATTTTTTGAGGGAAAGAGAGTAACTACACACAATTTCACTAATGAAGATGGAAACCCCAAGAGCGAAATTTTTTTAGCAACACAAGCTTTCGCTGTCTATGCAATGTCCATAATATAGAACTCAGCATTTTTGAGGATCTGGAGATTTCAATAGTTTCAATCCTGAAATTCATTATCCTATGAAAGATTTCGATTGACAAATTTCAGCTGTACAGATATTTTCAGAATTGAAGCGGTTGCAAACACTACTGTTTTCCAAACGTATCTCACATCAAATCTTGTAGCAAAGTCAAGATTTTCAACACGTGTTTCTTCCAGCTACACTCGAATTAAAAAAATCAAGATTATGAATTTGACGGCAATGAACAAGACTCAATGAATAACATTGCATCGTTCTAAGAGCTAAAACTAAAATAAAATATAGGAAAACACTTTTGTCATCAGAACAATAGAGCATAGCTCCATCAGGTGATCAACTCCTACGTGCAATGAATTCTGTTACAGCTATCAGAAAATGGTTCCAACATGCAGCGAGTGAAACCCCTTTTATTCTGCTATGCCATTCTAGATTGCTGAACAGATAGCGAATATATTCCACTCAAGTTCTCAAAGGGGACAGTTCCTCATAAAATACCGCAATGGAAGAGCAGGAAGAGCAGCAGCTCTGAAGCACTATCGACGAACGTTGAGCGGTTTGCCAAGGGACTATGAACATCCCAGCCAATGAACCAATTCCCATCGTATGTGAAAATTTGTACAGTGTGGAGGATAAATTGAACGAGATGATAGGAGCATGAAAATGAAATGGAGTGTTTCCAACGACATCACAAATAATGCTAACTAGTCATTGTTCAAAAGTCCAATATTGGTCACAATCATGTGAACGTCTTGGAAAGTGCGAGTTGGTTTTAGAACAACTTGTTTGAGTATCAATCAAAATAACGATTTACCAATACAGTGCTTGAGCTTTTATTCCGTATGCAGTAGATGATCTCAGTGAAATTTAGTCGAAGGTACCCGACTGCTGACAAATAAATAGAGTCAAATCTGCTTATGACATGTTTATCCAAAAGCAGATTACCCACAAATGAAATCTGCTGTATTTTTATTCATTGCCATATTTTCCTACTAATCATCAATGCTTCCACGAGTTTCCATCGAGTGATTCTCACCTTGTTGGTAGCGAGGTTCGCCTTTCTCGCGCATTCCAATGTGCAGGGCATGGGGCCAGACGCTGACCAAAAGCAATTTCGCACTTGTTCTGAGATAAATTCATGCATATGTGCCTACGTATATGCTGTTTAAATACTTCCACTTCGGTCAGTAACGGACGATCAAGTTGATGTGGCGTGCGCGAGAAATGTAAACTTTAATTTCTAAGCTTTTCGCCCATTCTGCGAAGGATGAGAAACATTGTGAATATATCCAAACCACAAGCCACCAACACTTCTAGGTGGCTGAAACAGTAGAATCAAAGAGGTTGCGGTGGTGTGGTGATAACAAGTGCTCCCGTCATGAGTAAAATCCGGTTTGACTCCCGCCCGAAGCTGAATTTTTATATACCATCTAATCTTGAGATGTTTATTTCCAACACTGTGCTATCGCTAATTGCAGTAAATATGGAATTAATACAGAGAACTAAAGAAGCTTTATTCATTTAACCTTGAGCGGCTTTATGATATTTTAGTGTTGGCTGAGGTGAGAAAGAAAGGTGCTAAAGTATTGGAACTGTCCTAAGTTGCATAAATCTCAAATTAATTCAGCTACAAACTATACTCACGATGTAATCACACTAGTTTTTCGAATAGTAATCTCATGACGAAAATCAGGAAGAACAGCGTTTTTGCACCAATCGAAGTGAGAACCAGCAGAGGAACAGAAAGCTTCAACCTCATGGACAAAATTTTAAAACTCAGTAGAAAGTTTAGAAGAGAAGGTTTCGAAGACAGAGAAAGTAGCAGCGATGATTGAAGTTATACAGAATGGCAAAGTATTCGCAACATCTGCCGAGGATTTCTTTTAACAAGGCTATGATTATCGCACTGCGGTTCTACAGGGATCCCTCAATGTTCCCAGAAAAGTAATGGGAGCATCCATCTGAGTTTTCTCTCTGACTTCTTCAACGCCTACGTTTGTCAACCTTCTTATAAAATTTTGAGGACGGATATCTCATTATAATATTACGTTTTCTATCTATCGTCTATCAACTTTCCAATAGAGTTAGTCATCACTGACCGATTTCTAGACGAACGTCAGTCTTTGAGCAAGCTTTTTCGAAAAAGGACGATAAATCAGTCACAATTAAAAGTAAACCAGTTGAAGTCCACGAAAATGAGAGAGATTGCTATGCCTCCAGTCCAGTGACTAAAAAAAGAGGTGGTTACTAGCTTTACAACTGCGTTTTCACTGATTCACAAGCGAATTAGCAATTAACTTACGAAATGGGATCCAACAAGGCTATAGCAACCAGTCAAAACTACTTATGGTCGTTCTAGAAAATGAGCTATCTACGCTAGAATGTTATAAGATGGGAGAAAAAACAGATGGCCGTTATGTACTTCATTATTGCTTTGCTGATGAAATCTTTCATGTGTTGGTTGATTTCAACAGAGCCTGTGGTTAACGTTTATCTTTTTAATGCCAATAAAAATACCAATAAAAATAAAATCGACGATACAACATGATGCATGACTGAGTTAAAGGGAGCAAGCAGTTTGGGGAGCTTTCAAATACAACGAGAGTATAGTAATGAAGGTGAAACAACTGATTTAACTGTCGACTTTTTAGGCTCCACGTTTTTACTGTCCTAACTACAAGCTGTAGTGCTCGGTAAGCGAACGAAAGCTACTCATCACTATCAAATGCGCAATCGAGAGGGTACCGTTGGAGTACTCTATATGATGAAAATCAAAGAGAATAATAGGCTACAATCTACAACAGCGAATGAAGGCCACACACCCCGCTATGTAAACTACAATGTCGGTTATCAGGTGTGCTTGCACGTGATGCCTGACGACAACGTTTGGGGCGGCAGCCAAGAGCGATTGGGTGGCGCGGAATGTGGAGCTCATATCAACAGAGACGCCCACATGATGGTCAAGTCAGTACTCCATGGAGGTTGTACTAAAGAAGTGTGATCTTGTATAACCACTGGCTCATATGGTATGAGTACAAATGTGAACTTGAACCCGACCGACTAAGTCGCTCGATGATCCGTCAGAGAAAGATGGGAGGTGTGTGGGATTCTTAACACATTCACGACATTCCGCAGCAGTTCAACATATGTAATAAAACGCTGGTTGAAATGTTGTAGAGAATTTTTCAATATTTCTACATGATGCATTATGGCAAATCGTGGACTTGATCAAAGTACATGTAGGGAATTTCCACTGCGAAACTTCTCTATTATTTTGCCTTATTTTTATTAGGTTAGCGCACAAGGAGGGCGTCGTGACCGAGTGGTTGTGATGCTCGTCGCGGCGCGCTTAGAGCCGCGCTTCACCCCTGACCCTCTGCGGCAGTCAACACCAACGTCCTATGGAATGCCACAGCCTGGCTATCCTCGAGATTGCAAGGAGACTCACTCAACCAGTATTCGTTCAAAAAGAAGGTGAAAAAACGAATTGAATGTTAGAACCATTGGGATCTGCACAGTGGAAAACTGAAAACGGATCAATAATGTGTCATAAGTGGTGCAAAACTATTAGTGGTTTATGCATTGATGAAATTTGCCGCTCGACACTGGAATAAACGTGATTATGTTATGTGTCGCTCCAGTGAGCACTTTTTTGCTCTACGTTGTTCTCTGAGGACGTTTCACTTGCTGTTTATTTTATATTTATTAGAGACTATGGAAAGGATGTTGACTGGTGCAAAAGTTATGGCGATATCAGCACATGAATTCGGCATCGGTCGCAAAGCATCAGAGATTACTCGCAACATAAACAACGCCTATGGCCCAGGAACTGCTAACGAGCGTACAGTGCAGCGATGGTTCAAGAAGTTTCGTTAAGGAGACGCATTTCAACAATGCACAACACCATTTACTATACATCCAATGATGTAGAGTGGTGTGCAAAGAGTTGTAACATCATACCACCGCAAGAGGCGGTCAAATAAAATCACTTCTGACTGAATATAAATTACTTTTTTTTTTTACGAAACTCATCAGTGTGATGGGAAAGCAACCATCGAAGCTGATACTCTTAAGACCATGCGAGATGCTGTAAAAAAAACTGGACCTCGACCAATCTACTGTCGTTCACCAATTGAGAAAGCTAAGGAGGCGAAAAAGTTTGGTACAAAAGTGATGGCGCTTTTTTATAGCCAGCCGACAACCACTTGTTGTACATCGAACGCTTCAGAAGTCTAACGATTAGAGCTACGATGTTTTGTCCCATTCTCCATATTCGCCGGATCTGACGTCCACCGATTATCATTTCTTTAAGTACCTCGATAACTTTTGCAAGGAAGACGTCTCCACATCCAACATTATGCAGGAAACGCTTTCCGAGTTCGTCATACGATGGGAAAATATATCTCGCGCAGTATACGTATTTGCATGTTCTCACAAAGTCCCCGTCTCTTTATCGCTAATCATGCTTCCCCCACTCATCATTGATATATAAGGTCGTTAGCTAACAACGCTTTGGTTCACATGTCAACCTATGCGCCGTCTGCTGAGTGATTTAAATCGACATCAACTCGTAGTTCACTGCCTGCAGCTATGTCATTTTTTCTTCAGCTCACTACCGTCCTACTGATGGCACATATACACGTATATATATATATATATATATATATATATGTATATATACATATGTGCACATGTATATCTATATATACAAGGGGCTCAAAAAGTCGTGATAATTTTGTATTTGGTCAATTTCAGCATTGATGTAAAATTTTTTTTACTGATGCTCATGATTCTATTGAATCCGCCATTGTTAGAACTGACTGGTTTCAAACCAGTAAGTGTCTACAGAGCCGTAAAAGAGTCCACGACAATGTACGCATCCTCGAGGACGACCACTTACACGTTGAGCGGACGTGCTCGTTAAATGAATTAAGGATGTATAGACTCTGAGTCACGAAGATGAAATAGACTCCGAAGATCTGAGCTACGCAAGCCGTCCAGATGTTGTGTGCGCTGATTTAATCTGAGAAGACATCGTTCAAGCGCTCTGTGAGTTGTTTGTAGAATTCTTGACGTGGTCGAAGTATCAGCACACGTCTCAACTGCATAGCAGAGCGCCGGGAGGAGCGTTGAGTCGAAAAGATGAGCACGGAGTTTTGGATCCGTCAGCTGGTCGGTTGCTTTTTTGAGAGGCCCGAATGCGGCCCATGCTGCTCTCCTCCTTCTATCTAGTTCCTTCTTCATATTGTTTTCCATGTTCAGTGAATGCCCAAGGTACACATACGAGGTGGTTTCTGCAATCAGAAGACCATCCATTTCGACTTGATCACAATTGCACCATGAGTTCTTCGTGAACTGGGTCTTCGTCCTTTCAATACACAATCCGTTATTCTTTCTCGCTTCGTTTAATTTCTTTAGCATCGCATCTGCTTCATTGGCACTTTTCGAAAAGTTGACGATTCCGTCTGCAAGAAGAAAATGTGACAGGAATTTTTCATCAACAGGAATGCCCTTCTGTTCCCAATCGAGTGACTTCATTACCCACTGCAGCGCGGCGGTGAACAACTTTGGCTATATTTCATCACCGCACCCCTTTACCATTGGGTATGGTCAGAGATCGATGAAAAAGCTGTTTTTGTGGTGCAGTTTTGAGTTGGTGCAGTTCGAGCAGTTTCGAGCAGTTTGGTGCAGTCTGAGAACTTTTTATAAAGGACGGATTCACTCCTTGATCGACGAGTGCTGACAGGACTGCATTCGTTTCAACGCTATCAAACACTTTTTCATAGTCGACAAATATTAGGATTAAGGGCATGTGATATTCCCGACAGACTTCAATGACCCGTGATACGAATTGGATGTAGTCCATGCAGGAGAATCCTTTGCGGAATCCTGCTTGCTCAATTGGTAGAGCTTCATCCAAAGTTTTGATATGAGCAAAGTATTAAGTTTTCAAAAAGAGCTTGTAGAGCACACTCAACAAGCAAATTGGATGATAATTACGAAGATCTTTTTAATCACCCTCTCTATGGAGGATGATTGTGCACGACGTCCTCCACTGGTATGAATTTTTTTTCTTCTGGAGGTAGGATCTCATTTGTGTAGCGAGTAATACATCTAGATTATGTCCTTCAACTCTTAAGAAGTCGGTGGTGATGTTATCAAGTCCTGGAGCTGTGCCATTCTTCATGCCTTCTATCGCAACACGTACTTCATAGGGTGAAATCCAGAGTGGTTTTTCTCCAGTGGGGATTTTCGGGGTCTGGGACGGGGACTGTGGAACGGAAAAGGTTGGTGTGAAATTTCGCCGTTATCAATTCCATGTCATGGCGGGGTGTTGTAGCATTCCCATCGTCGTTCATCAGGGCTGCGAGCGAAACACTCTATTAGCACAAGCTCCGATGGCATTTTTTTAGACTAAATCTTTTTTGTGCTGCTTCCAACAGTTTCTCCTGCCTCTACCGGAGAAGATCCTCCTGCAGAGCTCTTTTGCAGTTAGAGTTTATTATCACTCGAGTTAGGTGTGTAGTAGTGGTGATATAGCATGAAGTCAAGCTCGAGTGATATATATATAAATATATGTATATATACATATAAGTATCAATATATGTAGCTCAAGTGACGTATATATATGTATATTTATATATATATTTATATATATGTAAATATACATGTGTATATCATATATATACGTATGTATATATACATATACACACACGTATGTGTATATTTACAGAGTATACATGCGCTATGTATAAGTACATATATACGTATACATATACAGTTCAAATATATGCATATATGTAAACCATTGCTTGTACTAATGGTTCTTCTTCTTTCCGTTTATTATATCGTTATATTTCATAGTCATAGCCTCTCTATCCTACAGGTACTTTGTAGGTTATAGCCACACTACATCATTGTCATTGTAGTTCATGATTCGCAAAAATCGTTCGTTCCTGTTATTGTATTCATTGCTCACAGCCGCTTCTATCAACTGGATTATCATCGCTCATCATCACTTTGTTATTATCGTTATGCCAATGCTGTAAATACGGATAGAGGTTGAATTACCCAACTTTGTGTGAAGATCTCAGTAGTCAACTAGCAGGTGACGTGTTACAGTCCATCGTGCTCTTCACAGTTTCCATTTCTCTTCAGTAGAGATTGTTTGATAAATCGCTCTAAGGGTGTATAAAAGTGACTGAACAGTTCAATGGAAACAAATATCACCGATTGGTGGCCGGAACAATAGATAAGTGTGACATTTACGAATAACGACGAATAACGATGAACATAGAACAATGGAGGAGTATCGGCCGCAAACATCACTGACGCAAGCAGGATATTGCGAGATCCAATCGGACCGTCACCGCTCTGCTATAGGAGAAATAATCCTTATAGAAGAAGAAAGACCCTAAGGTTCCAATTGCCTATAGTTCCGTGGTGGTCACTGTTTCCGGTGTCGTGTTATGGCAAAAGCACGTAAATTTATGCAAATGATGCTTATTCGTAGTCGGAGCGAACTGAATCGACATTCCGTAAAATTATTAATCATTATTGAGTTTTTAACACACAGCATATCTAAATTCAGAAAATCAGGGACTACACTTATGTAGATTGAAAAGATTTCGGAATAGCGTTCACCTATGTTGCAAACCTTCAAATAACTGAAGTCTGAGATCAGACTTAAAGTCAAATTATTACCTTTTCTACTTCCAGCGTTCCCAGAGTGGAGAATTTTTATGTTTTCAGCGTTCTTGACTTCGTATATATCTCTTTTCACAAATTGCCATTTTGTAAAGACTGTAGAAAATCCGATCTAATACTTTATAAAAATTTTTACATTCAATAGGTTTTGGCTTCTGCTCCACCCATGAATCTGGACTCAGAACTTGATAGCAATTCTGGAAAATTTCAGTTTACAACCACGAAATCGAAACTGCATAGGACACTAGACAACAAGCATTGATAACTACATCATTCCTGAAAATGTACACTAAATACAATATGGTGAAGCCGGTTTCAAAATATCTGAGAAGAAAGGACCCTAATGATAATGACGACCGATTGGGTCAGTTAATAGCCACTAATGGTCATTAGTGGAACGTTCATTTCAGGATATTCCGTCTTTACCATTCACTGTCACGAAGTGGGAGTGAGAAACAATCATAGATCTAAGCACAAAAGCATTATGAGTACCAGAATAGCATGTGGTCATAGAAAAAGAGCGATATAGGCAATAGACACATTGATAATCAGATAGATTCATCCTAATCAGCTCTTCTGTTGACATCGGCTTCGTAGACGTTATTATAGTATTTGTGCTTAATTATTTTTTTCCCAACACTTCTTGTACTCAAGTCGTTTTCTCACATCCATCAGCCGTAAACGTCTTTGGGCATTCTTGCATGTGGTTATGACTGATACTTGAGAATTTTTTTTGTCTAACTCACGAATATGTTGAAGGTGGTTAGTCCGTTCCCACTGGGATGCTGGCTCTCCACACTTGAGCGCTTTCATGTGAATTAGAGTTAGCGGCTTGTTTCAGAAACGTCTGGTACCAATTTCTTGGCCCCGGAGGGAAGAAAGACTTAGGCGGGCTCTGCGCGGGGTAGAGCGGGCATGAGCATGTTAGGCTGCCTGGACGGAATACTGTCACCGTGTCACTCACTCTCTTAAATACAATATGATGAAGGTTTCCCCAAAAAAGTTAAGCGTGGAACAGAAACCGATAGTTCTCCGTTAGACGGCCGGGATAAAGAAACGACCCCTCTCTCTGTACAAGAAGTTTTCATAAGACTGTTAGTAATCATTAGAAAGCTTGAATCTCTGGCTAGTGCGCTACGTGCTCCTTTTTTGAGAATACCCATTTATAACGCCCTAGATCTCAAGATGAAATTGCTTTCTACACTAATCGCGTGCTTTCACTATCACTTCGCTGAAACTCGGAAAGCATATCAACGCGTGGAGGGAATTTTGTAGTAACAGAGCTACACGTTTTATATAGAGTTTCTTCCGAAACGGGGAGAACACTCCTAATGGAATAACAAGAATAGCTCTTCACATGTGACGCGCCAACGCATTTGACCGATCGATCGCGGAATGCCGTATCAAATCGACGGGCGGCAAACACCCAGACTGCACATTAGCCGATAAGCAAGCGAGCCGAGTACGTGAAACTCGATTTATTTTCCTTGCTACACTGCAGTGAAACGGTCTTCCCAGCAGATAAACACAACATCGGAATCGCCGGAACTTGTGCCATCGCATGGTTACTCACAACATTACTAAGGAGTTCTGTCTTGCGAGAAAAATGCACGTATGAAAACCAAATGTTTTCCTTCTGCTGAAACGTTATAGAAAGACATTAAACAAAAAACGGCCATATAGCGCACTAGCCAGAAAGTGAAGCTTTCGAATGATTACTGAAACCGCAGTGGAAAGCCTTTACCCAACGAGGGCCAACACTATGAAATATTTTGGTACGATAATTGATGATATAAGCAGCGCACATGGCACAGTGGTTAGAGGGTGCTCTGCGTCGCGCACAAGGTCGCTGGCTTCGATCTCGTGCTCAAAGTTCACCAAGCCATCCATGCCTCCAGAATCGGTGAATTGAAGCCAGACTGCTCTCAGAGTTATGTGGGTGGATAGGCAGCAGTGACTGGATACATCGGTAGGTCACCGTGGCCTTTGTAAAGGCCAGAATATGCAGCCAATCGAACGGCGCATCCCACAGGATTTGACTAACGCCGAGAGCCTCATGCTCCAATTATGTACCGAAATCAGTACGCATCGTTCTGGAACTTCCAGAGTGCGGCGGACCCTACAATACTGCAGGAGTGTTTAGCAGAACATAGGCCTCAATAGCGCAGTGGTTAGCACGCCAGCTCCGGAAAGGGTGAAACGCGGGTTCAACTCCCACCAGAGGTTCAACGCTTCGCATACAACTCAACATTAGTGGACTCTAAAGGGCCCATGATACGGAATGGGCCAGAAAGCCTGAATGACGTGACCTATGCCCCCGTGACCCGATCAGCGTATGGCTTGTGACTAGTAGGAATTTCGCCGTCAAATAGTGTGTAGTTGGTGTGGTTCATCGTTCACGCATTAATACACGACTTCTTAGTCTTATTTAGGCTACGCTCATTTTCAAAGGAGATTTCCATCGTCATGAATGAGGTGGTGTTTGACGATATGTTCATGGTGAAGAACATCGACCCCGACGGCAAGAAGTTCGAGCGATGCTCGCGATTGTTCTGCGACTCGGAGTCGTTCAGGTTCGTCTCCCACGAATTCCCTTGCGAGTCTCTCTGTCTCATTCTAAAAAAAGCTATACAGGGTCCTTCTAAAAACATTTGAAAGCAGAGTTTTTTTGACTTTTTACTCTTTATCCATTAATTGACAAAATTAAAAAAATAAAAAGAGCGCGAGTGGCGCAGGGGTTAGAGGTGCTCTAAGTCGCACACATGGTCGATGGTTCGATTTCGTGCCTATGGCTCACCAGGCCATCCATCCCTCTGGGATCGGGTGAAGGCCAGAAATGCATTCAATCACTTCAAACGAAGATAAAAATTGAAAACGAATGCATGGTGCCCTCAATCCTAAGGATTGATCAACCCCGAAAGCATTGGCCTTTTATTATTTTTAATTTGATAAAAACGATCTTCACAATTTGATCATGCGGATCCCAGCACTCTCAGCATTCGATTTGACACCTCACATTCATCGCCGTGCTGGATATTTCGTGATCGTCGTCGTAGAGTACGCTCTTCGCAAAGTTGAGGATAACCAGGCTGAGGCGTTTGTTGGATTGATTGATGACCTGAGAGGGGGGGATCAATCCTGCACCGAGCATCAATAACCATTAGAAAGCCTTCCCTTTTCCCCTTTCCAAGCGTTTGATATTTTTAATATTATAGTTACTAGTTTTCTTCAAGCTGGACTATATACTACCTTACGAATTCCCGTACGAGTCTCTGTTTTTCATTGAAAAAAGTGTTCTTCAGTTGTTTATTTCTCCTTTGAAAACCTTTTAGAAAGAAAAAGCACATGATTTTTCATTATTTACCCGGTTTCACATTTTTATTGTGCGAATCTGGGTACTTCTAGCATTCGCTTTGTCTCCTCGCATGCACTCCTTGCTTGAACATTTCGTCTTTTTCATAAACGTCGTAGGATAGCGGTTGGTCATATCTCCTGTGTTCTCGAAGTTAAATAAGCTGGAGCGTTCCGTGAGGAGTTTGTTAACTGGTTGTCGAGGAATGTTGGCGGTCAGGACGCGAGGGTCAATCATCACCTCGTCAAGCGGCGCCAAGCGTCATAGCCGCCTGGCCACAGCCCGCATTCCCGATAATCATACATTCTCAGTCTTCCACTATTTGGGCTATATGCTTTATATATTTGTCTAGCTCTGCTTTATTCTCGAGATAATAAAATGCTTATATATGACATTGATGAAGTGTGAATCCAGTTTTTCAGCATGGAATTGATTCTGGACGTGAACACTCAAATCTACCCGGTAAACCTCAATGATAAGTTCCGACTGATGATAACCAAGTCGGTTCGTGACGATAGGATGCCTGATGAAGGAGAATATGACCCCAAGGTACTGGATAAGGTTCTTCCTTACATCAACTCTTTACTTAGTTTATTGCTTTTATCTACAATGACTGCTACTACGTTAGTCCGACTTCGTAGAGAAAACTTCTGCAAGCGTTCTGTTTCCATTGAAGAGTTGGCACGAGGTTTTCGTAAATCCTCATCGTGGCTCAAAGCTTGTTTGTATCAGAAGATGCGTAAAAATCTGTGTCAGCTCATCAAGCGAACAAGTTAATGTTCATTCATTCACCGACGTCTTATGACGGTCGGAATTGAAGGTCCCCATTGTAAGCAATTTTCGGTAGAAGTGGTCCTTAACGTCGAACACTCAACCAGTACTTTGAGCACTAAAGTAGTAATTTATACTGATGTGAAACAACGCGTTCCTAGAAAGTATTTTGAAATTCTTTGGCTGCCCATGGTAGAGATGTGGACTTATCACAGAAAATAGCGTAAACATTTGAGCTGTCGTCACCCTTTTATCAAATTATTGAACGGAGAACTGCAAAGTGACACTTTGAATCTGATTTTCGTCATAGATTTGCCAGCAGCACATCATAGCTGTTAACTTAACGACAACATATTAACCTGATATTTATTTTGAGCCATGCATGTGGTCTGTTATGAGCATTTATAGAGTGCTGGACACATGCTTTGGCCTTGCACGGTCTCGTCACTAGCACAGTGCCTTTCGTCTTAACCAATTATCTCGGAGGAACCTAATCCCCTTAACAGAGAAGACGCAGACGTACTAATTACATGCCGCCATCAAGTTAAGATATCACTAAGGGGGCAGTGTTGTACACTCGATTGCGCTTGGCTAGTATCGTCAAAAATATCATACCTTCCGCTTCGAGTGTTTTCTTAAGACCACACTCAAATTTCAGTATGCCTAGTAGTTATTTTTGAGCCATGCATAAAGAAACACTCGAAACGAAGGGTATGACGATTTCAGCCAAGAGAAAGTGAGTGTACAACACTGCCCATTCAGTGATATTTTCACTGCATGGCGCGTGTGAATAGTACGTCTGTGCCTTTCTATGTAAGGGGGTTGGGTTCCTCGCGAGAGTATGGACGAAGACGAAAGGCACTGTGCTACTGACGAGGCCGTGCAGGGTCGAAACACATGTATAGCACTGTATAAGTGCCTATAACAGACCACATGCATGGCTCAGAAATAACTCTCAGGCAATTGAAATTCGACCGCTGTTTGAAGAAACACTCGAAACGAAAGCTGTAACGTATTGACCATCTGGCATCTGGTGAAAACATGAGTAGGAACCTTAGATCGCAAAGAAGGAAGCTCCTGAAAGTTAAAATGTCTTTTATCCAATCAAGTAATGTTGGATTTTGCTTGCTAAGCCTGACAGCTTATAAACCTAGGAGTTTTCTGCTAATCTTTTATCGGATTTTCACCCAAAATCTGAGGCACTATGAGATATTCCCGTGGATAAAAATGTTCGTTCGTTTGAGGCATCATATTCTCGAGTGGAACAATTCGAATATGTGATGTTCGGAAGGATCTATCGGATAGAGGGTGACGAAGCAGGAGCTGACGGTAGCCGTATTTCTGTCTACGCGTCCTTTGGAGGCCTGTTAATGAAACTCAAAGGAGAGGTACAGTTTGTATACGTATTTCAGAAAATTTGTGTTGTCTTTGAACTTTGAACACTTGACGATTAGTCTAGATAAACATTTCATTGAATCGCTCTTTAGCGGTGTTGTGACGTTACAAATATACATCTAATAGTATCAAGTAGTGCGTAAAATATTCGGCTACAGGCCGGAGTTGAACCCGAGTTCTATCGACAATTAGCTGTTATTATTCAACAAAAGAAATATATGGCTTTATGCATAGTTTTGAATGTTTAGAGGATCCTTATGAACGTAACATGTCGCGAATGTGATAGATGTAGGGAGAATCTTGTATTAGCCAGGCTAGTTTCGTCGCTTAAACCCAACTCTGGAGATGTATCGGGTCTCGAACTAGATTTGTTACAGTCTATTTTTTGTGTCGAAACATCAAACAAAGCACTTGTTGTGGTCGATATACATCTATTGAGATCTACCTCGGCTCAAGGCCTTGATTGATATAATAGTAATGAATTTAGTGCTTTAATCAAGGTAAAAACGGTACTAGTGTTTTAAAATCCAAATTTTTATATTGATTTCAAGGCGTTCAACCTTCAAAATTTCGAATTGGACTCGAACATCTACTTGCTGATGAAAAAAGTCTAGCTTTGAATCCCAAATGATGTGGGTTTCATATTTGTTTTATTCTTTTCACGTCTCGTTTTCGGTGACCGTGAGGTATTCTCGTTATAAATATTGTATATTGGTTTGACATTGTATTCCATTTGAATTTCAGGATTTATTCTGTTTTCCTATTGTTGTTATTACCTTATATTGGAGTTGTTGTTAAGTCATCGAAGTCATAGATTTCGTTGCAGTTGTTTGTCTCTTAAGAATTCTGCTGTAGTTATCATCATTTAAGTTAACATTCTTGAGATAAAAAGGGTGTAGACCGTTTGCTGTCGCTGTACACAGTAAACATTGGAATAAGCATGTTGATCTACTCAATTTTTTCCCTTTTCTGTTGTTTTTGCTAAGCCAGCTACGCCAAGAGCTGTTCACCCAAGGACTGCTTGTGAGCAGCTTGTAACTATGATTCTGGTTTTGACATAGATTATCTTTAGGCAGTATTCTCTTCCATTTGTTAGTTCAAGAATCTGAGTAAGTTTCCTTGGTCAATTTGATATTATTGTATCTGCATTCGGATAAATCGTTCCATTCTCAATGAGCAATCCAGTGATTACCCATGTGGTCAAATCCGCATCTACTTTCAAAGGGGATTTGCCCTTTGACGACCATGTTAGTAGGCAGGTGTTATGGCGCCGTCGTTCGCGCGGCAATCGGCGATATACAAGCGGCGGAGAACGGCGTCGCCATTACAGCAGCTGCGTGAGATGGAACATCGCGCGGATTCCTACGAAACTCAACATATGGTCCCAAAGGGTTAAATTCATACAGTGCATAGCAGAGAATTTTTCTGAAGTTGATCAAAGGGGTGAATTATGTTTCTCCAGCTTCTCTTAAACTTTGTTCTGTAGGAGGATGTCTACTGAAAAAGTGGGAATCCTTGCGGAAAAGGAACTTCAGTCCCATTTTGAATTCTGCAGCAAAAAGGTGAGAGATTTACTTTCTTATTACGCGTTTTTTCACATTGACCTTGAAAATTCTGTTTCAAGGCCGCTGAAATATCTCGACTAATGCAGATTACAAACGACATGATTAATGGTGAAATCACGGATGAAGTACTGGAGGAGTGTCCTGAGCTGGCACCTATGTTTAAAGAGGCTGGAAAGCTCAAGTATCGTAAAGTCATCCTTGAGAGGGTAGGAGCTTGGAAGATGGTTATAAGACTTGTTTTTCCAGTCATATAGTGAATTGTTAGTATTTAGGCCTTGAAGGAACAACTTGAGTCGCATAAGGCAGACGGCTGTTCATTGCAAAGTGGCACCACGACTGTGAGCAAAGGTGGAAACGATCCTAACACTAGTGGTGATTCTAACGTTAAGAAGAGAAGTAAAGCAGATGCAACAATGAGGTGGGAAATATGCATAAATCAAAGCAGAGTATTTTCTTCATTATTTCTCTCAAAATAATTATATACAGCCAGGATGATAAAATTATAATTTGTAGTGATTCGCCCTCTACGAAGAAATATAATTATGTCATCGTTCGCGATTATGGCTCAAGTATACTGGGCCGACTCAATGATATCTTCAAAAGAGCTATAGAAGAGGTTTGTTTCTACCTCTTTTGTCCTCATTTTAGGCATACGTAACGTCGGACTATGTTTTTCTTTTGAGAAAATCCAGCATTGGAAGTAAATGCTTCAAGATTTAGGCGTTTCCTACCATCGATAGAGTTCCAGTATCCTTGACGGAAGCGACCAACATCAAGTTTGGCGATTATCAGTGCAACTCGGCAATGGCAATCTCAGCGGTCTGTTGATAGCAGAAATCGTATTTTGGTTCTATCCGGTTTTGAGGGGACATATGAAAATCCAATCTCATTAGCTAGAGAGCAACTTTTCATTGGAGTGTTGGTAACCATTCGAAAGCTGAGACTTCGGGCCACGGCCCCACGTCGCCGGTTTCAGAAAAGCCTTTTTTGAAGTTGTTAGAGAAGGACATTTCTTACGTTACAGGCGCGCATATTTCTCACCGGATAGAACCGTTTCTTTGGACTAATAGTAGTCATACGACAGCGTAATAGTTTCTGATATCAACGCTGTGGTCATGTCCTGAATAGACCATTTCTCTGCAGCACAAGAGGTAAAATAAGTTGAATTCCCATCTGCGATCAAGGGCTAAACTGGCCAATTCACGTGTTTGTGCGTGGCTGGCTGAGGCACCCACGTTCGATGACGCGATGATCGTCGGTTTTTCGAGTATGTGAATGCGTAGGGATGTATCGCGTCAGCAGTTCACATGGCTACCTCATACATAGGCACGTGAATTGGCCAAAGACGCCCTTGATCGCAGATGGCAGTTCAACTTATTTCACCTGCTGCGTTGCAGAAAAAGTCTTTTTAAAATATGAACGTACCGTTGAAATCAGAAACAATTACGATATCGTATGACGACTTATACCCCAAAGAAGGAGCTCTGTCCGGCGAGAAATATGCGCGTCTACAACGCAAGAAATTTCCTTCTGTGGCAACGTCAAAAAAAATCTTTTTCGAAAACCGGCGACATGGAGTTGTAGCCTGGAGTCTCAGCTTTCGAATGGTCACTAACACTTCTATGAAAGTTCTTTTCTAGGGAATGAGATCGGTTCTTCATTCGTCCTCTCATTACCTAATGATACCAAAATTTCATCCCTCAGTGATGTTTTTTAGAAGCTAAAAGCTACTGGAACTCTCAAAAGACCAAGTGACGTAGCTGCTGAAATCAAATCGAAAATCTCGCCGTGTGATTTAATTGAGAAAGTATGATTTTACTGACTACAGTTTTCCAATTGTACTTACTATTTATCTGAATTCTTTATTTTTGCTTCTTTTTGGCAGTGTTATGATATGCTATAAATACATATGCATGTACATTATATATATGTGCATGTATACGTATATATATATATATATATATATATATATATATATATGTATATATGTATATACGTAGATGTGTATATGTATACATGTATACATACATCCACTGCCAAACACTCAACCCCAGGTGTGAGATTAACTCACGTCGTGTTTCTCTTATAATGGGGAGGAGACGCGTGCTACCACTACGTCCATAATAGTCATCGCTTCTCTACCGTTCTTCAGCCTCGTTAAAAGTTGTTGTTAATAGTTTCGATAGTTCAAACTGAAGAGTTGTATCAAAGTGGTGACCTCAATGGTGCGGATGTAGCACGCGTCTTTGGTATGAGTGAAACTCGAGCTCAACTACCGCCCGAAGTCGAATGTTTTGCATGTCGCTGAGTACACTTGGATAAAAAAAGGATAAAAGGATAAAGCTCTCGGCGTTGATCAATCCCTGAGGGATGCGCCATGCATTCGACTTCAATTTCTAACTTCGTTTGAGGTGATTGAATGCACATCTGGCCTTTACAATGACTCGCGGAGGCCTCCCGCTGAACCGAGTCAGTGCTGCTTATCCTCCCAGACAAGTCTGAGACCTGTCTGGTACCAATTTACCGACCCCGGAGGGATGGATGGCTTGGTGAGCCATGAGCGCGAGATCGAACCATTGACCTTGTGAGCGACGCAGGGCACCTCTAACCACTGCGCCACATGCGCTCGTACACTTGGATATACTTGTTATATACTGAGAAATGGTTTCAGATTGAAGTCGTTCCCGCGGGTTACATCAATATCTTTCTAAACAAATCGCATATCGAGAAACTTATAGGAGATATCGCAGCGAAGGTAATTCTGAAACCTCATTAATGAAACTTTTCTTCTTCGCTGTAATCAGTGCTTTCCAATTTCTGAAAAGTTTTTGGATAAGTTTTGCTTTCGTTATTGTGCCTTCTCGAAAGGCTGGTTTATCAGAAGTTTCATATAATAGTGAAATTTGAGTTCTTGCCAACTTATTCATTTTAGCGATGTTTCTTATTTAAGGGTGTTCAACTTCCACAACTAGCAAAAAAGAAAGTTGTTGTTGATTTTTCATCTCCAAATATCGCGAAGGAAATGCATGTAGGCCATCTCCGCTCGACGATCATAGGGGACTCAATTTGTCGTTTATTGGAAACCGTTGGCTTTGACGTGAGTGCCAAGTGGGCTGCTAGACACAGCGATACTATTTTAGGGATTTATTTTCGTTGTTCATCGAAATTCTCTGAAATTTTCCCTTAGATCTGTGAAATTATCTTTGAATTTGCTGCCGTTATGTGCAAATTTTTATAGGTTTTGCGAATTAACCATATTGGTGACTGGGGAACACAGTTCGGAATGTTGATTGCATATCTCTACGATAAATATCCTAATTTCATAAATCAGCCACCTCCCATTAGTGACTTACAGACGTTTTACAAGGTAGTGCAAAACTGACTTTAGTGCAGGACTTTGATTTTGAAGCTTGACTCATACATTTTTTTTCAGGAATCCAAGAAACAGTTCGATGAAGATGCGGAATTCAAGAGGCGAGCGTACGATTTTGTTGTAAAACTGCAAAGCTACGACCCTGAAGTTGTGAATGCATGGACTCTGATTTGCAATATCTCAAAGAAATGTGGATTTTTCAAGGCTTAGTGGTCTAAACTTGGTTTGGCGCTCTGATTGAGCGTCTACAAGTGTCCTTAAGAAATTTCCTCTTGCTCTAGTTAACCAAATGGTTTACGAAAGGCTAGATATTCGTATCGAAGATGTTGGTGAATCCTTCTACCAGAAAATGATGATTGAACTGGTTTCCGACTTGAAGAATATGCGTATGTTTTATTGTATTAGCCGACTTATTCTCTCACTAAGAGAGGAGAAAGGGTGATTGTGATTCTTATCACTTATTCTTCTGCCTATTTTAATCATCACTTTCTAGAGCGGAATAATATCCGAGAAGAAGAGGGTCGTCTCTTGTATTTTCCCGCGAATTGCCCGGTGCCCCTTACTATTGTTAAGAGTGATGGAGGTCTGAGGCTTTTTTCTTACTCATGCTTTTTATCTCTTTTACTATTTGCAGCACATATAGAAGTCAGACAAGGACAGAAAACTCTTTGCTCTTGTAGTTTTTCTTTGGTCTAATGTCAGCTTTTGTTCAGCTCTTCAGGGTACACATACGATACATCTGATATGGCCGCTTTGCGTTATCGACTTCAAAATAAGAATGCTGATTGGGTGATTTACGTCGTAGATGCTGGCCAAAGTTTGCATTTTGAGGTAAGCTGTGCATCTTCCGAACACTGTCGCTGCAATATGAAGTATGGAGACTTTCTAGACATCTAAGGCTTATTTTTTTCCTGCTGCTAGGTTAGTAATTGTAATGTAACTGTAGTCAGCAGAAATAGCAGTAGAGTTCGTTAGCTGAAATTCTGGCGGAGAGCCTAGTTGTACCCTGTATCCTCGACAGTGTACACGAGGGTAGCCCAGTGGGTGCAACTTGCTCCAGGAATAGCATCATGTCTCTTTCTAGATTATATGAATAGTCTGGCACAGCGTACGTCCAGGCTTTAAAGAGACGAGTCAACTTCTGAAATCTTACTTTCTAGGCTATTTTCTCTGCGGCTCGTGAGCTTGGTTGGTATGATGAATCAGAACAGCGGGTGGAACACGTGCCGTTTGGGCTTGTGCTTGGAGAAGATAGGTTAGCTCATAGTCACTTTTTCCATAATAATAATTTCATCTTATTTTAACGATATTCTTTTGTTTCAAATGATTTTTGGGTGATTTGTGCTCAGCGCTATCAGGAATCTCTTTGTAATATGCGTTTATTTCCAATGCGATTACTCATCCTTTAAGCTCCACTTTTTTCTCTTACTTTGCATGCAGCGCAGTAGTTAAAAGCTCACTACCAAAGGTATGAAATTTGGGTCGATCTCGTGCCACTAGCCCAGCCCATTTAGCCTTCCAGCCCTCCCATGACATTAAATTCGTGCTAAGTCTGTTTGAGTGCAGCTTGGAGAAGTCTAATTCATGCCGTATCCCATGACACTTGATCAGCGACATAACTTTTACTTTTTTATCTTTCAATTTGTTGCTGCTTTGAGTGGAAAACTTGGAGCAACTCTTCTCTATGATTTAGTTGTTTCTATAAAAAAAAAACAGCTC
Organism: Parelaphostrongylus tenuis; assembly: GCA_019055375.1. Taxonomy (NCBI): domain Eukaryota; kingdom Metazoa; phylum Nematoda; class Chromadorea; order Rhabditida; family Metastrongylidae; genus Parelaphostrongylus; species Parelaphostrongylus tenuis. The sequence continues at coordinate 52,538 of JAHQIW010000527.1, read as the reverse complement.
TCCATTGATCAAGTTGGTGTTTGTGATTGATGATGTTCTGTTTCTTATCATCTCTATCTTACCGCCATAGTCGATTGTCAATGGGAAACATTGTAGTTGCGTTGTATGATGCGATTCCTAGCGATTTAGTCTACGCCTATAGCAACTGAACTTAGCTTTATTGATATTTTTGGGCATGCATTGTGTTCCCAACCAATTTTTATTGTTTATTCTTGAATATGTATTGCCTTTTTCTACATTGTATTTAGTCGGCTGTCTAATTTTTTGAAATAATTCTCTTCCTATGTTGTTCTTCACGCAGCTATCGTTTCCTCACACACAGTGCCACCTTTTTCAGAAAAAAATTCAAGACAAGATCAGGCGACACAGTTCGTCTTCTAGATCTACTTGATGAAGGGTTGAAACGTGCAACAGCCAAATTAGACGAAAAAGGCAGAGCTGAGGTATGTGTTTACTTCCCTTTTCACTGTACAAGAAAGAATTATAGTGTTTTTGGATCTTATTTAGACATATTTTGACACTCGTGTTTTATACATAAATTCTCTGAAGTGCTTGATAATAATCCCTAGAGTAAATCAAGTTACTTAGTTGACTGATAAGTTTGCATTTTGTGACTATTTCTCCTGTTCGTCACAAGGATGTTGCTCTACTATCAAGCCGTTTCGCTCATATCATCAGCATGGGGCAGAGCTCGATTCGAGAGTTATTTTCAAATGAATGCAGCATATCTGATATACTTACATGGGCATACTGAAAATTCCAAGATTCTCTCGTACTTCTAGCATTGTAACCCTACAGAATTTTTTAAAATTACTTTAGAGTTCTTTGGAAATTGGAGAGACTCGCAGTAGAGAACAGTAGAAGTTGACCTCATCATAAAAGCTAGAATCTTTGCAATAGGAGCATCGCAGAGAGAGATTTTAACATATTCTAGAGTTGCACCCTTACAAGTTCTCTCATGATTTTATGATAGTACACGTTTTAGTATATATGTGGTCCATCTCTACGAATGACGAAGAGTCACGTAAAAATAACAATTTCCCACTTGGTTCGTAATTTGCTAGTTAGGATAAGCCTCAATTCTCGGAGTTCTTGATATAGCCGAGCTAAGTTATTCTAAGATCTTCAACACAGGTGCTCAATCACTTCTTACTTCCGAGTGAAATTTGCCACTTCGGGACAAGTTTAATATCAGAACCACGTTAATTTCAGCCATTGGTTTACTCTCACTAACTCTCTTACCTATGCCACAAAATCATTTTTGAGCCACGCATGTCGTGTGGTGTGTTAACAAAAGGGCTGACTTATAGAGCCCGATACCCGTGTTTCGACCTTACAGTCTCGTCAGTCGGGCAGTTTTTCTCGTCTTTTGTTAATCTCTGTGGGTGTCCCTTCTCTTACGTCTATGTTTCTGAATGAAAATGTCTATTTGACAATGCCTTGAAACGTCTCCGAAGTAACCGTGAGGCGGTAGACCATTGGCGCTGAATGCTGTAAAAACTAAATGAAAAATATTGGGTTTTTCCGTCAATTTTCCTACCGTTCGGTCTGCTAATTATCGTAACGCTGTTTTATCTTCAGGTTATGAATGAGAGAGAGCTAGCAGCAGCACGTGACGCTGTTGCTTACGGATGTATCAAATATTCTGACTTATCCCACACTCGAACACAGGATTATATATTTTCTTTCGATCGAATGCTCGATGACAAGGGAAACACGGCTGTATACCTCTTATATGCATACGCAAGAATAAGGTAAATGTTGTAATACGAAAATTATTCCGTGGTTATTTTCGTTTTTCATGAGTGATTCTTTCCTATTCTACTATCTTACATCACACTACATTAGCAGCGCATGTAGCGCAGCGATTAGGGTTGCTCTGCGGCACACACATCCGATAAGTTGGATCGATTTTCCAATTCCACGCTCAAGATTTACCGAGTATTTTATCGCTCCGAAGTCGATGGATTGGTACTAAACTTGCCTGGGAAGATAGCGCAACATTGACTTGATATATCGGTTGGCCGCCGCATATCTCAAAGGCCACATTAATTACATCAAACGATGCTTGTTGAAGACGAGTGCATTGGACTTTCTCCCATGATTGATCGATGCCGAGATCTTTTTTATTCTTCTAATACCGTGATAAACTCAGCGATTGAGGATTGCAATATATTTGTATCAATTAGTTTGACTCAGGTTCTTATATTACTAATCTGTAAAGAGGTTCATATTGCTAGTATGGATTATCTCAGTTTTCTATGAGTATATTTGCACGAATTACCTCCATAGTGACCATTCTTGATACATTTTAACTTTTCTCATGGGCAATGATTTGTCCACACAGATCCATTGTCCGAACATCTGGTGTCGATGCTCAAGCTATTGAAGACTTTATCAATCGTACGCCTGTCATTCCGATCACTCATCCCGCGGAGTTGAAGCTTTCCAAACAAATTCTGAAACTATCTGACTGCATTCTACAAGTGCTTGACTCGTTGATGCCCCATCAGGTGTTCTTTGTCGCTTAATTTTTTCCATCCATTTGACAACTCACCGTTTATTGCTCAACGATTATGTATACAATTACAATTGCAGCTCTGTGACTACTTGTACCAACTTGCAACCACATTCCACGATTTTTACAATGTATGTTATGTGATCGAAAACAAGCAAAGTAAGTATACGATAGTAATCCTGAATCCGGATGCCTTAATTCTTTCTAATACATAATCGCCCATATTAGGAAAGTAAAATGAACGTGTACCAGAGTGAATGGTTAGGGATGTCCTGGAATGCAGGTCGCTGATTCGATCCAGCCCTGGGTAAACAAAAGCTTCTTAACAAATCCAATGAGAACAGTCTATAGGATCTGGAACACTGACTTAGTACATTTGTGGACATCGTAAATATGGTATAGAGAAAAATTCATTCAATAACTAGCAATATAATCCAATTCAATAACCATGTGATATTTAGCATTAATTTCCTAGGTGCTTTGAAACGTTTCAGCCAAGATGAGAGCATTTTTATATAGAGTTCGAACTTGATATATTGGAATTCATGACGAGTCTCTCAACGATTGATGAGCGTCAAAAGCTTCATCCTTTACCACTTTGACTCCTTTCTGCTGATTTCCTCCCAACAGATACGGTGGCGAGTCATGTAAAAAATAGATTTGCATCTCCTCGACACGATAGTTGAAGAAATCATTATGTTCAATACCTTGCTCAACATTTGTGTTAATTTAGAAGTGATTAACTATGTTGAATATCGAATGGCTTATGTGTTTAGATGGAACGGTGGTGAATTTCAACAGGCTAGTGCTATGCGAGGTGACCGCGAACGTAATGAGCACCTGCTTCAAGATTCTTGGAATTCCAGAGGTTCCTCGAATGTGATCAAGACGTCGTCAGTCATATCCATACATTCAGTTTTCTAATGCTAGCGAAGTTGATCAATTCCCGTATTCAAATTCCATATTGCCGATGTTTCTGTGTGTCTTCAAGTTTGTATGTTTTATTTTTTGCCCACTGGAACAGGTATTTTTGGGAAATGTTTCTGATTTCTAATTCAGCCTCTAGCAAATCGCCTCCCGCTCGTTATCGTTGGATTCTACAATGTCTTTGTTCCTTGTCACTTCCAAACAGTTGTTCTTTTCTGCTCTTTCTTTTTGATAAGTTGAAGCGAGGTTAATTGAAAAAAAAAACTACTGGATTTCGTCTCGGCGTATTTGTCTTTTTCAAAGCCGAATTTAGTCGCGTCAATTGTATCGAGTAAAGTTCAGTTGAGCACTACTCAAATGAAGTTATCTCACTTATTAGTGCTCTCTGTACAGGGCGATTGTTGATACTGACTACTTGTTGGTAGTCGCTTATTGTTTCACAGATCGTTCGTCCTGCAGCTTTCGGTATCATTTTTAGCTGGCAAAGAGAATCGCTATCAACAACCATCTCATACTAAAGAGCACAACCAAGTGGGATAAACTCATCAGCGGTACTTCATTGGTTTCGACTCAGTGCGGTCACGAAAACCCACATGGGAAGAAGGAAGAACTATAAGCAATTGACTCAGATCTATGGGGCTCTAAAGAAGACGAAGACGTCGAAATGTTAGCCAAGTGAAGATTTTCCTTCGACCTTGTGCTAGTTACCACTTGAAGATTATATATTCACTAGTTATGAAGGAATTTAGGAAAAATTGGCCTCTCTAAATAATTCTTGATTTTTCTAGGCAAGAGTAGATCTTGGTTAGCGAAATAGTGTTTGCCCCAAGAATGCTCATATGACGTTGTCTGTCACTTTCTTAAATGATTTCTAGCTGAAACGTAGAATCTGAGCTTGTGCGGCTGTTACATGTGTTTGATGTTAAATTTTTTAGCCTAAGTTGTGAGTTGGTACCAACTCGTTCTTCGTTCTGTTCGTTTTATCTTCTCTTGTTCCATTTCTCACTCTATAATTTGGTTAGTCTACCCGTCTTGTTGGTAATTTAGGTGGTCTTTGCTTGTGTCCTATGTAATGTATCTGGGATTTTCTCTGTATTTTTTCATGTTTTTTATTTGGAAATCTTGTTTGTTGATAAATATTCGCCGCAGTGTTTCTAGCATTTAACCTCTTTTATTCTCGAATTATCGCGTTTACATTAACTGAGAAGCTTGAGATGTTGTGGATCCAAAGAACAGAAGGTCTACCAAAGAACTACACTAAGCGGTTGCGTTATGCTTGCGTATGCTAATGCGGGCAAGGACATTGAGTTGGAAATTGACAAAACGACACTGTGAAAGTGATTGTTCTTGACTCTTTCCACTACAAAGGCTTCGTTCCCTACTGTAAGCTACCGGCACAGTTGTATAGTTCGCTATTCAATGATTTTTCAAGTTATTTGCTTTAGGTGCTTTTATAAGCCGCCGCTTTCATAACATGAAAGTCCTAAGAGTGTCGAAATCGTGCTTTTACAAAGACATGAGAAATCTACGACATCGCTGCAAAAATCTTGAGGAGTCGTCCTAATTGTTCACAAACCAGTCTAATTCCCAGCAGTCATTGTATCTCTTCATAGTACGGTTTTTAGAGCGCATGTGGCGCAGTGGTTGGAGGTGCTCTGCGCCACACACGAGGTCAATGGTTCGATCTCGCGCTCATGGCTCAGCAAGCCATCCATCCCTCCGGGGTCGGTAAATTGGTACCAGACATGTCTCAGACTTGTCTGGGAGGATAAGCAGCACTGACTCAATTCAGCGGGAGGCCACCGCGAGTCATTGTAAGAGCCAGATGTGCATTCAATCACCTCAAACGAAGTTAAAAAAAAATTGAAGTCGAATGCATGGCGCATCCATCAGGGATTGATCGACGCCAAGAGCTTTATCCTTTATCCTTTTTTACGGTTTTTACTTCAGTAAATTAGAGTCGAAGTTTTTGACTTCATAATTTTTATGGATTAAAAAAATACCTTGAAGTCGTGGTCCGCTGTAGTACAACTGAACCCATGTAGCATGGCGGACGCGTGGTACGATTCATAAGTGTCTAGCGAGAGTTGGTTGAGCAGTTTTGACTCAGGCCGTCCACTCCGTTATCCAGACAAAACTCCCAATACTGTTGTTCTTTTCGCCCTAAAATTCAGTTTTTGTACTTGACTCGCTTACTGTCTCTTCCCTTTAGTCACCTGTGATCCCGTTGATCGTCGAGTGACTGTAGTGGGTATCAGAACTTCTCACTATCTATGTCACGTTAAAGAGTAATCATTGGTTCCTCCTTGCTGTGAAAACTTGTTGAGTATCACACCTTTCTTCTATAATTCTGTGAAATTGAAAAAAAAACGTAAATGAAGTGTATGAGCGTGGTGTTTCCTGTCATCAAAAATGGAATGTTTGCTGGTTTGCAGAAATTAAACTGCTCAGTGAAATTTATCCGTGATAAAACTCATTTAAATGGAACAAGTTTGAAACTGATCAGACATTTCGAATTATTCCTCAAAATTGTTTACCATGTATTAGTTGTTGGAAGAGTCGTAATCCACGAAAGGAATTGTTATCTAAACATCACAGTTAACAATACAAAAGACTTTTGCAGAAATCTTATTAGTGTTATGAATCCTGTATATCTGGAATAATGTGAGCTTGATATTTCCTTACAAGAGCCACCAGATATCTTATTGTGACAATCCACTGGTCACTCCGAAGCAAGTCTTGCCAACAGTAGAGAATCATTATGACTTTATAACTGACCTTAGTATGCTTAAGCGTTAATCTCTCGTTCACCGGACTGTCTGCTCTCTGTTGATAGATTATGGGGAAGAAATGTGATTTCTTTTTGATTTCCTTGAAATACTTAGAATAGATTGCTGTGTGATCGTTTGTGACCACTAGAAGTTCTGCTTGCTCATAGCTTTCTATGCAGTGGTTAGACGTACTTGCGAGACACAAATGTTCGCCGATTCTGCTCCACACCACAATAAAATGGAAGATATCACTTTGAAGTTGGCTCATTTGTGCCATAGTAGTTCCAAAGAATAAGAACACTAAATTGATGTAATCTTAAAGCTGACAAGTGTTTCAAACCTGCTATGATCATTCGATGTAATCTGAGTAAGTATTTCAAGTCTTTCGAGCTCGATGTCTAGTGTCTTACCTACGTTTTGGCATTTTCGCCCGCCTCTTCAGAGCCACACACCCCATTAGTCACACCTGCCGATAGTAGGGAACGCGGAATCATGTTAGGATCAGACGTGAAATATTGCTTGAATCATCTTTCAGTCGACAGTATGTCTCTAGGTCCACCAAATTCAATGTAAATATGAGCACGACGTTTCTAGGGAGCAAAAATAAAGGAGCTAAAAAAGGTAATTTGATTGATGCAATCATATCGGTGCTGTCGAACAAGCATCACTTTATCAGAACGATCCAGCTCGAAACTTAATCATGATTAGTAGGATTTCAGTAGGTTTGCAGATGAAATGAAAAAAAGCTGGTCGCAATCCACAGAGTAAATTCAAAGATGTCCCTTAAGAAGCTTAATCCATGGTTAAATTCCGCTTAATCGTTTTTATCAATAATGGATGTCGCTTGTGCGAATCCTTTCAGAACGTTTTCCCAATGATTAGGACTAAACTGCGACCGCTTCTATTCAAGGGCCATGTTCTCCTCTTGAAAATGTTGAGTTCAGTGGATCCAGTGAAAAGTTCAGTGAGACCGTTGCGTTACCACCAAATGCTGTCTTACTCATCAATGTTTCACTGAAGCTTCTTGGGTTTTCTTCTTCTACTTCTTAAAAATGCCTGACATTGTAACGTTGCGGCTCTTTCTAGCAGAGTATCTCAAACTCACATTGGTTAGCGAACACCTATCCGGTAATTATTTTATTGAACCAACATGTCATGTGGTCTTTTATGGGCACTTATAGAGCCGAATAGACGTGTTTCGGCCTCAAGAAAAAACGACACAAACACGTCAACTGATGAAGAAATTCATAAATTCCCTCGATTTTCTGCTCTATCTGATAGATACCTCACTTAGTATTGCTCTTCGTACATCCTGTAGCACATGGTCTCACTATCAGCTGACACGGAGAATTGTCAAGAACAATCGCCCTGTATAAAGGAACGCTGCGAGTGAGATAATGTCATTCCCCGGTACTTCATTGGATTCGACTTAAAGCGAAAATTCACACCAGAAGAAAGAAAATTCACGAAAATTCACACCAGAAGAAAGAAGATCTCTGAATTTTGGTGATATGTCTTTCGTTTCTAGTGTTTTCTTGAGACCACAGCTCAAATTTCAATATACCAAAAAATCATTTTTGAGCCATGCATGTCGTGTGTCTGCTAATAAAAGGGCTGACTTATAGAGCCCGATACACGTGTTTCGACCTTGCAGTCTCGTCAGTCGGGCAGTCATACTTTCTTCTTTTGCTAATTTCTGTGGGTGCCCCTTCCCCACATTAAGAGTCAGCGACGACGAACGTTTTACACTCTATGACCAGTGAAATTATCACCGAACACAGAGTGTTGTACACTCGCTTGCTCTTGGCTAGTATATTCAATATATCATATCGTTTCGAGTGTTTTCTTAAGACCACAGCTCAAATTCCAATAAGCCAAATAATCATTTTTCATTTCCACTGAACATAGAGTGTAAAACGTTGGTCGTCGCTAACTCATAGTGTGGGGACTGGACTACCCACACAGGATTGGCAAAAGACGGGAAAGGGTAACTGTCCGACTGATGAGACTACAAGGTCGAAACACGTGTATCGGGCTCTATAATTCAGCCCTTTTATTAACAGACCACACGACATGCATGGCTCAAAAATGATTTTGTAGCATATTGAAATTTGGTGAGATGGTTTACCCTTCTTGAACTTCTTTTTCATCACGTCGATATTAATATCGTTATAGAATGGTGATATTTTGTTTGTAAAATCTTTATATAGCTTACGAATAATCCTTCTGTATAGAGTATCGATGCGGTGGTTGTCCAAAGCTTTGATGACTGCTTCTGTTTCTACTGCATCAAAGGCCGCCTTCATATCGACGAGAGTGAGGCACAGCGATTTCTGGTACTATCGCGAAAATTCATTGAGTTTTGTCACTGTGTGGATGTGGCCTATGCTACTGAATTTTTTCGAAACCCAGACTTTTCGCAAAACTGCCGTTTGCCCAGTGTTTTGTCAATTCCGCTGAGGACAGACAATTCAACTGAAGCGTTCATAGACGACAGACAGCAAGCAGATGGGGCGATAGGTGGAGGGTCGCGAAGGTCTCCTTTTCTGAACAGTATTTAGGCCTTTCTGGTTTTCCATATTTCATTATTATTTGAGCCAACTTGTCATGTGGTCTGGTAAGGGCTCTTGTACAGCCCGATACACATGGTTTCGTCCTTACAGACTCGTCAGTCGGGCACAACCCGTCGTCTTTCGATATTTTTATAGTCAGTTCTCTCGGGAGCTCCACTCCCTTACAAGAGTCATCGAAGACAAACGTTTTACAATCTAAGTCAAGTGAAATTTTCACCTAACACAGAGTGTTGCGCACTCGATTACTCTTTTGCTGGTATTTTATCATATTATACCTTTATTTCGAGTGCTTTATGTAGTGCGAAAGAGTAGAGTGCAAAACGAGCATCGGTGGTGCAACGGTTAAGCACATGCTCCCGGAAAGAGTAAGATATGGGTTTAAATCACGGCTGACGCAAACGTTTTTGCACACAATTCTACATCATTGGGTTTATTCAAACATCATAACGCCGCAATCGGCGGTCAAATAAAGATGATTTCCGATTGATGCTAGAGCATTTGCAAATTCTACATTCCTGCGTTGAAGATAGGCCCTACCACATGTCCGGCATTCTTTATAAATATAGGCCGCACGTTAATGCAATGAAGGAAAGTACTCAGCCGCGTATGTCGTCACTCCTAGAATATGCTCTGTGTGCATTGGTGCGTTGTCATGCTTTTTTCTAAACTCTCACAATTCTCATACAATCGATTATCTTGAAGAACAAAACAGTTCCATATACATCTAAGAGAATTGAGTGGTGAGCAAAGACACGACCTCAGGAGGGAATCGAACCGCGTTTCATCCATACCGGGGATATGTGCTATACCACTACACCACCGAGGCACATTGGTTTGGCACAATAAAGCAGTTTATATAGAGTATTATTCAATTATAGATAATGATGACGGTATGCCTAGCTTATAAACCTGTTTTAACCTTTTTGTTCCATTGTATGCCATAAGGGCATAGTCTTCGCATCTGTTCCATGTTTGCCTTTCTAGTTCGCTTAATCTTTGCGGACGATGAGGTTCAATATGATCCCCCCAGCTGGGCGCGCCATTCGGACGAGCTCTGAAGAGTATTGCGTGCTCCAATATAAGTTCGGGTTAACAAACCTTTCAGAGAACATTCTTATCAAAAAACGATGAAATATCACTGATAAGACTTTTGTATGAATGATTTTAGCGAGAGCAACGCTCATGCTAAGAAACGCTCAAACTGGGTGGAGATAACGGGAAAGAACTGCTATACCACGTTCTCTTCTTCTAATATCATAGTCATGAATAGAGAATTCGAACAGAATTATGCGTTGATCTGAGTAATTGGAACCTGAACTGCACTAATAATCAAAAAAAAATATCAAGAATTGTCGTTGAAGTGGGATCGCATGTAACAAACAGCACTATTTTGACGAATTACTCATTCTTTCATTATTATTTGAGCCAACATGTCATGTGGTCTGGTAAAGGCTCTTGTACAGCCCCAGACACGTGTTTCGTCCTTACAGACTCATCAGCCGGGCAGAACCCGTCGTTTGTCGATCTTTTCATAGTCAGTTCTCTCGGGAGCGTCACACTCCTTATATATAGTTATCGACGACCTACGCTTTACACTCTATGTCAGGTGAAACATTCACCTAACACAGAGTGTTTTCGCACTCGATTGCTAGCTGGCTGGTATTTTTATCATATTATAGAGAACTGACTATGAAAAGATCGACAGACGACGGGTTCTGCCCGGCTGATGAGTCTGTAAGGACGAAACACGTGTCTCGGGCTGTACAAGAGCCTTTACCAGACCACATGACATGTTGGCTCAAATAATAATGAAAGGATCTATTGAAATTTGAGCGTGGTCTTAATAAAGCACTCGAACGAAAGGTAGAATTACTCATTGTTTTCCAATTTTCAGCCAGTGTGATTAATTTTATGCACTTTGTAATAAATTGTACGAAAACTGGAAGAAATAGGAGGTGAATTTGATCGAACTGCAGGTAAGCATAAATAAAACATCGTAGAAATGTTTGATATAGCTTCTAAATATGACCTTTTCATGAATACTTCGCTTTTTCCTTTGAAAGTGCATATTATGAATGGAGTCACGAATTCCGAAAATGACACTTATCTCTTCAATGACTTCTGAGTTTGAAATTGCCGCTTTCACTACAAGTTTATTATGGATAATTCTACCTTTTCTCTGCTTTTTCTGCATCTTGTTGTTCGAGCGTATAATAATTTCTTCCAAATTGGCAACTATTACAAAACCCGGTCTTTCGCATTTTGAAACTTTTGTTGATTCGATTTTACTTATCTAAAAAATTAGTTAATTTACAATTTGATAACCATCAAGATCAGTGAATGTAGCCGTCTACAGAACTATTATTGGATGCCTCTTTTCCAGAAAGAATAAGACTGGTGATAAAAAAAAGTTGGTGAGATCTTTTTTGAGCTGGCTGTAGTCTTTGAAAATTTTTTTGCGCAGATGCTTCAGGGTGCGGAAGAGATGAAATCCGATAAAACGACATCAGGGATATATAGTGCAAGTGACCGTGCTGCCCAGTTTCTCTAAAATGTGACGAGTAGAGTTTGCATTGATTGTCACAATGGCGGCCAATGGATGAGATGTCCATCGAGACATCACTTTGCGGTAGCCAATTTCTTTACATGGCGATCGACGGTGCCCCGACCGTGTCCAAGTGTCCATCCAAGCCGTTAAAACATTCCCCAAAATACCACATCCTTTTGTAAATAATCCGATGAAAGATGGTAGTGCGGAAGAGGTTATGGAACAACCCAATTTATGTGTGATCATTGAAACAACTTTTGTTGACAAGCACCACTCTTCTGTAGAAGTGAAGACAGGAAGAACGACGTTTCGGTGAAAATGCGTTTCGCATAGAAAAAGTCATGAGCACGAAAAATCTAGCATTAGTAAGTTTTTGGTTGTAAGAAGAATCGCAGCAGTCTCCAACAAAAATTTCTACACTATAAATAACATAACAACTTTTATATGAATGACTGAAGTGAATTGAGCTGTGATCAAATCTCTTTTCCACTTTGTGTTTCTGCCGATAGGTTTTCCTGGAGCTTTTCATGTTAGACGTCCTTTCGTGATTGGATACACACTTCTCCGTCATCGCAAAACTCAGTGACCACGTTTCAGAATCTTAAGAAGAGTAGCTGAATTCACTTTCTTCTGAAATTCTTCTCATTTTTAATCTGTTATTACTTAATCAACTCGTTGTTGTCACGTTTTCAAAGCTTGCTATCTTATTTATGGTGTAGCTATTTAGCGAAAGTGCACGTCCATCTAGTGACAAGTTTTTATTTCAACGACTGTGCTGCATTTTCGGCTTTGAGGACGAGATTGAGAGGCCTTTCATATTAGGCCGTTCCATAAGTTTTACACTAGAGCAGTAAACACCGAATTTATTAACCAGAAGTAATTAAAATTGCATGACTTCGGTATCATTCAATCGCGCATTTTCTTGTGATCATCTTGATATTCAACGAGCCTATACATACTTTGAGATAAAGCTGTTGTGGAAAACAATTCGCTTGCTACTCGTGCACGAAGAGCGTGTAGAGTAAAATGATAGGGAAGGGGCGCGCATAACTAACAGAGCTTTCTGTGAAAGGCTCGAGCCGACTGATCCTCCAAACTGTTCTCTCCAGCTTTGAACTTCGCAAACACTTCTTAGGTGTACTTTCTGTAGCAGTATTGTCGCCTAAGTTCTATCAGTCTTGAGCGCCATTTCATAAGCATTTCCTCTACGCGCCATTCGTGGTTGAGTAGCAAGCAAATTTTTTTCCACGACAGCTCCATTTTAGGGTAAGTATAGGCAAATCGTCTATTGAGATATTTATGCAATTTTAATTCTGGTTAGTAGATTTGGTATTTGTTGTTCTAGTGTCAAAGCGTATGTAACGATCTAATGAGTTTAGTATTATGCTTTTCGTATTCTGTTGCCTCCAATAGGATTTTAGATGTCGAATAATTATGATGCCGTCTTTCTTCAAAAGTAACTTTTCTCCTGTATCCAATAGAGCGCATGTGCTGCAGTGGTTAGAGGTGCTCTACGTCGCACACGAGGTCAATGGCTCGATCTCGCACTCATGGATCACCAAGCCATCCATCACTCCGGGGCCGGTAAACTGGTACCAGGTAGGTCTCAGACTTCTTTGGAAGGATAAACAGCACTGACTTGCTACAGCTGGAGGCCAGCGTGAGTCATTGTAAGGACCAGATAAGCATTCAAGAATCTCAAATGAAGTTAAAAATTTGAGACGATTGCATGGCGCTCCCCTCAGGGTTTGGTCAACGCCGAAGGCTTTGTCCTTTTTATCCATATTGAATACATTGAATTCACTTTAATAAATTTTTTTCTTTAGTTATCCAGATTTAACAAGAGGTTATGGGATTGCTGTGCAAATGAATTTTGAGTTTCCAAATTCCTCTAAATTAGAACCTCGGAAATCTTATTTTCCAGCTAATTCAGAGCACACAGAAGGCTTGAGTGTAATTTTTTTTTACTCAGTCTATTGGGGAGAAAGAGCAAGCAATCAAATTGTAGATGCAATCACATCTGGAAAAAGTTTTTTCAATATCTTGCGATCGGCTATCTTGAGTCTTCGCTTAAAAATTCAATATGGCCTGCTGGTTTCGTACGCAACTTTAACACACAATCTGTGTCGTAAATAGAGAGCTAATTGAGCGAATAACCGTGCCAGACTGTCACAGTGAATTTCTTTCGTGTTAAGTGGTGCTCACATGGTTTTCTTGAAATAGTCGCTCTTTTGTTCACTCCTTAGCGAGCAAAAAAAAAGAAGATCAACCAAACAATTCACAGGTCAGAGAAGGTTCCAATTTCTTCGAGCATTTGAGGAACTTCTAAATGGCACAGGTTCGCTATAATTTACTCACACTGACTGTGATCTATTGTATACGAACAGTTTTTGAGCGTCTCATCGAGTTTTGTCATGCAGGTACCTATTACAGGATGTTTGATGCAGATATGTTACAGTTTGGGTTAACCTCAACGAAATGGTTTCATTACTTCTCTATTAGAACATTTCGTGAATATCCAGTTATTCATAATGGGAGTGCAAGCGCGGTAAATTAGCTTCTCTAGTCTATTACCCTTTATCCAGTAAACATAAAACGAATCATATTGATATTCCTACATCCAAATAGAACATTTTCCGAGCCACGGGGATTATGATCCAAATGAAGTCATTGTCCACTTGCGATATTGACTCTTTGCTTCTTTATAACGTTATGGTCGAAAATGCAAGCATTTTGAACATAAGGGGATGACATTTCAAGGTTTCAGACATCAACCGATCACAACAAATGAAATCCACTATTGAAAATACTGTTAACGGTCTCTATTTCTTGAAAAGTGTATTTCTTGAAAAGTACCATATCATCAAAACATAAAGTTCTTACATATCATATCATACCTACTATTCTCTTCACTTCGGCGGAAGCTTCTCTTCTTGTCAACTTCTAAGCTTGATTTTTCTGAACTTCTTAGCTATCTAAATCTAATCTGTCTCTATCGAAACTCATTACTAAATCATTTTTATCTTTTTCCTCAAACGATACATAATAAAAGCTTCAGAACAAAACTGTTTATTCAGTCTTTCAACAACATCCGATGGAATAGATATGTACAATGTAAGGATGTTGCTGGTGAGAAAGGCAGATAAACAAGGGGAACCGGACATCAAACATCGAGAGATCTGAAATATCAAGTGAATTGCTCTCGTACAAATGGCGCGGGAAAATATGAAAATTGAAAGCAAATCGTAAGGTAATTCAAAATTTAAGACAAAGTTTAATAACTGGCTTTGATTTAGATTGGGTGAGATCTGAGCCGTTTAGATAACGTTTGTTGATTATTTCACATAATTGAAGTAAAATGCTTGTTCATAGGTATTAGTTTGTCTCTTTGATATCTTCTCAGTATTTTAGCGTTTAGAGTAACCGGATTTAGTGCCTACACTTATCAGCCGATCTGTATTCGAATTGCATATGTTTTATCAATCCCTCAATTTGCTTATACAATTGCACTCTTCTTCCCAAATGTCTACATAGGTATTCAATTATGGCTGTTTATGCAGCAAAAGCTAAAAGCTTCTAAATTTTCTTTACTCGTTGACGTATTATACTGCTTAGAAGTTTGATTCACTTGTGATTTCGGGCTGGCCTTTCTTGGCCGTTTTCCCAGCTCTAAATTAGATAAGAGGAGGTTTTTACCCTAACCACTCGGTTTCGTCCATGACGAAAGTAAATTTTGCGAGTAGTCCACTGGTGGCTCGTCGACAACGCAACGTGGCAGATATGCTAATATTTATATATTTATAATCACATTTTCTAAAGAGTATCTACACGTGGAATATGTGGAAAAATGCAATAAGAACCGCATTGGATGACCCGTCTATACGAGTGATGCAGACCCAGCACATTTTCCACCCGTTTCTCTCTCGCGTCACCGCGACACGATGGCATGCGTTAGAATTTTCCTTAGGAGATGTCTATACCTCGTAAAATTCGATCTAAGGTTTTTTCCTCGTTTATCTGCCATCCGTTCTCTTTATGGTATGACCGGCTCATTCCTGTACAGCCATCCATATGCAGTAGGCTGCGTCTTGAAGAAAAAAGACATGCTTCGAAAATCGGACTGGATAATGTGAGTATCGATTCAGTTTCAGACGACTTGGTCAGGGGCTTTGTGGGTGATGAGCGGGGCTCTTTACGTTCTTCAAATTCCCTTTGCTGCATAACGCGCGTTGGGAGGTCTGATGATTTGCTTAGGTAAAAAGCACAAAGTGGTTTGAGGTTTATGTCTGTCGCTTCATCAAGAGGGATGTATAGCGCCCATGTTGCTCTTCTTAGTCGATGTAACTCCACCTATAGTCATTCTTTATTTTCTTCAACTTTCGCTGTACACGCACAAGGTGACTTTAGTAGTCAGCAAAACGTTCGCAGTGGCT
This sequence comes from Parelaphostrongylus tenuis, assembly GCA_019055375.1. Taxonomy (NCBI): domain Eukaryota; kingdom Metazoa; phylum Nematoda; class Chromadorea; order Rhabditida; family Metastrongylidae; genus Parelaphostrongylus; species Parelaphostrongylus tenuis. The sequence goes on along the minus strand of JAHQIW010000527.1, from coordinate 36,768 downwards.
TAATCCCCTTCGCATAGGAGTTTACTATAATATGTATCCCTCTCGCCAATTTATGCTTAATGCGATTTCTTCTCCTGTATCGTTGAATTCCAGTCTCTGCTTTGTCAAGCTCGTTGATCGTTGCCTCTTCTTCGTTGGCACGTCTTGATAAGGTGACAATGCCGGCAACAAGCAGAAATTGAATAGTTATATTCCACCATTTTCTGTGTCCTGCTCATCCTAGTCAAGCGACTGCATCACACAGTACAATACGATTGTGAAGTCTGGCAAATGCCGTCTGTTCATTCCCTATATTCATGAGAGATGAAATAGATGCATCTTTGTGCTATCTTTGCAAAACTATTCGGCTTAAAAAACTGACACTGAACAGTTCTGGCTCTTGGTCCAAAATCGCTGATAAATATGCAATTGTCCCGACACCGTCGGAGTCTTCTTCGCAGTCGATAAAGGTTGAAACAAGGAGCACATGAAACTCGCCACAGATTTCTATATCCCTTGACTTGGATATAATCTATACATTTGATTTGTGTACTTTATTTATATTTATAAGTTGGATATAATCTATTCATGATTTTCTTTAAAAATCCTGCTAGTTCAACTCGTTGTGCTTCATCGAAAGTATTTAACATAAGCGAAAAAGTCGTCATCATAAAGAGCCTGTAAATTACATTCGAAAAAGAGTCGATAAACTTGTCGGAAAACTCAAACTTTCAACCGGATTTTCCCCTGATTCTCAATCGAAAAGTTTGATTGCATCGGCGAATGTATTGTAATAAAAAATTGGTAATAGATCTTGTTGCAGATGAACTTCGCGGGATAATATACATTATACATTCGGACAGGTAAAAAAATCGGAACAAACATTTTCTGATAAACAACGACATTACGAAGAGTAATTCAAAAGTGTGGTTATATTTTGTAGAACAAATATGCTGATCAAATCACTTGTTTCAAAATGATAAAAGTGGCGAGGCTCGAAACTCTCTAAAATCCGGTAGATCATTACAGACTCCATGTATTATTATGCAATATCACCTGTATCACCTGTCGTCCCGTTGATCGTCGAGTGACTCGAGCGGGTACCAGCAACTCTTCCATTTTTCCCTATCGCGTGCAAGAGTAGCCCAGTGGGTCCTCCTTGCTCTAGGAATTCGCTGAGCATCATATCTTTCTTCCATCGCTTTCGTGAAGAAATCGGACCAACGGGTCAGTGGTCTTCCTTTAGAGCGCTTGACGTCCCGAGGAATCCAGTCGGTAACGGCTCTCGTCCATCGGTTGTCGTTGAAGCGCATCACGTGTCCGGCCCACCTTATTTTCGATATCCTGGCGTGTAGAACGGCGTCTCTGATTTTCGATCGTTGACGTAGGTCGGAAGTTCGGATCCTTTGTCTCATTTGCGAAATACGAGATACTCCTAGCATCGACCTTTCGACTGCGCGTTCGATAACGGCAAGTGATCTTTCATCCTGCTTACGTAGCGACCAGGTTTCTGCTGCATACGTTAGGGCAGGGATAATTGTCGAGTCGAAAAGGTGGGCACGGAGTCGGATGTTCTTTGTCCTCTTCACTACATCTTCGATGCTCTTAAACGTTCCCCAAGCCGCTCGTTTCCTCCTGCTCAACTCTGGGGCTAGGTCGTTCATCATGTTGATTTCACGACCTAGATAGATGTAACTGGAGCATTCGGAAATTGTCGTTCCGTTGAGCGTGAATGGGGCATTAGAAACCCATCCGTTCCTCATGAACATTGTTTTCGTTAGATTCAGTTGAAGACCGATCTTTCCACAGGCGTTATCGAAATCAGTCAGCATTCGTTCCGCTTGGCTGATGTTTGGTGTTACGAGAACGATATCGTCAGCAAAGCGAAGATGGTTTAATTGTCGACCGTCAATTTTCACTCCCATTTCGTCCCATTCTAATGTTCGCATGACGTTTTGTAGGGTTGCAGTGAATAGTTTTGGCGATATTGTATCGCCTTGTCGAACCCTCTTCTTACGTCAATGGTGATATTGTTGTAGAATGGAGATATTCTGGTCGTGAAATCTTTATAAAGCTCACGAAGGATCATTATGTACCGAGTAGGGACGCCCTGGTTATCCAGAGCCTCTATAACCGCTTCTGTTTCCACTGAATCAAAGGCTTTTTTCAGATCGATAAAAGTGAGACAGAGTGGTTGTTTGTACTCTCGCGAAACTTCAATGAGTCTTGTGATCGTGTGGATGTAGTCCATGGTACTAAATCCTTTTCTGAACCCTGCTTGTTCGCATGGCTGTCCTTCGTCCAGTGTTCTGTCAATCCTGTTCAGGATGACTCGAGTAAAGAGTTTATAAACAACGGACAGCAAGCAGATTGGGCGATAATTGCCTATGTCGTGAAGGTCTCCCTTTTTGAACAACAATACGGTCTTGCTGGTTTTCCACTGAATATGGACCTTGCATTCTGACAGGTAGCGAGTGAAGAGCCGAGCCAGGGTGTTGATGAGAACTGGCGGCAGGTTCTTCAGGTGTTCTGGTCTAATCCTATCTGGACCGGGTGTTGTTCTGTTTTTCACCGACGATATAGCATGTCGGATTTCGGAAGGAAGGACCGGTGGAACGACATATTCGTCCTCTTTCAATTTATATGACGGTAAGAGAACATGGCTAGAGAAGAGATCCGAGTAGTACTGGTGGATGATTTTCTCCATAGCCCTTCTGGAAGCTGTAAGTGTCCCGTCAGGGTATCGGAGTGCAATCATCTTGGTCTTATAGTTGGCGAAGCCTCGCTGGGCTTTGCGAATGCTCTTCCCAGCTTCTGCAGCTTCTGCCATAACTGCTGCTCTTCTCTCTTTAAGGTCTTCTTTTATCGCTTCTCTGCATCGTTTCGCAAGTTCGGACGTAAGGTTTCGGTTGCCTGCGGCTCGTGCGATTCCACGTTGACGTATCAGCTCGAGTGTCTGCGGAGACAAGCGTCTCTTCGTGACCTTAGGACTTTCGGCTTTTTTAGCGCCAACGTGAAGATATTCAACGAGTCGATCGTATTCTTCGTCGATGTTGTCGACAACGGTATCTTCCCAAGAGCCGACTAATGATTTGAATACATCCCAGTTTATGGTAGTTCTGGGACTTCGTTGTTTGAATTTAGCGCCTTTCTCTCCTCTCCTCGAAAATCGGAACGTTGCGCGAAGGAGGCGATGGTCTGATCCCGTGTAGAACTTGGGAACAACAGCGACGTCGCTCAGGCAAAACCTTCGATTTACTATGATGTGATCTATTTCGTTATGGTACTCTCCATTGGGAGACTCCCACGTCCATCGCTGAGAGAGAGGCTTTTGGAACTGCGAGTTACCATGGATGGTTTGGGTCGTCATGATAAACTCGGACAGCCTCTCACCCTGTTCATTCCATTCTAGTCCGTGGGTCCCTATGTGACGTTCTTCAGACGTTCTTCTAGGTCCAACTTTTGTGTTAAAATCTCCGACAATGACCTTGAAGAATGTATGATCTTCTCTGAAGAATTTTTCGAGGTCCATATAGAACGCTTCGACTTCGTCTTCGCCATAGCTTGATGTTGGTGCGTAAGCAACGAAGATGGTAAAAGCCGGCATAGAACCACATCGTTTCAACCGTAATCGTCCGATGCGGGTTGTTAGTTGTTCGAACGAATCAATGTTCACGGTCAAATTCGATTTGACGAGGACGCCAACGCCACCGACACCTCTGCGATCGCATGTTCCAAGGAACAGTTCTTCTCCGGTGTCATAGACAGCGTGAAAAGGATGGCGCCTTCTCGTCTCAGCCAGGCCAATGACGTCGTACCTTATTCTTCTTGCTTGAATCAATAGATCTTCTACAGCGGATTGGTGAGCAAGGGTTCTTGCGTTGTAGGTACAGATCGTCATTTTAGTCCGTTTCGATCTTGGCAGCCTAGTTCGGCCCTGAGATTTTAGCAGCCTCTCAGTACTCATCCTACCTGGCGCTGCCGTACCAGGGGCTCTTTCGGGGTCAGGGGAATGAGGCCTATATTTGTTACTGTTTTTGGCATTTTTGATACCCAACGTGTAGCTTGCCAGGCTCTAAACGTGGGGGCTGAGTACTCACGAGTAGCTTGCCAGTCTCTCTCGGAGGAGCGGGAGGAGCTTATTTGTTGGAGGCGACTCCTAACCGCCTCCCATGTACTTCCCAGCCGCTTCATTGCAGGCTTTTGGCCGACTTGACTCGTAGAAATAGAGTTTTGTCAAGTCGGCGCTGCAGAAGCAGGGAGCTCGTCCCCTGAATCCACCTGCGTCTCTGGGAAGCACACGGTCGCTTTTGGTTCGCGTTTTATTCCCCTATCCACCACCTGGGGACGCGCCACGTGCCCTTGCGACTAACCGGGCGGGATCCCTCAAAGAGGGAGGTCCGTGGTATTATGCAATAAGGCTGTAAAAAATCGTGAAAGTAAAGCAACAATTCCATCAAATTTCGTACTTAAATCAACCAGTCACCTGATTATCCTTGCATCTTATCCCCAAAGCCGACTCCACCTAAATAGCCATTTCTGATTAACAGTCGCGTCGAAATAGAAGAGCAATTTTTTGGAAATGACCTGATTGATGAAAAGAATAGTTGTAGAACGAGGCTGATGATAGTGATACTAATAAAAAAGATTTTGGGATGATATAGTTCGAAAATGAAAAAATATTAGTCGCTGTCTTCCTCGACAAGCGCTAATTTGCTCAGATATTTGTCCCACAGTCCTCATTTTCTCCCTAGATTTCATTCGTTAGTATTTATTCTTTATTATAGGGTGCATCGTTCACTCGGATGATCTCGCTGAGCGCACAACACTTGGCATTTCCATGCTACTGCATAGGTGCCGTTAATAAAACTTTGCTGCGTATATTCATGAAAATATTATTGTGTATTAAGAATTGATCTCAGTATTATAGGCTTGAGATCTAGTGCGACGAGAACAACGAGCAGACATGCTAATAGGACATAAAGCACTATACCATCACTAGTGAAATTAAGGTCATTTGGGGTTCCAGATAACATTGGACCAAGTTTACCTTGGCAACGATATCATAGATGTTAGCGAAAAGCGTAATCAACTCTAAATTTCTGTTGATGATCACAATATTCCGCGACAAACATTTGTAGAAATCGCCATTTAACAATCATAGTAGGGAAATCATTTGAGAGTGACGTATTCAACGAGGAACATGACAGTAATTTGAAAATTTTATCGACAGTGGTGTTGTGGCAAAGACTTTGCATAGAATAGGACAGTGGCTTTGTTCCGTCGACTATATATTTTTATCTGTAAAAATGGGATAAAATCGCAGAATTGAAGAAGATAGGTTGTAAAATTATCACATAATCCTCGATTATCCGTTGTTCTTCTTGACAAATGTCGACGTCATAACGCTGACTACGCATGTTCATATGGAATTTGTAGAAGCACAGAGAAGCTTGAGAAATTGAAAGTGATTGAGCTATGATCGCTTACAGAAACGGGTTTACCGGCATCAAAGCGTAAGAGATAGTTATGGCCTCCAGTGTCAATAACAGCTTTCACAGGAAACCATTTTCTGCGCTTAGAAAGAACATGTGGGACTATAAGAGCCGACAAGAACTTTTATTCTAACGCTTTAAATGCAATGCTGAAATGCTGCAACAATATATCCAAGGATGTTGAGTGATATGCAGTAATTCTCAGACAAAAGTTAATCCCGTGTCTATCTCAAGCGGGAATGGAGTCCTCGCTCTGTAAAGTGTAAGGCGTGTTCATCTCCCGCTTGAGGTTTGGAGTTTTGCATATCATTTAGCATTGTTGGATATATAGCATATAGAATGCCCAGTGAGATTTCGGCAGTTATAACACTAAAACATGATCTTTTTAGGCAATGAAAGTGCTGAATCCGCAAGAGTTTTTTGAAATTATCAACTCATGATCACTTTTCTAATCGATTAAACATTACTCACACCTTAGAATAACCGGATAAATAGCCTTCAAGAGTTCTAATTCTAAAAACTCGGATTACTAGCATCGATGGTTGATAAACTTATCGCATTTGCTCATTACTGCGTTGAGTCAAAGCTGATTTTTTGCAGGTCGCCTCGTAGACTCCTAGCGTAGCAGTCTCAACTATTCCCTTTTTTTTTTCGCTTAATTAGGAACAGTTGAGATTGTTCTACGATAGGATCGATCCACACAAAATCCCGAACGAGACAAGCAAGTTTGTGTAGATGATGCTATGCAAGATGAGAAGACGACAAGGAATTTACACAATCCATAATATATGAGACAACATGTTGTGCAGCTCGAGAGAAAAAATTGTCATAGAAAAACTATAACAGAAGACCTCATAGACGTACCAACTCTTCGCAGGAGTAGTTTTGTGCCACGGATAAGCTCCTTAAAAACAAACTGTTCAATTTTAGAATCAGACTGTCATGAAATAATCTGTTCAATAGAGGGGTCAACAGATGAGAATCAATAAGAAGAAACACTTTGTTTCGTTTATCTGGGGACAAATGATTATTCGTTTCATTCGCTGGGCAAGAAATTTTCATTAAGATTTTAGCAATAAATCGAAGCCTCGAATCTCTGGCTAGAGCCGTACATAACCAGTTTTTGAAGACACTTCATAGCGTTGTAACATCCAGAACAAAATTATGTCTCACACCCGCTGCACGCTTTTATTTTTATCGCGCGTATAGCTCTCTGAAAGCACGAAAAGCATACGAACGTGTAGGGTAAATCTCATAGCATCTGAATCGGTCGTTTTATTCAAAATTTTCTCAGAGCGGCGAAAAAATTCCTAACTGAATAGCAAGTTGCATTTCACATGTCTAACACGATAAGCTAGCGATCAATCTCCCTACCCCTTCCCGCTCTTAGGTTAGCCGATTAACAAGCGGTCGAATATGCGAAACTCGACCTTACTTTCTCTTCTACATTGCAGTGAAATGGACTTTCCAGAAAATAAGCACAGCTATGGAATCAATGAAATTTACGATATCTGGAGATTGCTAATTGTCTATAGAGAGAGTTGTGTCCAGTGAAATGCAAAACGATAATATTTTTTCTCCTTCAGCGCTATCTAAGAAGCTTTTACAAAACACACGCTCATTTTTGGTTTTTTAAGACTTGTGCTATCAAACTAAAGCTGCTTCGTAAGAAAGGAGTTTTGACCTGCGAAATATAATCGAGATAAGAAAAAAACGAGTAGTCGTGTGGAACGTGGAACATAGTTTTACTCTGGATTTTACAGCGTGAAAAAAAGGGAATTTTGAAAAACCGATCATGTACAGCTTTAACCAGAGATTTGAGCTTTCAATCAGATTCATTTGTCTCTGAATAATCAAAAAAGACCAAAAAAACTTAATCTAGAGAGTGTGGTCAAATTTTCAAATAAGACGACCTGAGCAGTTCTCAATACTTGTAATAATTTTGTGATCCTGAACTTTTTCCTATAGTTCTGTGCAACAATGAAGGAACCTCGATCCCTTTAAGCTACTTCTCCTATGTTTTTCCAATCAATGAATTCATGGTTTTCCTTTTTTTTCATTAAAAATTGGCCAGAAACAGCAACTGACTATGGCACTCTGACTGTTTTTTGCACTACTTCAGCACTATAATTTATGAAACATCTGGAAACATTTCTTAATGGTTTTTGGGTAGATAAGTCATATTTAAGCCCTTTGATACAGCAAAAATAGTGCTCAGTATGGAGGACATATTGAGCGCATGATAAAATTTTTAACGGTCTTCCTCATCGAAGGATCTATGCCCGCTTGGTCACGCGTGCACGTCTTACGTCCACAGATAATGTGTGGGGGACACAGTACGACCCATAGCCAATATCATATGCCTCCCACAAAAGCAGATGGATTCAAGTAATGAGATCTCCGTTTCTGTAACGTTAAGACACACCTTTATTTTTACGGGGCAAGCTGACCAAAAACTTTCAATAAAGCTTCTGCGAAACATATGGGAAGCGGCTGGATTGCCTTCATTATATTTGCAACATTCATCTTTTCGTAAGATAACGGCGAGCTAACTATGAGTACTCAGCTTCTAAGTCGAAAGTTTAACAAGCTATGCACTGGGTATGATTTGTTAAACATAGTGAAAAACTACGTGCATCATTCATCGGATCTCGTTATTAATTGCGCGAATCCTAAAGTCAATGTAAGACGTCTTTAGAAACACTCAAGCTGGTATATCAAATTGGGTTAGCGCGAGCTACAAGCAACAAACAACGCTTGGAAACTTTCAAAACGTTACACGAGAGCGATAAGAGAAAACATCAGCAATTATAATGAAGCTGTAGAAGCAAGAAAAAAGCATTCTCAGAGCTTGCTTGAGCTCGCCATCAGTAAGATCAAAATAGTTGCACTTCAACTCCCTAATGAGACTGTCACAGATTCCAGAAAGCGATAAAAATATTCAACTCTGACTACTACTTGAATATACTCAATAGCCGCGTTCTCCATTTTAATATAAAATAGAAGAGAGTGAATCTATCGGTCCATCGGCTCCCGTCTCGAAAGCCTAACAAGCTATTTTGTCGGTGAATAGTCCAAAAATACCATGTCCACATAGGACGAAACCACAAAATCTAGGAAACCTTCCGCGGGTTGTCAACATTGGCGGTTATTCACTCGCTGCCTCATGGGTTGCACGGTTTCTAGTCAATGCAAAACCAGCAAGATCGTGTTGTCGTTCAAAAAAGAAGCCTTCTCGACATCCGCAACTACCGCCTGATATCCCTGCTGCCTGTCGTCTACAAACTCCTCAAACTCTATACTTAACCCTTTTAAAAAATATTTGACAACGCACTGAATGGAGAGCATTTGTGCTTACAATCAGGGTTTTGAAATCTTTCAACGCTATAGACCACATTCACGCGATCACCAGAGTCAATTAAGTTCTACGAGAGTACAAAAAAAAAATCTCTGCCTCACTCTCATTGATTTTAAGAAAGCTTATAATTCAGCGGATACAGAAGCAGTCATAGCGGCTGTGGACAACCAGGGCGTCCTTATTCAGTGCAAATCATATAAATCCTGCCTTATATATCCTATATCCGTACCTTTGGTGAGCTATGTAACGATTTCACAACCATTTTATTACTATTCTATAACGATAATATTATGCTTTATCATTTTAGTTCTTTAACAAGAAACACCTAAACTGATGGTATGCATAGGTTGCTTTAAACCATTCAATGGCCCAAATCTCGACAATTTTGATGTTAGGGCTGGCTTTTGAAACGCTCTATATAGAGTGCTGTTATAGTAGAAAGAAAATCATGCTTCACACTCGAAAAAGTTTACTCGTTGCTTAAACTTTATAGCGAGTTCATTTGGCAATGTAAAACAAAAATGTTTTGTATCTAGAGGACGATAGAATACAGTGTCCTCTGCAACTCTTACGCAAAAAACTTAGAAATTTTTCCGGAAAAGGGAAGGAATTTCTTAATAAATGCTGCTGTGCGCAGCGATTTCATCTACCGCTTCGAAAAACCGCATCATTCAAGAATCGCGTGATTCTCTTTATTTACCTGATAATCATTATTTGAGCCACGCATGTCAGTGGTCTGTCAATGACGGCTGGCTTATAGCTTATAGATATAGGATATATGACTGAGCTGTGGTCTTAAGAAAACACTCGAAATGAAAGATATGTTATATTAAATATACTAGCCACGAGCATTCGAGTGTACAACATTCTGTGTTTGGTGAGTTCTTCACTGGACATAGAGTGTAAAACGTACGTCGTCGCTAACTCTTATTGTGGGGACTGGAGCGCCCACAGAGATTAGCAAAAGACGAGAAAGGGTAACTGCCCGACTGACGAGATCGCAAGATCGAAACACGTGTATCGGGCTCTATAAGTCAGCCCTCATTGACAGACCACTGACATGCGTGGCTCAAATAATGATTATCAGGCATATTGAAATTTGAGCTGTGGTCTTAAGAAAACACTCGAAATGAAAGATCTCTTTATTTACTTGGAAGTTTCGTTCTTTTCCCGAAAAATCACTAGGTTTCTTTGTACAAAAACTGTAGTGGAGACTTTATTCTATCATTTAGGCGATGAGCCAACTACTTGAGTGTACAACATGATTTTTTTGCGTAGATTTTCATATGGTTTGGTAAGGTGCTGGCTTTGAATATTATCTTAACTGCACACTGTTCGCATTACTGTAGAATTTGTGATCTGGAAAGTCACAACCTATTGTATGAGAAGAAAAAGACATATTATCAGTATACAACCATCGAACGAAAAAGACTAAATTCAGTCCGATGGTGGAGTGCTGATGTAAATGCACATGATACCGTACTCACAAGGTCTTCATAGTTGCCGTATAATCCTAGGTCTAAATTCAACTAGCATGGTACGTAATGAGAAACCGCTCACCTCGTAGCTCGACCACAATGAAGGAAGTGAGACTTATTCTCTCACAAACACTCTTATTCGAGGGCATTGATAGTTGATAAAGATAAACGATCAAATTTAAACCTTAGATCAGTTTGTCAATGTGATATTCGCAGATACGATTCATATTCCACATGTTCTCTCAGTATGTTCTCATAATCTAACTATTACATATCTCTCTCACTTTCAGTATTATCTCCACTTTTATGAATTTCAACTGCACTTTAATTTGAATTCATAATCATTTCCGAGTACTGACGACGAACTCTCCTTTAGAGCACACAATCCCCAGTGGGTCAGTTATGACGTGCGAAAATTTCCCCTTACACTGCTTATAAATTATCGATGGTTTGATTCATACAGGCAGACGCTTCCACTGATCTTCTTTGTCACGGCGAGAAGCAGTATCATTAGAATATATTACATAAGCTATCCATTGATCACAAACATTAAGGAGAACACTTTTTGTGCACAGTAATAAATCTCTTCAAAGCGTGTAGTGCATGTAGTGTACGCTTTGTATTAACCTTATAAGATTTGGTTACCGCAAACATACATGCTATTTAACTTACTGTTTTGCCGAGGAGCTGGTGTACAGTATGAATATCTATAAGTTCCAATTTTCGGCGTTGATCAATTTTTGAGGGATGTGCCATGCATTCCAATTCAATTTCAACTTCGTTTAAGGTGACTGAATGCATAACTATCGATATATCAGTTCACTGCTGATATCCTCTCAGATTAGTTTAGTATCAGATGGCTCACCTTTGCTTGACGAGACCTTTTTTCGTTTGAAAATTGTTAAAACTGAAAGAAATTGATTGTCCAAAATCCGTTTTTCATCATATGTATAAAGAAGTATAACATATTTTTCTTTGATCAGACTGCTTTCTAGCAGTGGTATAATGTTGTGAAATATCCATCCAAGAAGATTGAATGATGTACAAAAATTCGATGTCAGGCGTAAGTCAAGCCCGCGTTTCCCGTTTTAGAGAAGCGTTCTATCATTAAACCACTAAAGTCATTTACTTGCGACGATTCAACATTTTTCTCTGATTATATTGAATGTTTATAATAGTGTTATCCTATAACAGTCGAATGTATGGTGCTCTGTCTGAATGACAGTCGTATGCTGGCGACTGGAAACTGAATAACTGAACCGCAATTTCGCATGTTTCACCGAGAAAACATTTCCCTGTCCCTACTTAATAGTAGGGTAGAACTGCGGATGAAAGTGTGGCTATGGTGAGATGGGCGAGACCGCTGAAACGTACGTATGCCATTAGCGTACCACCCTCGAAATGGCTCAAAACATTCTCCCCGACCACATAGAATGTTTATGACGAGATTTTATAAGTTAGTCGTATGTAAGATCTCCATCTCCTTCAAGTAGCACATCTGTGTGTATCGAAGGTAATTCCATTACACATCGATTTATAGTTAAGTGAGTGATCACTTTGAAGTGATTAGTCTCCTTTTTCAGGCTTTTCTCATTAGCCAGGGCTAATATATTCGCGAAACTCTAGATTTCAAAAAACATTAGTCGTTCTAAAGTACTTTGGGAACGAGTTGATAATGAAGATTGTAGAATTCACTTTTGAGGAAACAAAAACGCGTTTTGCCGATGTTTGATTATCCCCCATGAAATCACATGTGCCAATGTCTGCACACGAATGTCTGAAGACTTTTCGCACTGAGTAAAGGTTTTCTCCCCGATATTTAGTAATCATTCGAAAGCTTGAATCTCTGCGGTTTCAGTGCTATTAGTTTAAAAAAAGACTTTTTATTACGCTGTAGCAGCGTAAATGATATTATTTCTTACACCCAATTTGCTTTATTTGCGCTGCTGGGTCTTCGATACGGCCCTTCACTAAAGTTTTTATAGTCGCTAGATAGCTTAAATCTCGAGAGCTTGGCGATGTAATTGGCTTTTAGGAATGTTATCACAGAACGCTGTAAGAGCGAAAAGAACTTTACATTTTACGCCTAAAATGTTACCGCGCCGCATGGGCGTTATAGGTAGTTTATTGGTAATTATAGGTAACGTTTATACATCAGAAGCATCTTATCGTTACATAAAGATGGAATATCACGACTGAACTTTTTATAAAGGTTTTTTGTTTTAAAGAGCAACTACTTCTCTTGAAAACCTTTATTTTTCCATGGTGTCATTACGTCTTGTAAAAAATAAGAACTTTCAGACCTTAGTGTGTATTTGTATCTTGCGAAGAAGTAGCTCTAAAGCACAACTTCTACACCTAAAGACCTTTGATAGAGGTCTATGTGGAGGTATGCCTTGCAATCATTTTTGAGCCATGCATGTCAGTGGTCTGTCAAAGAGGGCCGACTTATAGAGCCCGATACACGTGTTTCGATCTTGCGATCTCGTCAGTAGGGCAGTTACCCTTTCTCGTCTTTTGCTAATCTCTGTGGGTGCTCCAGTCCCCACACTGAGAGTTAGCGACGACGAACGCTTTACACTCTATGTCCAGTGAAAAACACCGAACACAGAGTGTTGTACACTCGATTGCTCGTGGCTAGTATATTCAAAATATCATAACTTTCGTTTCGAGTGTTTTCTTAAGACCACAGCTTAAATTTCAATTTGCACTCTGTGTTCGGTGAGTTTTCACTGGACATTGAGTGTAAAGCGTTCGTCGTCGCTAACTCTCAGTGTGGGGACTGGAGCACCCACAGAGATTAGCAAAAGACGAGAAAGGGAACTGCCCTGCTGACGAGATCGCAAGATCAAAACACGTGTATCGACTTCTATAAGTCAGCCCTGTTTGACAGAGCAATGACATGCGTATCTCAAAAATGATTGCAAGGCATACTGAAATTTGAGTTGTGATCTTAAGAAAACACTCGAAACAAAAGTTATGACATATGTGGAGGTAATTGTAGTATGTAACTGGAGTGAGTGTAGGAAGAGCGTACGTTTGTTATTGCTGAGAATAGTGTACTTTCCCTATCAGCACTTAAATTCAACAACAAAGAAATTTTTCGTTCTTTCTGGACATTATAGTAGTTATTCTATAGCTTAGATTTTGCGAATTTGAGTGGGTGTATTTTGTTTCTTTGAAGGCCATTTTATTATTGTGTTACAGTAAAAAAATTTGGTACTTTTTCGTTAGCCAGGCGCCTTTTCGAGCCCTTTTAGAATACGTATTTCTTGGACTTTTCAATGTTCAAATACTTGTTCGATAGCACAAATCAAAAGAATTTGAATGGTTTATCTCATCTTCAAAAAATCCTTTTTATTGCGCTGAAAGAGCAAGAATAAAATTTTGTTTCTTATTGAAAGATTTCTCGCTGATCGAAGCTTTTACTTTGGAGTTTTACTAAATTTGGTTCTTATAATAAAACTGGTATTACGATATAATAGCCAAAAGAAGATTTGGTTTCTCAAAAAATGGGCCACTTGAACTATCCTCTCTTCACTGATCAATGTTATCGACTATTCTCAAAACCTCGCAATAGACATTCAGAATAATTTCAAAAAGGATGTTTGAAGCTTAAGCAGGGTCGGAACGCTAGGGCCATACACGTGTGTTATGGAGGTCTCGCCCTCCTCGCCGGTAACCCACGCCCCCACGTTAAGACCTACATTGTAGCAAGGAGGGAGGCGTATGTGGTGACGGCACAGTGTACAATAACACTGGTCCATCACCATTTCTCAGTTGATGGATCTCGTCTGGTAGAACAAAATTGATCCATGGCATCGACTGTTTTTCAAACTTCGCAATAAAGCTTCAAAAGTTTATTAAAAACTCATTTCAATGTTTAATGCGAGGTTTTAAAAACACTTGATGCCATGGTCAATTTTGTTCTACCAGCCGAGATTGAGAAGTGGTGATGGACCAGTGTCATTGTATACTGTGCCCTCGCTACATACGCCTCCCTTCTTCCTACAATACAGGGCTTAACGTGGGGGCGTGGGTCACCGGCGAGGAGGGCGAGACCTACGTAACACGCGTGTATGGCCGTGGCGTACCAACCTCAATAAGGCTTCAAACATTCTTTTTGAGATTATCCTCTCTTCGCTTTCGTTCATTGGAAAAAAGTATTTTTTGACTCTTTTAATGTTCAAATACTTAGTTGATAGATTAATTTTAAAAAATTTGAATGGTGCACTTCGCTTCTAATAAGGTCTTACTATTGCGCTGAAAGAGCAAAAATAATAATTTGCCTCATTCAAAGATTTCCCGCTGACCAGAGCCTCTTTCTTATAGTTTTGAAAACCAAACGATAAATCAAATTCTAAGGATTAAGAGAATATTCTTAGTTTTTTGAACGAACTTCTTAGTGTTTCAATAAGAACCAGAAAAAAAAGGATTTTGCACTCGATGCTTTTTCAGTTTTGCAAAGGCCACTTTTATTTTGGCTGTTATAGCGTGATACGAGATCGATATTTAAAACCAAATAGATTATTGGTATTTTTAAAGTTTAATCCATCGATTAATTACCAAACTCCAAATGAAAAGCTTTGGTCAGCTAGAAATTTATGAATGAGAAACAAAATATTATTTTCGCTCTTCCAGCGTAATAACAAGGCCTATTTGGAGATGGATTATCATTTCTTTGATTAAAGCTATTGAATGATTACTCAATCGTTAGAAATGAGTGCGAAATGAGGTTTTATTGAAGGGTCGAAATGGCGGTTGGCTAACGGAAAAGTGCCAAAATTTCATTCCATACTCACACAGCTTTGGCTGAGCAAGGCTTTTCCTTTAAAAAAAATTGGGTAGTTATTCGATAGAACATATTTCGATAAATTTTATAGTGCTCTTCATTTTCTAAAAAACTCTTTATTACTCTGTAACATTGGAATTAAAGTTCCATTTCACATGCGGTGCGCTTACATTGTACAGGTATGTGAATGGACATCGCATCGTAGGAATCAAGTCATCACCTTTCAATAAACAGTAGATAGCTTAATCTCGAGGATTTCAATGGTGTGCTTCTCATTTAGGAAAGCCTCTTAGCATGCTGTAACAACAAGAATAATATTGTTTTGCGCATTTGAGTACTTTATTTTAGACAGAGCTTTCCTCTCAGAATTTCTTCCGATTTTGTAGCGCCAATTTTCACGAATCAAGTTGCTTGCTGCTTCTTCAGAAAGGCTTTTTAATGCATTGTTACGGTTAAAAGAATATAATGTTTTGCCTTCGGCGCGCATCGCACGCCACGTCTAAATTGCGCTGTGTGATCTTCGCGGCGCCGAGCTTATATTATTTTAGGTGAAACAGCGCACTATAGCGTCCTTATCAAAAAGCAAGCATATTATTGGAATTGTCGAGTTTTAGACAATCGAGTGGTTACTGGAAGTCTAAATGAGAAGCCTGTACAGAAAGATTCTTGAGTGTTAAATAAAATTTTATTTCTACTCTACTAAAACGTCAAAGAGGAATGAAAAATGCTTTTTCAAATATGGGTGCGTACAGGGAAAAAGTACTGAGAATACTTTATTGAAGACACATATTTCTGACCAATAGTTTGCCATGTTCCTAGTTTTCCGATGTTCCAAGTTTTTTACGCGAACACGATTGTTTCGTCGTTCTCAGAACTCTTCTACTATCTATAAGTTCTCAACTTTTTCTCACATGCGTCAACTATAAATAATTGGAAGTAAACGAATGATTGATATAAACTTAGTTATAGTGAGAGCTAACGATGAACTGATATCGCATGCAGCATGCATCATCAATTTTGACATACTACTCAGTGTTCAATGGCTTAAACTTCGAGAATTTGAATAGTGGGCTTAAGTTTTCATGTGGCCTTCTGAGTGCGGTGTAAGAGTAAAAAAAGTTTTTTTTTTCACACTCAACTATTTGCTTCAACTTTGCTCAATTATAATTCAACTATTTTTGCTGGGCAATGCTTTTCTCTCAGAATTTCGATGAACATCAAATAGCAGAAACCTTCAATGTTATGCTTGGTTCTAAAATAAGAGCCCTTATTGCACTGTTACAGCTAAACGAATTCTGGGTTTCGCACTCGGCGCGCACTTTCCGGGTAGAATGTGGGGAGTTTGCTTTGTTTTGATCGCGCGATGCAATTTATACATGACTCGTGTGAAATTCAATTTTAATTTCAGCGTTGAAGAGGAATAAAAGGCTCTATTGAAAAACCATGTACGTCATCAAAACTGCTAGATTTAAGCTATCGACTATTGGATTTTGAAGAGAAAGCGTTGTTCAGGCAACGTACCTGAGTGTACCTGAGTGTGAGATGAAACTTTATCTTTACGGAAGGCATTATCAACGAGCATTTCACTACTTATTCTGTTCAAATATTCAAGCAGAAATCAATTTTTTTGTACTAGATCTCATTTCTCCCGATTTTGATCTTTGTGAAAGTGATGATTTTGAGAGGTCGAAGCGCTTGTCGAGAACTCTGTAAGTGCCGCATAATTCCTCCGAAGAGCCTCAAAATATGTTTTCATTTCATCACATCATTATTGTTATTGAGCGAGGTTTATATGAAAAGTCGAAAAGAGAGGTGACGTTTATCTTTTCATTACGAGTGTTTTTTCATTTCTTTTCTTTACATCTGTCCCGTGGAGAAACGGGATCCTGTTCAACACCTTCAACAGCCCAATTCAAAAAGTCTTAACTAGTACAATGAAGTTTCCAGAAGTTTATTATTTGATACATGCCGATGGTTCAGCAATCGCTCCGTCCGCGATAAGCTTCTACAATGGAGAAGCCGTCGCGGTATCATAGGATTATAAGATCATCAAGCGTCCGGAATTGATAAATCCTTGGAAAATGCGTCATGCACTCATCACGACTAAGCTGCTTAGACGTGAACAAATTGATATTCGGACTATTCAGCAATTTGCGGTGATAAGTTGGTGTCAGGTCCAGCCTTTTTACCCTCGCAAACAAGTTCGATAGCAATTTGCCAATGTCGGATGGTTGGAAGACTTGGTGATCGCTGTGCACGGGATCGAACCGAAGAGCCCATCCAGTGCATGCTGCAAAACATTCTTTGATATCGCCGCGAAATTTATGACTAGGTAAACTCGAGACACAAACAACTCGATAGCGTTTTCTTTCTATAATTTAAGCCAAGTGTCTTTTCATATCTTATCTCTACGGCTTGGCAACAATGAGCAGTGAATCTAAAGTCTAAAGTGCAGTCTAAAGTTTACTTAGGATTTGTCCAGAGTTTTGCATCATGGATAGGAAATCTTTCGAAAAAACGTGGTTGACTACCAAAAACACACTTATTGGACGCTACAAAGAAATATCAAGCTGACATGACTTCGGATATACTGCAAAACATTCTAATAACGTTCTTCATACAGAAAAACACTTATCTATGCAGTACACACTGTAAGTCCTGTCGATCTTCGATGTACGTCTAGAACTAAATGGGAACTGGTCTGGAGCCCAACACTTTCTCACAAATAAAATTCGATTCAAGCCGTGTCAGCAATAACTTTAAGCTGAACTTTCTAGTACTTTATTTGATCCGTCATCAGTGTTTTTCACTGCGCGGATCCCGGTACTTCTAGCATTCAAATCGCTTTTTCATCTTCTTTTTGAACGGTGTAGAACGATGGTTCAGCGAGTCTCCTTGCAATCTCAGGGATAGCTTTAATGTGACGTTCCATAGGACGCTGTTGTTGACTACCGGAGAGAAGCGAAGGATGGAGCTCAGCTCCACGTGCGCCGTGACCAACATCACAAGCATTCGGCCACAGCGCTCCTTTAAGCTGAATCGTCGTCGAAAACGTGGATTTATTTAGACATCTCATAAAAAAAAACACAGAGTCGTCTCCATAACAATGATTTTTATTGACAAATAACGTAACAACAAGCGACCAAGAAATAACAATCAACATAACAAGAACTACTCAGTAGCTAAAACAAAATACAAAAATGCTATTAATATTAAAAGGTACAGATCAACGATGCTACAAAAATCATCACAGCTAGAATGAAAAATCGCGTAACTCCTTCTTGCTTAGTCGGCCCTTTTTCAACTTCCGTAGCAGCTTTAAATCACTGTCAAAATCGTCATTTTCTTCAGTCTGCTCCAATTTTCTTTTCAGAGGTTTCGTTTTCTAAACAGTGCCATTTACAGAGGACCTGGTCTCATTTTATACATTTCCTAACTAGCCACGATGTTTCCCTCTACGTGAGACTTCTGCAAAGGTCACATCGTCGCGAACGTGTGAGTTCTTGGACGTGTATCATAACCTCAGTGATACTGCCAAAATATCTGGTATCACCAAAAGCAACAAGAAGTCCCCTTAACCTTAATTCATCTTCTTTCCACTCTTATCATGAGGAAAAAAACCACTAACGCTACAGTGTTTGGCATTTTGGGCAGAAACCATGTTAAAAATTACCTTGGTTTCATCGTTAGGGCGTCGTGCTATTCTTCTTCAATCTTTTTTCAGTAGACTTTTTGTCGACAGTTTTCTTGGCCTTCTCCTTCATCGCTTTGACCTTCTTTTCGTGCTTATGGAGCATAATCTTAATACCTCATCTAGATCTCAGGAGACGTATCAGTCACCTACCAATGACAGGAAAATACAAACCTCTTTGCGTTTCTTCTCTAAAGTTGGATTTGCGTATTTTATTGTTGACGTGTCGATATCGCTCCGCTTAAAACTTGTCCAAATCTTTACGCCCACTTAATTCTCTCATTTTTGGAAGTCGAAGCAATCCATAGGCATGTGCTAGTCCAGGTACATCCAAATCTACAACAAACGTAGTATCTTAGACTTGTAAGCAACTAAATATGGAAAACAGCCCACCTTTCAAACCACAAACAATATTACAATCGTGCTTTACATAACTTTCGATGTGGCAGACGAATGCTCGAGTACCAGCTTCGAGAATTTCACTGGAATTCAGTCTTTCTAAATCAAAGAGAAATCCTAAAGAAAATAAATACCAACCGATCCGAGCAAACAATCTTGATTATCTTCTCGCGAAGTTGGTCTGCTTTGATGGCACTGACGGTCGGTACGAATATCTGTTTCAGCTCGACCTAGTGTACAATATAGATATCAGAGTTCAAAAGCTAGATCTCTAAAGCTATAAAGAATTTCCAACTATCATGATTGTGACGATTTTGAGTCGAAATCAGTGGATTTTACAACTGAACAATGGGTTACTCCTCATGTACTCAAGAATCATCCAAGTTCTAAGGAGGGAACTACATAATACCTGTTCATGTTTGGATAGATAACTAGCATAAGCAGTTTGTTCAGTGGACAGAATAAGCAACGCATTTCCTTCACGACCACAGCGTGCTGTACGCCCGGAACGATGAACAAACCAACTAGAAATCAGTTTACGTTAAGACTTAACCATGCATGAATGTATAAAAAAACTCGGTAGAACTCAGTACGACTTCACAAAGCGCTGGCAGAGCGAAATTAAGTCTCGCACTTCTAGGCTTAGACTCCTTAGACTTAGATTTAGTAGTAGGGTCATTCTGCAATATAAGACGGAATGAAAGCCTAAACGCTAAACCCATAGAACGACATAACAAAGCTTCTCTAGAATGCTAATACGGAAAACCTAGAAATTTCCATCAAACGGGGAGAAAATTTTTAAATAACGAGAATACGGGCGATATTGCGAGTCGAGTGTGAAAAATCAATCATATTTTCGCTGCTAAAGTGGCTACGAAAGCAATTTCAGAACGAAGCCCTGTTTTGATATGGTGGAGACCAAAGCTGTTAAATGATCACTGAAAACTGGAGAAAAAGCAGAAAAGGCTTTGCTTCCAAAGAGTTGAAAAAAGCGGTTGCGATAACCGAAACGTAGCTAAAATTTATACCTTGACAACTTAGGCACTTCAAACTGAATGACCCAATCAATGTCCTTTACGTCAATGCCACGCGACATCACGTCAGTTGAGAACATTACTGCGTTACTACTCTTGCAGAACTGATCGATCTACAAGGTGGGTGATGAGAAATTTTTTAGTAAAGTAATAAGACCAAACATTACCTGTCTGGACCGTTCGCTTGGAGAATTGTGTCCGTGTACGGCATATAAAGGACGTTTGGTAAGTATCCTTGTCAAAATCTGTCAGAAAAATTCATAAACATTTTTACGTGAAAGGGAACAGTGATTGTTCACATCATCAAAATCAGAGATAAATTACAATTACTCAAAGCATCCAACATACCGCATAGAAATACTTGACTCCACCGCACGAGGGTAGAAAGACGAGAAACTTCTTGTCAGGTTTGCTACGAATGAATTCAACCATGCAAATCAGTTTTTCCTCCGCTTGACATACCTAGGGGCAAAAATAGATCTGAGAATGTTGAGTGGTATGCAGAATTTCCGACATCAGGCGGGAGTTGAACCAGCGTTTCACCCATAACGGGGGCTCGTGCTATCATCACACCACCGATGACACCGCTGTGCTACCACTCTTTTTTCGATTTTAATTATTGTAGCTGTCAGCGATCAGTCCTTCACGGGATAGGTCTGGTAAGCATATATCGGCATAGTTTACATCGAAGAAAGATTGTTAGCAAACATCGGCGGTGTGGTGGTTGGTAGCATGCGCCGCCATTCTGAGTGAAATGCGGGTTCAACTTCCGCCTGATGTCAAATGCTTTGCAGACCACTCAGTATTCTTATGTATACCTTTATAACATCACAACGCTGCTCAAAAGCAGTAAAGTAAAGGATTTACATTGATTCCAACGACAAATATTCAGAAAAATTACCAACAAAATATATAAAATTATGTGAAGCATACAGTATAGAAGTTGCTGAGAGTAGACGGAGAAACGAGGTTAGAAGACTCCTTGATTTTGATTAACGTCTTATTTCGTAGCCCAAACATCAACAAGTCCGTTAGCTCCTTCGCTTGAGTGGCTGAGAAAAGTCCCGTACGTCGTTGTTTTGGTAATGCCAACAGTATCTCCTTCAAACTATATAAAGGCATTGATAATTCGTTAATAAAATGAGATGTATAAATTAAAAAACCTGACGATGCAGCGAAAGCAGATGACTAATATGGCGGATTTATAGCGGAAACAATAGAATAAAAAGTGGTGACAAAGCGCTGGCCTCGGTGGCGTAGCGGTGGCACGCGCTCCCCGCATGGGTTATACACGGAGTTCAACTCCCGACTGAGGTCCTATGCTTTCTATACCACCCAGTAATCTTTGAAAACAAAAGAATTTCTCAAATAAATGTTATAGAAACAAACACAGCCCAGAACATATGGCCGGCTTGCGTAGCTCAGCTCTTCGCAGTCTATCCCATCTTCGTGACCCAGAGGTCTATACTTCTATAGTGAAACCGGATAGGCCGGTCACATACTGAGAATGGACGACAAGAGCTGTAGGGTGGATTCCACGACAATGAACGCGTCCTCGAGGACGAGCACCTACACGTTGGGCGAACGTGTTCGTTAAAAGAATTAGGGAGCTGTACTCGCAGCTTCCGATACTTTTCAAATCATGGTAGACACTAGTAGCACCCGCCATGCTCAATTTAGACCATGGATAACTGTCGCGCAGCAAAGGGACGAATGGAATATGTGCTGGGGTAAACACAATCAGTGAAGACGAACCGTTCAAGTATCAAGTAAGAAGTAAACATATACTCACTGTACTTCGAACTGAGATTCATTGAATCGATCCGCTTCATCTACAATAAGTATTTCAACAGATTTCAGAGACCGCTGTAAACTTCCACTTTTGTCTAAGGATAAAAGCTGGAAAAGACGGCCTGGCGTAGCAATCAGAACATTTCCCCTGAAAAGAAAAGCAATTTCCGAGAAAAAAAAAATAAAAAAGGAAATACCAAAACTACGCACCCATTTTTCAGCCTTTTCAAATTCTTCTCAAGTTTTATCCCACCCACAGTGACCATAATCGAATAATTCAGTCTTGTGGCAAACGGTTCGGCTACCTAGAATAGCACAAAAGAAATAAAGTAAGTAGGAAAAAAGTGCAGAAAAAAGAAATTTAGAAAAACCAAACGTAAAACATACTCACCGTAGCAATCTGCATTGCGAGCTCACGAGAAGGCGATAGTATTACGGCTCCAAATTGATGTTTTGTCAGCTGAAAAAAACCCACACGTGCTTATATTACCAGTGGCTTTCCACTAACCTCGGCATTACTAATCAATAGTGGTTCCCTTTTTGATTCTAATAATACCACGAAGTTAATAATTAAGCGCGTGTGGCGCAGTATTCAAAAGTGCTCTTCGACACACATATGGTTGATGGTTCGATCCCGTGTTCAAGGCTCACCAAGCCTCCCCATTTCTGTGCGGTGTTTTGGTACGAGACCTATCTGGGAGGGTAACAACACCGACTTGATCCGTCGGTAGAGCACCGCGAGCCATTGTAAAGCCAAATATGCGATGTTAAATAAGACAAACTCATGGCGCGTCTCTCAGAGATTGATCTACGCCAAAAGCTTTATCCTTTTTTATCCACAAGGTTAATAAATAAGATTTGATAGGTTAAAGTTTCAACGTCTTCGTCCTCAACCTTCTGAAGAAGAGGAGACATCGACACATTAGCCGAATAAGTCTTCTTGTTTAACTTCGTGGTATTAGTTAGATCAATAAAAGAAGCTATGTTCGCATGTGATAATAAGCGGGTTAAAGCTATGCAAAATTACTTACGACTTATTTGAATATGATTCTCAATGCGACAAAAAACAGCTAAATTTCTATTAAAGAGCAAAAATTTTACGAAATCTGTATTGCATCTAATTATGGAAAAGTACAATTTTGAGAAAACAAAATGGTTTTGAAACCAGGTGATATCGTATTTGAAGCAGGAAGATTGACTAACAACAACAGAAAAACCAAGGAAACTTTGTGAATCAAAGGAATCATTAGAATTGATCGACTCTGCATTTGAATAACCTTAGTGAAATGTCGGCTTGAGTAAACGTACCGTTCCACTTCTCTTAAGAATCGTGAATAATGGCAAAAGATAAGCAAGTGTTTTTCCGGATCCAGTCGGAGATTCCACGACAACATCATGATGGCTAAGCAATTCGCGACCAGTCCGAACCTGAACTATTCCAAATTTGGTCCAAAGAACCTCCTCGTCTCAGGGTATTTTATATCATAGACGTCAATTGTATGAGATGTAGTGACTAAGAAACGAAAGAAGAAGAAAATACAGGATTATGATGGACAAATCATACGCATCTGTCAATTAACTGCGCTGGTAATTGCTGAAATAAACAAATAACGACAAAGAAAATTGGAAAAAGACTTATTGAATTGAGTGGTGAGCAGAGATTCAACAATTCAACTACAATTGCAGTTAAAATTAATTACAATTATAATTAGTAAAAACTCAAAAATCCAGCGAAAAGGAGGTAAAAATATAAGCAATCTTGAGAAGACTGCTTGAAGAACGGTTTCCCTCTAGTCTCGACAATACCTACCAATAACAACTTCTTTTATGATTCAGCTACGACATGATATGAATACCTCAAATTTATGACTTGTATGTTGATAAACTACATTCTGTGATACTCTACAACTACTATTCTCTACAAAACAACTACAATAGCCTCTGAAGAACAACCATTTCCTCAAGTCTGGACGACGAAATGATTCCAAAAAATATCTCACGACTGCCCCTTTTCTATGTGAAACGTGCAAGAGATTGGAAATTCTCTCTTCAAATACGGTGGCGAGTATTTCGGCGATTTCGGCTATTTCGCCTTTTCTTTACCTTTTCAATAGCGTGAAACAATAGACCGTGAGTCTCCCACATTATAAGAGGTTGAATGGCTTGAAGGAAAGAAAATCGCCGAAATGCAAGCCACTGAATTTGAATAGAGAAAGACCAACGTAGCGCAAATTTCAACCAGAAAAAAGAACAATTCGTAAGCGATTGATTCAAAATTCATGTCGATATTTCGCAAAATGCGAAATTTTGAGCTCTTTGACACTAGTTCCAGCTCTCTCTGTCAATAACTCTTCCCTCGTGAACGAAAAAGCTGCCTGCTTGCTAGGCGAGGATTGTGTGAGGATATCGATCGAGGAACTCGGCAATTTCCCAGGACATTCTCTGACATCTTCCAGCTCTCAGGCCTATAGCCTAGGTGCCATCGCCATCCACAGTCCATATCAGCCATAATTGTCTCCTCCTTCACCAATATACTGGACAGCCATAATGAAGTATGACGAACGCCATAGCTGGGGTGATTATTACTACCAGAAAAAAAACGGCCATCTGGACGGACAGCATGGTTGCTCGAAGCTATCCATTTCATCAACCAGTCGATTCCAACATTTAATGAACTTTTCGACGAGGTAACTTCATTATTCACTCATTATTGTGTATCAGCATCCTACTAAGAAGCGTGTGTGGCGCAGCTGTTCAAGCTTCTCTGCGACACACACGTAGTCGATGGTTCGATCCCGCGCTCAAGGTTCACCAAGCCTTCCATCCCTCCAGTGATCGCTGGGTTGGTACCAGACCTATCTGAGATAATAGCGGCACTGACCTGATATGTCGGTGGGGCATCACGAGTCATTAGCAGGCCAGATATGCACTCAATCACCTCAAACGATGCTACGGACGGAGTCGAATGCATGCCGCATCCTTTAGGGATCGATCAATGCCAGGAGCTTTATCATTTATATCATTCTAAATCGAGTTCTCATCGTGACTGTTTCAGGAGACCTTCTATGTGTTTGCATTTCTCGTCGTAGTGTTTGCGATACTGACGGCCGTATTCCTCTCGAAGGTAGTGGGAATTACGATAAAGGAACACGATATCACCGTCGATCGAGATTGGGGACGGCCAGAACCAGCTAACCCCTTTCGATTTCCGTGGAAAATGAAAAGAGCATAATAAAGTATACATATGTAATAAAGTGGTGCTTTTTATCATCGATAAGATAGGAGGCATAGTGAACCACAAAATCAAAGCATTCAATTGAAATGATCTAAAGAAACTTTTTATTTCGCGGATTCCTTAGCAATGTTATGATGCTATGCTTGCATATCCATAGTGGCGAGTTATATGCAGAACTCTAAACCTCTGGCGAGAATTAAACTTGAGTTTCACTCATTCCCGGGGGCTCGTACTACCACTACTCCACCGAGGCAACTGCTCCGCTGCTACCAGTCTTTCTCTCCAATAAACAATGAATTAATTCAAAAAGGGTGAAGTGATTTCAATGCGCTCTTTACAATCCATTCTCATGTCTCTTGAAACAAACGTGATCCAGAAAAATAAACTACTATCCATACAAATAACAGATAAGAACTCCACTTAACCGCTTCTTTCACTGACGTCATAATCATGTATCCAAGAATGCTGAATGGTATGCAAAATTTCGAACTTCGGTAGGAACTTGAACCCACATTAAATCCTTTACGAGGACGCTTTCTAATCATTGCATTAATGTGGCTCCTGTCCCACTATCACACTCTGTTACCTACACATTGAATACTACGCAAAGTTTTTGCAGCCATCTCATTATCGTCCCCACTCTCGTATATCTAGGATCATATGAGCATGATAAATCTTTACAAGGGCATCAGAACATCTCTTATTCTAGCGATCAACCAGTCCCCTCCAAAGGAAATTTTGTCAACGATGAAAACGGTATAGAGATACTGCGACTGCTGGCTATCACACTTCTCCTCGAAAAATATCCTGCCTCTGAGATCGTGCAGAATACGTATCAAGAGAAATAACTATTGGTCGACTATATAATGAAGAGGGTCGACGAAGCAGTGAAAGTGGATCCCCAAAAAATTAAGACGACTCCGAGAAAGACCATCAGTAAAATGAGTTATTACGGGTTCAGTTACAGTCACACGTGGAATCAACTTTCAGATCCTTAGATCGTAGTCTACGCAACAAGTGAATACATTTTAAGGGATACGGTTGCAAAGAACGAAACAAATGAAAGAAGTGCTAGGAGCGAAATAAAAAGTAAAAAAGGGTTATCCTGGGATGTACACTGATGTCAAAACTTTCGCGTCAGCTGGGACTCGAACCCATATCTCACTCTATCCAAGAGCGCGTGCTCTAACCCGCTACACTACTGGCGCTCGTTTTGCTCATCACTCTTTCAAGGTTACAACACTTCTATCTGTCAAAGGGGCGTAGTAGTGCAATGGGTTAGAGCAGCGCTCCCGGATAGAGTGAGATATAGGCTCAAGTCCCAGCTGACGCCAAATTTTGCACATCACTCTACACAAATGGGTATATCTGAAACATCATACCACCGCTGAAAGCGGTCAAAGAAAGAGAATTCGAGGTTGTCTAAGGGTCTATCTAACTTAGCAAGTGGCGGGATAAAATTCTCAAAGAGTGTTTTTGATTCGGCCACAGATTGGATAACCTATATCTCATTGTGTAATTAATAACCTTGCGATGCTCAATAATATGGAATACATGGTGCACGCAGAGACTGACTGACATGAAACCCTTTACCATCACCTCCTTCTAGAGCTTTTGAGAATCAATTATCTAAATTACTTAATAAAAAATTGTCCAATGCACCCAGGACATATCGAGAATGTTTTTCACATCCTTCAATTAACGCTTTAACTATTCCAATTCCAGTGAGTCCCAATAGGACGAAATAGGCGCCTATATAGCACTAGACCTATCAGTTCAAAACATGTCATATCCTTATCAGATTAGATCGTTCTGAGCGGGTCCGTAAAAGAGCGGTCGATAGCAGAGGTATGATTCATTATAAAAGCCGCAAGCTCGACTGCCGTTCACAACAACGTCAGGTACTACCATCATCCGACTTGGAGTGATTATTTTTACTCGGCGTCAATTCCTTCACAGGCATCATAAAGCCTCAAGGGATCGACGGAACCGAGGGATGGCGCTACTGATGAGTCCCAACAGGACGAAATAGCCGCCCATATAGCACTAGACCTATCGGCTCAAAACATGTCATATCCTTATTCCAATTCTGTTAGGTCATCAACTATCCGTTCTGGACTTCCCGTCTTCTAGACGAATTTTTGAAGAAACACTTCCTCTTCTGCCAGTCAAATGAATTTGGCTCCACCGGGGATATTCATACAACTCTTGTCGCTACCTGAAGATTCAATCATAGCTCAATCCCTGAGTCCTACGTGGCACAAATGGATGTCACCGTCGTCCAGATCAAGCATCGAGCGCACGAGTTGTATTTCCGCGTGCTGCAAAGGCAATTTGGAGTTTTTTCAGGGATACGCATGTCCCGAAGAGCGCATGTGGAGCAGTGGTTAGAGGTGCTCTACGTCGCACACAAGGTCGATGAGTTCGACCTCGTGCTCATAGCACACCAAGCCTTCAATCTCTCTGGTGTCGTTGAATTGATACCATACTGATTTGGGAGGATAAGCGGCACATCGTTCGGCCACCGTGAGTCATTGTAAAGGCCAATACATCCAATCACTCACCCCTAAGATGCTACTAATGGAATCGAATGCATGGTGTGTGATCCCGAAAGGATTGATTAAAGGAGAAAGCTTTATCCTTTACTTTTATTGAGGCTCTGAGGAGATACTATCATCACTAAATGGTAAAATCCATAAAAAGACTTCCGTGAAGGTTCTTTTTAGGATAATGAACGTCCATATGTCAAAAATCTCCTATTTCTACGAATACAATATCACTGAAGAAAGTAACATAATCCCAACTGTTATATCACCTTTTTTTCCCCATTTTCCAGTGTCTTTATAGTCATTCGATAGTTTCCGAAGCGCGTTGTTCGAACTTCGCAACGAATTTTTACCAAACCAAACAGGAGAGTTTTAATTCTCTGCAAACCTTTCCAGAACAAAAAAAGATGAATTTGAATTGAGGAGACTTCATTACAGACATTTTTGGTGAAAAAAAAACGTCCAGTTGTGCGAAAAACTCCACTTTCAGTACGAAATACACATCCATTAAAGAACGACGCGTTTCCAGGATGCAGCGGCGATTATTGTTCAAAGCAGAGTATACATGGATAAGATAGAAAGTGCTCAGAAGACAATATAAAAGAGCCTCTCCTACATTTCTACAGAAATCTCACCTTCTAAAGTCCACGAATAAAGAAAAGTTGCCCTGAATTATCGATAAAATGGCATAGCATTGCATAGTGGAGTATCATTCTTGTATAATTATTTTAGTACATTTCGACAAGAAAACCGACTAAATCGCCTTTAGTGATGATGAAAATTACAAATTTTATTAGGAGACTATCACAATGCCATTGAAAATGCTACACTCGCCACGCGAGAAGTCAATGTGGGATTCGAGGATCTGAGTTCTGATCGAATCTATACCAGAACTCACACCACTATTCTGAATGATATTTTTAAGGTACAACTTGAATGGCTTAATTCGATATTTGTGCCGTTTCCTTCCTTCCTTTCCTTCTTACTACTTTAGAAACAACATAAGGGTTTCAACAATACGGAGGCCGATAATCCACTAATGAGCGAAGAAGGCAAGAGATCTTTGAATTATGAGGCACAGAGTGTCTACAACCATTGCGATGATGCCAATTTTGAACGATAACAATTTTTTGGCCACCCACGGGATGAGTCATATTTGACTTACTCTAATCGGAAAAGGCTTAGTTAGGGTTGCACAAACAAATTTTGCCTATGTATTTATTGATTATTCGTTTGCAATCGCCATAATTGATTGTGTAAAATTGAAGAGTAGAAAAAAATTAAGGAATAATCATACGCCGATGTTGCAAAATCGACAGAGAAATGTCATCAACACCCTACTCAAGGATGGAATCTTTCGATAACACATAAGAGATAGGAATGATACGAAAATGCTCACAGGCATATGTAGAAGCAGATAAAGAATACTTGGAAAACGAGATACGTAGTAAGGAATAATGAGTAATAACTGCGAGCAGCAAAAAGAATGCGCCTTAGGTCACTATTGAGTTATACAGCAAGCGCAAAATAAAGATAAAAACCAAAAATATCATCGTTGATCATAATTGAGGACGCGTGTGGCGTAGCGCATATAGGTGTGCTCTGTGATACAAATGAGATCGATCAGCCAATGGTTCGATTCCGTGCCCAAGGCTCACCAAGCTTTTCATAAATCTAGGGTCAGTGAATTGGAACCGGACTTTTTGGGAGGATAGCAGCACCGACTTCATGCATAGGTAGGCCATCCCGAGTGATTGTAAAGGCCAAATATGCATTCGATCACCTCAAACGATGCTTGATAAGTCGAATGCATGACACATCTCTCAAGGATTGATCAATGCAGAGGGCATTTTTATCGTTTATTCTGAAAAACGACACCGTGAAGATTGCAAATTCATCACGGAGTAAGGAGTACGATCCTCAATAGATGAAAGATACAAGGATTATCTTGACAGAAGCTTCGGAAGTTCCTTCATCAGACCTAGTATAGAAGAACAGAAACTGTGAATCAAGCAAGCACATTGTGCCGCAGCAAAAGATTAAAGGAGACAGCTCATAGAAGAATCTGGCCTCTAAAATAACTCGCGATGATAATCCGTGCATCAAATCGGTGCTGGCATCCTCCCAGAAGAACTTAGTACCGCCAGCTTCGGAGAATTGGGAGGCTTCGCGAGCTTTGAATTTGAACCATCGACCACGTGTGTGTCGGAGGGCACCTCAAATCACTGCGCCATTTGCTCCCAGCAATGGACTGATATACATTTGCCCACCGATACCTTACGGACAGTAAACACGTTGTAAGAAGTAACTTTACATCCATACACCGTCTCCCCCTCCTCCTCTTTCTCCTCCCTTCCTAATACAGGAATATTGGACACAGTGAGGAATTCACGGGAGCAGATGATAGAGACCAAAGGATTAGTGGTCCTTTGTAAGTACACTATGTCAAAGAATAGGCAATTTACTATGATTCAAAAAAGTCGAAATCTTTCTCGTAAGTATGAACAATCACAAATCCAAAGCACACGGGAAGTGCTCCCACATCTGAGTTGATAGCTTAGCCCTTTCGGGACCGTGGATCCCCTCCTCTGCATCCCTAACCCCCAGCGTAGGATTGCATTGAATATGCCATTGCATTATTTCGATTGTATTTTACTTATTTTTATTCTTATTTACATGACCTCCCAACACAATTTAAATTTTGCGGATCCCAGTACTTTCAGCATTCTATTCGTTATTCGCCTCCTTCTTGACTGACGTAGGATACTGGTCGAGAATGTCTCCTTGCAATCTCGAAGATAGCCTGACTGCGGCGTTCCATGGGAGTTTTTGTTGACTGCCGGATAGTGTTGGGAGGTGGAACTAGGCTCCACGCGCGCCGCCACCGAGAATCACAACCACTCAGTCATAGCGCTCACCTTTCAATTACATTACTGTCGATACTTTGCTATATGAAGTGCTAATATAATACGTTGTTTTGAGTAGAAGAATAATAAAAGTGAGGGGACTGAAAGAATATAATAATACTTTCAATGCGTTCCAACACTGGGGGCTAGAGATGCAGAGGAGGTGGACCCACGGTTCCGAAAGCGTTAGACCTAGGGGCAAGCGTAAAGTACTCCTGTATTTAGCAATGCATTCCAGACTGAAGCTCCAGTAATGGGTGAAAATCAATAATTCAAAAGATTTAGAAAAAAACGCGTCAAAAAACGATTGATCAATCACCTGAACTTCCGTGAACTGCTCGAAACTTTCTTGAAAAACCTCTAAAACTTCAGAATCGAGGAGATCCGCGTACGATGAAGTTTCCTGTGAATTTGATGCCACCATCTGGAATAGTTATCCTCATTAAAATCTATATATAGATGTAGAGTGGTGTGCAAAAACGTTTGTTCCTTTCCGGATTCAGATCCCGGGTTCAAATCCCGGCAGACGCAAACGTTTTTGCACACCACTCTACATCATTGGGTTTACTCAAAACATCATAACACCGCAATCGGCAGTCAAATAAGATGAGTCTCTATTTATAGAAGCAATGTATCTAGCGAAAATCATCTATAAAAAGCCGAAAAGCTCTCAGTGTTGGCCTCTCACCGCGCGACTCGTCACGCGTTCATCTTCATCAAGAGATGTTCAAAGTAATTAAAATGCCTATTTGGCCTTTGCAAGTGGTAGCCTATTGACGACCTATCGACAATGAAACTTTCTTCCAGATAAATCTGGTACCACTTTACCCACCCCGGATAAATTAAAGGCCTGGCGAGCATCAAGCGCGGATCGAACCACCAACCATCGATCATGCACTTCGCGAAGCATTTCTAACCAGTGCGCCAGCCACACGCGGTTCCTATAGCAAAATAGAAGGATAAAGGATAAAGCTCTGGGCGTTGATCAATCCTCAGAAGATGCGCCATGCATTCGACTCCATTCGTGGCATCGTTTGAGGTGATAGAAGACATACTGGGCCTTCACAAAGACTCGTGGTGGCTTCCCGCTGCATCGAGTCAGTGCTGCACACCGACCCCGGAGGGGTGGATGGCTTGATGAGCTACGAGAGCGAGATCGAACCATCGACCTTGTGTACGACGCAGAGCACCTCTAACCACTAGGCCATATGCGCTCTATAGCAGATGACACGATATCTAAAAAAATCATTTGTAGTTTTAAAAAATGTTTGAAAATACATTTGAAAAAAAGTTACGTTTTCGTCGTGGAACGATATGTTTCGTCCGCAATCACGACTCCCCTCGCAGATTAGGCCTAACTCAAACTTATCTAAGCGTCATTATCTACCTGTCCTTCTCTCGCGTGGGGATCGCTCCCTCCTTGCTGTCCGTCAGCGGAAGGATCCTGGAAGTCCCATGATCTCCAGGCCTTTTAGAGCTTTTCTTCTCGAATCCCATCGTTATCAGGATCCCCTCAGTCGTCCAGTAGCCTCCTAATGTCGCCCTCATTCGGTTGTCGATTGACAATTTCCCGGATTCCATGGCTTCCTGGAGGACATGCGCATTACTTGAAAATTCCCCGTTCTACTCATGATAGGCACAGTCCGAGCCAAACCTCTTATCAGGCATGGACAATCAAGTCTATCGCTCTCCACTTGCTAATAATGGCATCTATTCACGTTGAGTGATATGCAAAATTATGGACTCAGGCTGGATTCGAACCCGCATTTCTTTCTCTCTGGAGCACGATTAACCACTACACTACCGACGCTCGTCTTCTGCCTCATTCTTCTGCGACACGATGCATCGATCAGGAGTGCCGGTAGTGCAGTGGTCAGCAAGCGTCCATGGAAAGGGTGAAAAGCGGGTCGAATCCCGTCCGACGTTTAAAATCCTGCATATCGCTCAAGATTGTTGGATATATATCTCTAAGATCATCTCACTCCTAAAAAGCGATGAAATAAAAAGAATTCTCGTTATTATACGCATAGTATCTAGATCAAAAGGCCGACGCTTTTAACCCTTGACTTAGAAAATGAGAAAAATCTCAGGAACTGGATGAATTCTTTAATTTCACTTCTTCTCAACAGTGGTATAATGTTATACACATAACGTCTAAGAGTGGTGAGTGGTATGCGAAGCACTCCACACCAGACGGGAGTTAAACCCGCGTTGCATCCGTATTGGAGGCCGCGTGCTACCACTACACCATCGGGGCCATCGCTCCAATACCACTCTTTCTCCGATATATCCTATCGTAGCTATAAATATTCTTAGCTGCATATCTCACGAACTATTCTTTTTTGAGGCTTCAACGATGTATCTTCTTCGGAATCGTTGGCTGACGTTTCGGCTATTCGATCTCCTCATTCTTCCATATAACTACCCTAAAATTCCATAGATAAGAGCGGTTTTTACTAGAAGATTGTACTTAATTTTACTTCAATATTTTTCACTGACTTTATTGATTTACTAATTCCTAGCAATTTGTTCAATATTATTCCTGAAAAAGGGGGAAAAAGGTTTGAGAAAGTATTTGATTACTGAAATGCGCGCGTGTTTGTCCGCCCTTTTTTTTTCAAACGAAACCGCTCTTGTCTATGGAAATTAATAGTAATTGAAAACAGCTATGACAAGGCCGAAGTCGCCGAAACGTCGTTAGCCCTCATTTTCAAAAGCAGTACGGTATTTGATATATTTTGCTTCGAGTGTTTTTTCAAGGCCACACTTGGATTTCTGTGCCTGATAATCATTTTTTGAGCCATGCATATGGCCTTTCATAGAACAAGTTAAGAGCGCGATACACATGTTTCGACCTTGAAAGTCCCATCAGTCTGGCTGCACTTTCGCCTTTATTTTGATCAGTCCTCTCGGGGAAAGCGAACACCTCATATAAAGCTTGACGCAGGCGAACATTTCACACCGCACATTAAGTGAAAATATTTTTTGATGGGCAGTGTTTTTATACTCGATTGCTCTTGGCCGGTATCGTCAAATATATCATATCTTTCTTTCGAGTTTGGAACATGTAAAAAGTTCTTCTCCGCCAACTGTAAAATATTTTATTGGAAATTTTTTTATTACTAGAAGGTTTTGAAAAGTCCGGTTTTTTTAGTCGTTGAGGTTTTGGTGAGTTGTTATCAGGACTTCAAATTTAACATTTGGTATGTGATACTTATATAATAATAGTGGTATTAGTGCCGTTGACGGCAGTGGTTGTTTTTATAGGGTTATAAAAATTTGTTCACTGTAGTAAAAGGTTATTAAGTTATTTTGATAAGGTAAAGTTTTAAGTGAAAATTGTTAAATAGAGATTTTACTATGTTTGATTACGGTTCTAAGGCTCTATAAGTTGCACCATAAAAGACCACATGCATGGCATCAATACAGAGTTTCGTTTTTTTGTATTTTGGGAATTTTGCTACAAGAGATTACAAATATTACAAATAACTAATTTCGCCGCTAGTGCTGTGAATGAGACTCGAGTTCGGACTCCCGCCGTCCGGAGGCTCACAGCTGTGTTTGTGACCCAGTAATGTTGAATATATGTGTCAGTAATATCTTCGAGGTAATTTTTCAAAGCGGACACACTCAGGCTGTTCATTCTTTGAAAAAGAAAGTGACTTATATTTGGCATCTCGGTTCGTCTTAATCGATCTTTGTTTCCCCTATTTCCATTATTTCAACATTTTTTCGATGAATTGGCTATCACAAGACCTGAATTGTAATCATTCCTGTTTGATGGTCTGCGGATTTTTTTTTTACTCCGCTTTGAGTATTGATAAGCGATCCATCATGGAATCAGTGTGAGGGACAGCTCGTGAAAAGTTGCCCTTTACACTTGATATATCGAGAAAAAATCTCTTGTGAACTTTTCCTCTCATTTTTTTCGGTTAGCCTGTTTTCTCCCTCACTTTTCTTCCTGATTACTTTTCTTCTCTCTGGTCATCATTGTCTTAGCAAATGTCACTGTAAGGGCAAACCACGTTGGTTGCGATTTCATCATGTTTCGTCATGCTCCTGTCATAATCGTCTACGTCTCGTTATCCTCTCCTAGTTATTCGAAAGATTCAGCGTTGGGCTCATCCCAGTTCACTCGCCGTTACTTTGGGAATCCTAGTTAGTTTCTTTTCCTCCGCTAAATGATATGCTTAAGTTCAGCGGGTAATCACATCTGAGTTCAGGTTGCGTTTTACAAGTGATTGTAAACATAATAATAATGATGATGAGAATTTTGTGCTCAACATGCATTATCTATGTCTAGTGTTAATAGCTTTGTTATTACCGTCGAATACATGTCATCCATCATCAATGATTCTGTTTTTTTTTTTCGATTTATATTCATGATTTTCAATGATACCCATTGATAATCAACATTAACGATGGTGGTAACAACATCACTAGCATAGGCACATATCATCATATATTATATTCGGTATAATAATACATACATATTCACTGTATGTACATTATTATTAAATGTTGCCATTGTCGTAATTCTTCACTAAAACGGGAATCATCGTCTTGACGAATACCGTTTGACAAATCTAGTCGTCGCATACATAGAGAAGCATAGATATTATATCATGTCATACATCCATGTTTTTCCTCTATGTTTATTGCATATGCAA
The DNA here is from genome assembly GCA_019055375.1 of Parelaphostrongylus tenuis. Taxonomy (NCBI): domain Eukaryota; kingdom Metazoa; phylum Nematoda; class Chromadorea; order Rhabditida; family Metastrongylidae; genus Parelaphostrongylus; species Parelaphostrongylus tenuis. The sequence goes on along the minus strand of JAHQIW010000527.1, from coordinate 1,394 downwards.
CCATCTGATTGCTGGGTCATGAGGTCTGGTAAGGGGCTCTTGGAAAACTTATCTTGATTAGCTGACGCGAGGTTGGTAAAGTAGTTGTAGAAATTCGGCTGACGTTTCGGCGACACGCCTTCTTCAGAGCCTGGGCGTATGTAGTGTTAGTCTATTGAAATGATACGGATGGTCTTATTTATATGCTGCCTAGGTCAGGTCACAACAACAAGATTTTGGATGTGGACTGTCACAATTCTGGCGCAGGAAAAAAAAACGTCCACGCGCAAGACTCTTGAGGCATTTTGGATAAACGCCAAAAACCCCGAAATGAACCGAAAGGATGAATGTGTCACCATCACACGAGATCTCACGCACTTTCTTCGTTTTATCTTCTAACCTGACCTAGGCAGCATATAAATAAGATCATCCGTATCATTCAAATAGACTAACACTACATACGCCCAGGCTCTGAAGTAGGCGTGTCGCCGAAACGTCAGCCGAATGTTCTACAACGCTACACTTGTACCAACCTCGGGTCAGCGAATCAAGGATGCAAGTTTTCTCCATTTTCAATATATCAATTGATTCAGCCGAGGGTTTATAGAAAAGTCGAACTTTATGACTCCTCCTAGTAGCTTCACTTATTCGCTATTCGACGAGACTGATCGGCAGCGATCTACCGTTCCTGCGCCTAGTCGCTCATGGTAGTCGTAGAGTTCTGGAGTGAAGGCTGGTGAGGTTGAGATGCTTAATGTCTACATCATATTTCAGTAATCCTGAGATTGATCCATAGATACAAGAGCGGGGTTAGTGTTTGCTTCTCTTCTGCGCGCTTCTCGGCCATGAAATTTTTTCATGAAAAACCATACCCAATTGAGTGAAAAAAAACCGAAAATTTCAAAACTAAGTGAAAAGACGGTTATGACGAAATTCAGAATAAAAAAGGTGTACTCAACACGCCTATTTTCAACACACAAGACCGCTATTCACCTAATGAAACCTCTTTATATATGACGCTTTAGCGGCTTAGCCTGCAAATTCCAGACTGAGACTGTGCTTTTTTTCTTAAGATTTGCTTCCTCTAGGTTTTGATATATCCTCTCAAAAAAATCTCGAGAAGATTGTTTCCTAGAAGAAAGAAAAAAATAAAAAAGCTTCGTGATTATTGACGACATGTTTTTTTTCTCTGGAATGAAGGCTTCCCGAAGGTTTATTGAAGGACGAACCATAACCTATACTTTGGAAATAAAGGCTGGTGACATTTCACAAAGTGATTGGTACGACAAATGCGATGTTTTAACAAAGCAATCATTTGATAGCGAAAGTTTCGGACAGGTTGTCACCTTTAAATGTAATGGATAGATCCGTCGGGAAATTATTGCAAGTTCCTGAGATATTTCACACATTTTCAC